>CM040920.1:2437500-2967500 GCA_023029165.1 Gobiocypris rarus | reverse complement strand
TAAAATGCAATGGTCTGGTATCAGCATCAGTCGGCTGTACTTATTGTATTTCATCCACACCACAAGGTGTCACTGTGGCCTCAACGCTTCACCCTCGCCTACTCTGAGCTCGATTGCTATGTCTAAGGTAAACCCCGCCTTCCTCATTACCCTACGCACGAATAAATGTTGGAAGAAAAAAATGCATAAATAAATAAATAAATAAATAAATAAATGTATAAATAAATAAATAAATAAAAGAATAAATAAATATATATGGAAATAAATACATAAATATGGAAATAAATGTATAAATAATTATTCGTTTTTGTTTTTTTGCTTTTCTATGTATATTTATTTATTTATTTATTTATTTATTTATTTATTTATTTATTTATTTATTTATTTATTTATACATTTATTTATAATATTGGCAGCCCTGACATTCCATAGCCATGATGGTTTTGAATTGCTTGAAATATGATTGAAATCACATGCAACATTCATTTTATAATTAATAAATAAATAAAAATTATAATTGTGTGTTTGGTACATGGATTTTAATAGCAAGACTTTTGTTTTTTGTAATCAGGCTCTCAAATTGGATTTAGATTTATCGGCCAATATATCGGTTATCGGTTTTAAATTATAAAGAATTATCGGTATTAGGCAACATTTTCATATTGGTGCATCCCTACTTAGACCCAATGTTCTGACACCATCTGATCTCCCAATTTTGCAGAGTATTTTTTTGGGGGGAGTTCATTTAAGTTTTATTCTTTAAACAGGATCATATTAGGTGAATGTGAGTTTTTTTATTTATTTATATAATCTGCATTTATTTTCAAAACCATCAATACTCATATTTCCTCTCATACGGTCATGCATTCCATAGACCTGCATTCAATCAGCTTCTCTTTAAAGAAGGGAGTCCTAGACTCCAAAACTCTTTTGTTTCCCAGGTTTTGATTTCTGTGCTTTGACACAAAATGATAGAGGCACAGTTCACTTTCCCAGTGATCACGATCCATTTGGAATCAGGACATTGGCATTTTTTCCCTCGGCTGTCTTGCATCTGTCTCTGTCTTCATCCAACTGATTTACTGAGGCAGAATGTTGACATCTGCAGATCCCATACAAAAGAATCTACCGTTTCATCACAGAAACAAAAATCAATCATTCTAAAATCTCGTTGAAATGATATTCTTCAAAGGTCTAGACTGTGTGTTGTGAGAAAGTATTCTGCTGTAAATGAATGACTTCACTTATAGGTGATTGATGGAGGGAGTTGTGTTATACAGTGGTCTGTATTTTGAGTTTTGAAATGGTTTAGAAGTGGTCAGCCAATCTGCACACATCTGGCGAGACACAAGAGTTTTTCAATAGCTCTGCAACAATTACTGGCAGTAAATAACAGTGTGAGTTTTTATGATGTGTCTCAGGCTGATATCCATGCTTAAGACATAAAACAGCTCCTTAAAGTGAAATTCAGTTGATGGGCAAGCTTGTAATCAAATCAGCCTAATTACAACCACTCTTTGCCATTTTAAATCCATAACTGTCACATGATTTCTATAAAAAAAAAAAAAAATCTGCTTTTTCCTTTGCCTTTGCAATAGAGTTTTATGAGTTACACTCGAACAAATGTTTCTTTGTTTGCAGGAAATGTCAACCATACAGGCTATTCCCTGGCATTGTAAAACTGAAATAATTAAATGAATTTTGCCAACCTGTGCAGCAAAATTATTTCAGTAGGTTTTTAGCCCGGTATGATTGCAGGCGTCTAATGAGGTTAAGGTCACAGCAATGTTGGATGCGAATGAACTCAACATGAGGCTGAGGTTTTCAGAAAGATTTACTACGCCGCACCACCTAGTTGCTGGTGTCAGTATAACATGCGGTTTTGCGAGGAAATGGTGTTCAAACATGTAGCTGCATGTGTCAGCTCCTAAATATAATGCCTTTGTGTGAGTTTTACTTTATGATTTTTGGAAAAACAGTGGTATTGTTTGCAATATTTTGATAATGTGGAAATGTGCTATCCTAGATAACATTCTTGAAATGACTAATAGGCCGCATTTACACTGCAGGTCTTGATGCACAATTCGGATTTTGTGACTATATCCAATTTTTTTTGACAACCTGCTTACATCATCTTTTAAAAGCGACCCGTATCCGATATTTGCATTTATACTGTACACTGGCGAAACAGCCCAAGACGTTCTGACCTGGAAAAGGAAGTAAAGCGGCGCAATATGCAATGGATGCAGACTGATTATTCAATGTTTTCAATCTTTAAAGGTCAGCAAAACATTGCTCTCATAAGGTGGAGAAAAAAAGAGAAGTTGATCGCAAATCCTGAGTTGACGTCATTCACTTCCGACCCTTTTTCAATGACGTACGACTCGCATTTACTGGGGAATATCCCATTTGACCGCTTACATGGCTGACGCAAATGCACCTATACGAATCATATCGGATTTATTAACACATATGCGTGAGTTCTGAATCCGATCTGAGGATATTGGAATTTATTTCTTATTTTTCCTTCTGCTTACACGAGTTCACATGTCATAACCGATCTGTGCCACATGAATTAGGTCACTTGAACCATGCAGTGTAACTGGGGCCATATTGTCCCTTATATTAATATTAACCCTCTGGGCCTCTTCGGTCAATCGGAATGGGATGAGACTTGGTGACTTGGGGAGCTCACTGTTTCTGTCTTAAATTAATACATTGTTAGCTAACTTCGTGATTTATATTTATGACTTGGACACAGTCACCGCTAATAACAGTTCTACCAGAAAGACTCGGGAGAATAATACTGTGACAATTATCCATTTATTTACAACCAAGCAAGCAATAAAGTACTTTGGCATAGGCCCCGTCCATAGCTCGCAATCTGAGGGTCCGAACTCTGCATATCCTGCCTGAAGACGAAGGCAGAGGCGCAGCCGACCCCCACGTGAGGTATGGAAGGGACCATCCTGGTGGTGTGGATGTAGGGAAGGATTTGACTTGGAGGTGGTGGGGAGGATGGCGGTGCAGAAATCAGCATCTGCAAACAAAGACATGAGTAAGTACCGATCTTTTATACCCAAGTATTAGAATGTGATTGGATAGAAAACTAAGTTGCAGTGACGTGATAATTAAGTCTTCCTGGCAGAACTTACGCTAAAGGTTTCTTATCACTCTAAATTGTAAAGTAAGCATTTATTTTCTGTAAAGCTGCTTTGAAACGATATTTGTTGTGAAAAGCTCTATACAAAGAAATGTGAATTGAATTGAAATTTAACTTTTGTCGCATTAGCTATCATTAAAAAAAATCATGGACATGCTTCAGATATGTTAAAGGGTCGGGGGGAAAAAGGTCACACTTGGCTCCTTCGCAGTCAAAAATCATCGAAATTGGAACTATACATACGAAAAAGAAAACTCAGAGAATCTTCAAGAGTGCAAAATAGACATAAAAGACTCAAATCAGATTGATTCAGCTGTGATAAAACATACCTGTTTGTTTTGTTACATTTTTATTGAATTTTGATGTTATGTGTAACAAAATGTCCTCCTCTGTGTTTAGGTTAGAGTTTAGATTCTCTGCCCGAGCCCGAACTTGACCTGACCCGACTCCAAGCCAGGTAAGGCCGATATTTCCTGCCACTATCCTCGGGCCGGGCCCTTGATCATTACTTTATTAGCCTAATTGGGTGGGGAATTAAGTCTCTAACTTTTTTGTGTTAAAATTATAAATTTTTATTTTTAAGTACATAACCAGCCAGTGTTCAAAACTAGCTCCTTACCTTAGCCCGATTCACACCGATAAGCTTGTAATAATGTGTTATAATTTGAGTGGGACTGGTAGCTTTCTTCGGAAATTCGAGCTTACGCCATTTGTCTTTGCGTCATTATGTTACGTCTGTATACATAAAAGAGGAGTCCGGCTAGTGTGAGGATGCTGCAGGTGGCGGATCATTTACAGCCTTTTCTCACAGCAGCTAATAATTAAACTCATCATTTTGACGACGGATTGTAATCCAGAAAGGTCCAAACGACAATCACTGACAACTGGAGATTCACCCGTAGTCAAAAGCAAAGATTAAAATCTACACACTAAATACACATATACTGTAATTACAAAAAGAACAGTTTGAAGGTAATCAATATTGAGTGAAACAACACTGACTCCTATTCCTGTAAAAATCTGTCTGCAAGTTACTTTATCTACAGTATTTGTGCAATTCTTGCTAAAGTCCTGGCCAGTGATTTAAAATGCTTTTGATCATTAAAAGACCATTTAATATTAAAGTTGTGTTTGATGTTTGCTACATTCAGTAATATAGAAAATTGAGAATGCCATGCATCGTCATATCGAATCAAATCGTTGAAATGATAATCGTAACTGAATTGAATCCTGAGATCGATTCACACCCCTACTCTTCATATGAATTTAATTACTTAAACATAATTTAATTTACAAAAATGACTCTTATCTGTATGAAATATTGAGTATTTTAAGTTGTTTCCGATGTTATCAGGAAAAAATGTAAGTGATCGCGGCGCCTCCATGTCATGCAGTAAGCTCGCTATACTTTAGCTTCCACACGCACAAACACTTATATATACTATGTACCTATAGTAATAGCACACGTTTACCTAGGTTGTTCTTAGAATGAGCGGCCATGTAAAGTTTCTACTACTTGCATGTTTCAAAGGATAAGCAATATTTGAGGTCTGTGAATTATAGGCGAACGTTTGGATTTTCTGTCCGTCCCCATATGATGTAACGATCTGTCCCTTGCAGACTGCGTGACTTCGCCACTTCCTGTTGAGTGTTTTTTTCTACGACTAACCGACTAATAACATTTTGGTCGACTAAGCCTCTTCTAGTTGACTAACGTTTAGTCAACTGTTAGGGGGCAGCCCTACAATTAAATCATTATGAACATTACATTTTGAAGTAGACAAAATGAAATAATATTTTCTTGTAAAACGTACTTCAGTAATTTTCAATCATTATTTGCTACAGTGTATGTTAAGTAATTATTAGTAGTATGAAAGTGTGTGTTTGGTTGACTGAGATGTATTTCTGATATCTATAGTTTGATGAAACACTGGGTCATTGTTTTGCACCCAGAATGGAGGGCAGTCGGCGGTCCCATCAGGAAGCCAGTTACACAGACAGAGGGAAATTCCTGTCCTCCTATGAATGTTTTATTAGCCAGACTAGAGTGTGTGTGTGTGTGTGTGTCTGTGTAGGTCAGAATATTCACCCCTTACCACAATGCACAAAACACACCAATTTACACGTGCTAGGATTGAAGCAGACCGGTCCATCTGACTATATGAGCTGGATAGTTCTTATGTCAAGTTCTCAAACCACGCCAGTGATAATATCAAGCTTTTTTAAGCTCTGAAGACCCCCGGATCATACGACCCAAGGCGAAATCATGAAAATGGACCCCACTTGTATAAAATAATTTGATGTGGGTCAGTGCATCTTGAATCTTTCTTTAACGCATTTAAATCATTTCACAAAATATAGAAAATTGATTTTTCTACTTTTTAAAACATTTTTTTACTGGCTCTACCACTAAACATTCAATAATTTTTTATTTTTAAGCAAAGCATTTTTATACAGTATTTGCTTTAAATATTTATTTTGCCATTAAATGTTAAGGTTACTTTACAAATAGAAAATATGTAATAAGCCTAAAATTAAACAGCTAAATCCATAAAATCATAAACACACTGTTGTTGGAAAATCATGCAAAACATTACTGATTGGTTTGTAATTTAAAGCCATAATAAATATTTTTTATGTATCTTGATGACGCCTTGATTTGGCGGAGCTTTTATTCTGTCACGGACGAGCACTTCTGCTTCTTCCGCTCATGTGGATGTGGGGTAAGGCCAGAGGTGGGTAGTAACAAATTGCATTTACTTCGTTACATATACTTGAGTAAATTTTTTGGGTAACTTGTATTTTAGAGTAAAAATTAAATTTGAGTACTTTTACTCTTACTCGAGTACAACTGTACTTTTAGTTTGTTACATTCGTTGGCGTTCCTCCGCTACTGTCAAATAATGACTTGTTCGCAAGTCTCGCGAAACGTTGGAGAGGCGCGACTTCGCGAGTCGTGGCTACTCATCACCCGATTATATTTAGCGCGAGTTTAGTCAGAAAATTATGATGACTGAAGCAGAGGAAGATGTGTGTGAGCTACGGAAAGCAGATCGCCCGTGGCCTCAAGTTCAGTCTATGTTTTAACTTCAAGATGTCTAAAAGAATAGTTTCATAACGCAATGCATGCTGTGTGCTCCAAAACAAACTGACATCTCAGCATACAAGAATTCCAGCTCCGACCTGAAAAAAACATGTAGCGGTAAGTGTCACAATGATGCCTATATTTGAACACCATTAATGGTAATTTGGTAACTATGGGTACTTTTCCCTTATTGTAATACTACATGGTGTTTTCCTCATATGCGCTCCTCAGATCGTTTCCTCCAAACAACACACGTCCACGAACAAACCTTAACGTTCAAATCTGCATGTTTTTTTTTTTTTCACAAAACGAAACAAATTGAAAAGCCTAATGTGACGTCTATATATATATATATATATATATATATATATATATATATATATATATATATATATATATATATATATATATATATATATATATAATATAATATAATATAAGAAGAACAAAGTATTTTTTAAAAAGAGCTCTGGTTAGCCCAGCACACCATTAATTTACACTATTTACACACACACACACACACACACACACACACACACACACACACACACACACACACACACAGGCTATATATATATATATGGAGTGGTATCAATCAGATTGAAAGTAACTAGTAACTAACTACTTGAGTAGTTTTTTCATCGAATACTTTTTTACTCTTACTCAAGTAACTATTACGATTGTTACTTTCACTTGAGTAATTATTTCCATAAGTACTTATACTTTTACTTGAGTACAGATTTTGGCTACTCTACCCACCTCTGGGTAACGCAGCGCTGTTTTATCACATTACACACATTTGAGTGTGTTAACGTTATGTCATAATGCTACTGTGCGTACGCTCAGTGGCGGCCATGAGATCATATTAGGCGGTAAAACACGGTAAATCAAGAACAGCAGATTTAAACAATAAGACTAACTGTGTTGGAGAACCATGATTAGTTTCTGTCCATCAATGATCCAAACAGTGTCTAATAAAACACATCAGATATTAAAGCGGCTTTGGTGTTTCCATGGTTTATAAGAAAACGGAAGTCGAGGGTTACGCGGGTATGATGTCATTGATAAGCGATAGGGTCCGTGTCCTGATTAAAATAGCTTATTTCTCTGGATTTAAACATTTGTGGAAACATTTGGGATAATGCAAGTACACAAGTCAACGAAATATAAAACATTGCTCTAGTGGTGTGCCTTTATATTGTGCCTTTAACACATTCTTACCAATGCTTTCAAGTCATTCTTGCAAATGTATCAAAACCTCCTCTGAGATAACTTTATCTTGGTGACAAATCAATAGAATTTGCTCACAAACTTTAAAGAGCATTTAAACATGTTAAGGTTTCAGATTTTAGTTTAAGCTTTGTTGGCAGTGTATGTAAATGAACAGTGTTTTCTCTTTCTCCATGTTTCCTGCACACAGATCGCCCTGTTTTTTTGTTTTTATTTTACCATTAGTCATTTTAGTACATCAAGTTAAACTAAATGAAAAGGAGAAATGTTGCCTTGGCAACCATAACCTAAATATTTTATTTTATTTCCATCCTTATTGTTGAGTTTAATCATTTCTTTTTGGCTACCTTACAAATTTGCGCAGTGCATATGTTGACAACATACATGTTTAGTAACTTTATTTTAGGGTTTTTAACTAGTTGCTTATTAGCATGCATATTAATTCTGTTTATTAGGACTTATAAAGCACATATTATCAGCTTATTCTGCATGACAATAATCTACATCCCTTAATACCTAAACTAAACAACTACCTAACTAACTATTAATAAGCAGTACTTAGGAGTTTATTCAGGCAAAAATCATAGTTAATATGTGTTCCCCATACAAAACTGTTACCAAATGTTTATTTAATATAACAAAAATTCAAAGTCAACTAGGAACAAATTGTGCCGAACCTCATGCACAAGTGAAAATGTAAATCTGAAATCTCATGCAGTGATTGCACAATGTTTTGATAGTACTGTGTTTTAATCTGACATATGACCGATTGCTACCAGTGTAGAACGGGTGAAATGCCTTAACATGGAAATCTTCTCATTCATTATGAACCATCTCATGGGGCCCCAATTAAGGCCCTCAGTGACTCTCTATAGGAGGGTCCCGCCCTGCTTGGGTCTGAATGTTGATGTGTTTGCTTCAATCAAAGTTTTAATAACTCAGAAGCAATGCATGGATCATGTCTGTCATCATTCCCCTCCTCCGTTACAGTCCTGAACCGTGTGTACGGCGAAGTCGACCCCCCTGATAATGCACCGAAGATCAATTTTCTGGAGGTGACGTCATTCTTTAGGACTGAAGGCATGCAGTGGGAGTGCGACTGCAGCTCCTGTCATATTGCTTACAGTTTGAGCCGTCGATGTGAATACCATGTGCCCGCTCTGACGTCGGAGTGAGGAAGGTGTCTTGAAGTTTAGTCCTCCGTATATTGAGTTGGCTGAAGAAACGCCGCCGCATCTGGTGTAGCATAAGTCAGGAGATTGAAACGGCCTTTCAACGAGCTCACACTCTCGCTACGCTGGAAAAACAAGGAGTGTATTTCTCAGCTTTTGAGAAGCATAAAATCTGCTGTTAATAATGGCACACTGATGTGGTTTGGCTTCTTCACACTAATATGTCACTGTCTGGACGGGGCTTAACGGGTATTTTGGGGCGACACGCAGATCTCTGAGTGGTGAAAACTAAGATCACTACTGAATCTCTTGGTTGGATTCACTTACATGCCCAGATTTATCCTCAGAACTAGAACTTTCTGAGCTCAGACCACCAGGCGAAGAAACAATAACGATATTACGACAGGAAAGCTTCCAGAAAGTTTAGTCTCTCGTTCACAGTTCACACCTACTCCGGATCATTTTCATGCGAACGCATTTGTCGTTCCCTATCTTGTTTTTTCCCACCCACATTTTAGTCTTCTGTCTCCTTGACTCAAAACTCACTACGTTTTCGCCTCTTTAGTTCAGCTATTAAGAGCGTTTTCTAAAGTTGTTCTCCTATTGACAACAGGAGACTTTCACTTTAAAGCATTTTTCCCTTTTATTTGCATAATATTTCAGGTTTTGCATTGCTCAATTGGTAAAGCATTGCAATATACAGCAACATTCATGCAATCGTCAGGGAACACATGTGATAATAAAGTGTGTATGCACTATAAATCACTGGGTAGGTTTAGGGATGGGGTGGGTGTAGTTATAAATAAAAATAAATATTTTCGCTAAATGTAAATATGAAAAATGGTGGTAAAAAGTCCACACATTGCATTAAAATGAACACGCATTTTGATTGGCAATGACATAAAACGACGCTGTCATTATTTTTACGCCAGCTAGAGGACGCATGACTTTAAAATGTAAATATAGGTCGTAATAAGGTGCTTGAAAAAACGACCTATAGAGTCGTGTATTTTTTGGAGGACAGGTTGCATATGAAACAATAATCACATTTTTTGTGAGCGAGTTTATTGAACCTTTAGACAAAATCTAAAAAAACACAAGTTTGTCAAAAAAGTTATCAACAATTTCTAATGCTTGTAATGTAAATTAATGAGATTTTTTTTTAATAGAAGTATAACAGACATAAAATACATACGTATAAATATCAGTCCTCAATCAGACATCAATAATGTCTTAGTAAGATGATATTTAAATGTTTGGTTTTTATGATCAACACCTAATTTTCATGCATTTGTCGTTCCCTATCTTTATTTTCCCTCCCACATTTTAGTCTTCTCTCTCTTATACTGTGGTCTTTTTTACTAGGAGTGTGCGAAATTGACAAGTTATATCTTGATTTTTTCTAGGATGTTGATCAGAGATGCAAACCAGTCCTGTGGTTTTGTTTGAAACTTTTTTTGTTGGGGAAATAGAGCAAAAACAGGCAATAATAAAATTTAAGTCGCTTAATATTAACTTGTATAAAATCAATATGACATTTGTAGTCAGGCTGATATTTGGAGAAAAAATGGCACTCTTCGTGTGATATTTATTAACTATATTAAATTATATAAAAATAGATGACATACAGGGGCCCCTTTGCCCCTTATTTTGAATATTGAGGGCTTTCTAAATGCATTTTAATAGAGTAAATCACGCAGTGAAAGTGTGCACTCTAAATGGTCAAGTGCACTAGTCTAACACATCACGTAGTGTTGCAGTGTAGACATTTAAAAAAGTAAGTATAGCATGTATTATGCCAAAATAAAAAAATTAAAAATGTGTGGGTCATATCCCATCATACACACCGGTACTCTAAAAGATCAGTCTTGAGCAAACTCTTTTATATTACCTGTATTTCTTTGCTTTTCCTGTCCTTAAATGTTCAAGCATTATTTTCATGTTTGATTGAATTCAATTTCAAAAGGAAGGGTAAATCAACAAGTGAGGGGCTGGAAGATTAGAGATGATCAGAAAACGTACACTATAATCCAAGACATATGTGATGAAATGTCCTCGTTGACATTTTGTAAATATTCAAAATCTCACTCCCATTTGCTTTTAGTTTAAAAAATACAATTCGTTCTTGCATATGTTGTAGCCGACATGCATTTTTTTTAGTATGCATGTCTTAATATTTAACTTGACTTAAATTTGAGTATTTTCCTTAAAGCATGACTTTAAAACACTAGGAACAAATGTGATAGTGTTGAGTTGACCGCTTTTATGCTGGTTTTCTGGCCTTTTTGGAGCTGTTGTCACTATGAACTGTCAGCATACGGGTTTGAAAAATTGAGTAAATAATGACAGTATTGAAGATTTTTTGGGTGAAATGCGCATGAGGAAGCTGAAGGTTCTTGAGGCTCTTCATGGACGCTGGTTCTGGGATGGTCCATCATCACAGTAAGATCTCTGTTGCGGAGACAAAGCAGACGTTGGCCTGCTGGGAAGTTGTCTAGGCAGGAGCAGGAATTTGTCCCCAATCACTCTGTCATGTTGTCACTTCCCTCTCTGGGAATCAGAAGAGAAACAATATGGCAACTGTACTGAGTTTCGGCAAGTGCTACTTTATCCAATAGCATGCAGACCGCCATCTCTCTCTGTCTTAAAGGGACAGTTCACCCCACAAAATGAAAACTGTCATTATTACTCGCCCTCATGTCGTTCCAAAACAGTGATTTTCTTTCTTCTGTGGGACACAAAATATTTTTTTCCATACAGTGAAAGTTATTGGGGTCCAATGTTGATGTGTGTTCCACTGAAGAAAGTCACACCTTTCTGGAACGACAGAATGAAAACAGTTTTATTTTTGGGAGAACCGACATTTGTGAAAAAGTAGCATACTTTTCAAAAGAACACTTAGTATGCAAATTACATACTTTAAAATAACGGAGTATGAACTGAATGTAATGTTGTCAGACACTTAATTGCATCTTATTTACACTTAAATGAAAATAAATTATAGTTCAAATTTATACTAAATGCATTTTGTTGAACTTAACAGTGCTTATACTTAACCCTCCTATGTTGCTCATTTCCAGTCGACACTCTCGGTCAATTCATAGAGCGATTTTATCAAAAAATAAACTTTTTAATAATCCTAATTATTTATAATTTTTTCGTTTACTTCTCCTCTATACGTTTATGTTGTGTTTTGGGGGACATTAATCACTTTTTTTAAATCTATTTACTACAAAATTCCTCAACTACACCATTAGCATGCATATAATTTTTTTATGAAAATGTTTTTTCTGGATATTGATCCAGGTGTTAGAGGCAGAATCTCCTAGTGAGAGAAGCTTGTAGGAATAACAGTTTTAGAAATATGTGTAATTGCCATATTCATCCTGCAGAGGTCCCATAGAGATACATAATTTTTTCTGGATCTGATTGCATTAAAGGGCTGGTTGATTATGACTTGACTTGTTTAACTTTAGTTAGTGTGTAATGTTGCTGTTTGAGTATAAACAACATCTGCAAAGTTAAACGGCTGGTAGGGACAACAACGAGCTTATTCATGGGTTAGTGACATCACATATTTTTATTAATATTTTTTATAAACCCCGCCCCCGGGAACATGTGGAGAAGAGGAAGAGTTGCTGTAGTGGAGCACGATTGGGAGTCGCTCGAGCTGTCGTCCGTCGTTCACATTTATTGATCCAGTACGAACACAAACGCAATCGCATGTCATAAAGCCAGATGACATCATCAGTTATAACCATAATTACACTAAACTATCCCTGTTCTCTCTTCATCAGCAGGTATTCTCTGGCTCATCTCACAGCGGTTTATAGATTATCATGACAGAATATGCTAATCAATGACTGAAGATGGTTAACTCATAAACATAAGCTGAACAGTTCCTGTCATTTTCAGTGTGTGTGTGTGTGTGAGGTAATCAGAGCTGCTAACCCGAGCTCTTGAAGCTCCGCCCTCTTCCTGAAAGGAGGCGGGGAGCAGCAGCTCATTTGTATTTAAAGCGACACACACAAAAACAAGTTGATAAAAAAATTGACAATTTTAACATGCTATAAAAATGATCTGTTAGTTATTTTGAGCTAAAACTTCCCATACGCACTCTGGGGACATCAGAGACTTATTTTACATCTTGTAAAAAGGGGCATTATAGGGAGCCTTTAAATCAGAATTTGTGCAAAGTTTAGATTTTTGTTGACGTTTGTGGACACTTTTGAAGTTGTTTTTGCAATAATGCCACATAAGTTGCCACTAAAAGACAAGAATTGACTGTAATCACATTATTTATTTAATTAATGCAAATGTATAAAATAATTAACTTTAGAATAAGAAATTAATTTAAAAGGTAAATAAAAACAACAGCAAAAATAAGCAGCAATAAGCAGATATGAACAGGAGTTAAGAGTGAACACACACCTGTGTGTCTGTGTGTGTGCGCGTGCATGTGTGTGTGATCGTGTTCATTCCACAGTGCATTTGTGCAGTACCAGGCCTTCATTTATCTGTGGAAATTTCAGATTTATCAGATTAATTTGACACATTTTTTTGCTTTTCCCATTTATTTTCAATTGGGGTCATATTGACCGCAAAACATGTGTTTTTCTTCTTTTAAAACACCTTTAGAACAACCAAATCAAGGTTTTTGTGTGTGTAGATAGATAATGCAGAAATGTTTTTAAAAACATTTTATGCAAATGAGATGAAGGGAACCATGTTTAATTAAGGAAAAGTTGATTAGGGTTAAGTAGGACTTTTTTTTATATTTTCATAATTATTTTTAATATGTCTTTGAAAAATATGGTTAAAGTGTACTGTTGAACAGTGACAAGCATTTATGGTTAACTAAAATATGCTTTAATGTAATTTCTATTGAAACGTGTACATCATGTATTTTAATATATGTTTGATTTCATATTTGGAATTATGAAGTTTCAATTTTGTATATATTAACTTTAAATGTAATATCAAATCAGGTACTTTACATGAGCTTTAGTATGTTAGTCAAATTAACATACTTCTTTAAAGCATGACAAAAGATTATTAAAACAATGATTTAAAATGTACTTTATGCATATACAGCATAACAGTCATGACAGTATACTGCCATTAAGTACACATAATTGGCCTTTTATTTCATTAATAATACATGCAAATACAGCTTTTTTAAATGATACTTTTAAGATTTAAAGTGCACATTAAGTGCCCTTCTCTTTCGCAAGGTGTCCTTTTATTAGCAGTCATATATGGCAGGGGTTGGTGATGTGTCTCGACTCTGCATGGACACCAAGTCACAGCACAGAAGCATAAAACGCAGTGACCAAAGACCAAGACGGTCTTAAACAAGCTCTCAATAATAGGCTATGAAGCCCTTTCAATATACTGGACATGCCACTGCACACACAGATAAACAGACAAAAGAAAGTCTTGTTAGCGGGAATCATTAGGATTCTGTGGCAGGCATGTAAAAGTTGCTTTCTTCCTCCGCTTTGTCTCGTTATTCCGACAGTCAAAGTCATAAAGTTTTTTTCTTTTCCCTCATCCATTAAACCCATCTCTCCTCTCCAGATCGTTCTGCTTGATCGGACACGAGCACAAAAGAGCCACAGTTGCTTTCTGCCTGTTTCCTTGCCTGTTGAAAGGTATAGGGATGGTTTTGTCAGTGCCTCGCAAAAGCTACGGACACTGTTTGCTGTCGTTCAGAGTAGATTTAAAAACTTGCCTTGATATTTTCCAGACTGGCTGTTGAAGCACATATTTTATATGTAGGTCTAAATGCTCTTTGCATGATTAAAATATATACGTGGTTCAGTTTTATCTATAACTCAACACATGCATTGATTTAATATCTGTGTTTTCAAGTTCAAAACCCTTTAAGTTTAAGTATAAGAGCTTTTGAAGTGTCAGTGTTTCAATATATTGAATTGGAACACAAAAATCTGAAGTAAATTTATAATATATCATATTTCACAAAGCTTTTGCTGTAGCAGTTATTGTAAAACAAAATTCAATTGCTTCCAGCTTCGCTTAGAAAACAGCCAATACCATAACATCAATGGGAATAAACAAGGGGAAAAAAATCAAAGCATTACTTATTTATCTGTTTATGGAAAATCTGTAATGAATAACAGCTATCATGTGAGCCAGCGATTCAGTGTTGATTTTGCATGCGAGCTTTTAGAAAGAGTTGATTCAGAGCCACAAACTTTTTGACGTTAGGCCAGAAGTCGCCACAGGCTGTTTTTTCCTTCAACGAGAACTTGCATCGCCCATTAACTCGCAAAATTACTCCCCAAATTGAGCATAATTGTTGAAATGGCGATGACGAGTACATATTTTATACGCACCTCCGCAAAAGATGCGACGTGTTTACGGTTTTCCTCACTGGAATCATGTTTTGTTACTAAGCCACCAGAGCACAGCTTGAGGAATGGAAGTGCGTAGTGAAAAGACAAAGGGTGTTTTAGAGCTGTTTGTTTTTGGAGAGCAGCAGGGGTGTGTTGCGGGTTGGGAGTTTTGCCAGAGTGGAGGCCTGCGGTTGTCCTCTTGACCACCCATACCGGGTGCCTGGAGGCCACAAAAATGTTCCCCTGATAACGCAGGCCCACCACAGAGTCTGGGTCCAAATCAGCGGCCTGTGCCTGAGATCCCGTCATGTGAAGAAAAGGTTCTATATAGAACCCCAGGGCTCTTGACTCTTGAACCCTTTAAAAAGGTTCTATATAAAAATGTCTTAAAGGGGTCATTTAAAAAAAAAAATTAATATGTTCCTTGAGGTTCACTCATATATGCCAAAACAGCCCTGACCCGTCGAGGCATGGAGTCCACTAGACCCCTAAAGGTGTGCTGTGGTCTCTGGCACCAAGATGTTAGCAGCAGATCCTTTAAGTCCTGTAAGTTGTGAGGTGGGGTCTCCATGGATCGGACTTGTTTGTTCAGCACATCCCACAGATGCTCGACTGGATTGAGATCTGGGGAATTTGGAGGCCAAGTCAACGTCTTAAACTCATTGCTGTGCTCCTCAAACCATTCCTGAACCATTTGTGCTTTGTGTCAGGAGCATTATCCTGCTGGAGGGAATACCAGGGAATACCGTTTCCATGGAAGGGTGTACATGGTCTGCAACAATGCTTAGGTAGGTGGGCATGTCAAAGGAACATCCACATGGATGTCAGGACCCAAGGATTCACAGCAGAACATTGCCTGAAGCATCTGGACACCTGTTCTTTCACTCTTTCGTTTCTCCGGTTTGACTCGAGTGTGTGGAGTATGTCAGAAACTGAACGTGCATCTGTATCAGTGTAGACAGCGTCAGGGATTATAGTGGGTTTTTATTTGCTTTTGACGTGACACCGCTCGCATCCAGTGTAGGCAAGCGTGAGCCGCTAAGCGACTAAACGCCAGTGGGCGGGGCCTATGGTGCGATGATGTAAAACTATTTCTTGCTCTGGAGGCAGTCATATGCAAATTAATTTTCCAGTGTGATGTCACAGATCACACAATATCCAAACAAGACGTTCTTGGAGCTTGGTTAAATAGACGTGTTGTTTATATAAGGAGGATGTTTTAAGCTATGAAACTTGCAGGATATTATTTTTTTTTTTTGTGGAAATTTTTATTTATATTTTTCTCACAACAAAACAAACAAAAAAAAATTATCTGAGACAAGAGATCCAAACACAAAGATTATACAGAATAAGGGAAAAAAACAAAAAAAAAACAAACAAAAAAAACTTTATTTTAATTTATACATTCAAATACTCTTTAACCATGTGCCATCTCTGATTAAAAAGGTCAGTTTTCAGTTGTAATGATGCGGTCATTTTTTCCATCATATAAACCTTTTTAACTCTCTGTTTCCATTCAGTTACAGTTGGTGGATTCACAGACTTCCAATTAACAGTGATGTTTTTTTTGGCAATTAGTAATAATACTCGTAAAATATATCTTTGGTCAGCATTGAAAACATCAGCTGGTATAACCTCTAGTAAGAAAAAATTTATATTTGGGGACATTTCTCTTTTTACAATCTTCTCCATCTCTTCTTTCACATTTTCCCAATATGTAAGGATTCCTGGACAATCCCAAAAAATATGTGTGTGGTCCCCTGTTTTGCCACATTGTCTCCAGCATAAAGCTGCAGAGGGATTTTTTACAAAATTAGAAATAACCAGAGGGGTATGAAAGAAACGTACTTTGACTTTCCAGTCAAATTCCTTCCATTGTTTTGCAGGATATTTTAATAGTACAAATACCGCTTATTTGTCAAAAGATCAAGGCAAAATTAATTACTCATGTAATCAACCCTTCAAATGCTCGCATAGTACTTTTTTTTCCTAGTGATAAATTTGTTTACGAGCTGTTTAATTTATTAAATCATCCCTGTAAGGTTCAATATTTGATGCGCTTCACAGAACCATTTAAAGATCTACAGAAACTTAAGCGATCGTAGGACTTAACTATATGTAAGTTTATTTAGTATCAACTAAAGAAAGTATCAACCTAGGACCCTCATCCTAGGGTTAGGATGAGGGTTTGGTTGAGGGTTAGTTGCATCTAATTATGCATAATTTATTACTATAGTTACTTTTAAAATTCATTAGGAACATTACAAATTCTGTCATGAAAGTCTAGATGGCACAAGTCCTTAAAGTCCCTCTGTAGTCAATAATTGTATCCCTTAAAGCTCATCTTTGATAGCTTGTATGTAACTCGACTCCCTCGCTTCATTTAGTATACGTGGAACCATGAATATGCTAATTAATATGATTTAGCATTTTGCTTGACTACGTTATCAAACTGCTAATGATGTGTTGCTAATGTTACACAAACCATGTTCCCGTTCACCATCTCAGTCTGTCTTCAGTGTCAGTCAGTATCCTTAGAAACGCTCTGTACATCAGAGAACGTCAGTGGAGAAAGGCATAGTTCATAATATTCATAATTCACCCACTTTTTATATCACATAAAAATATACCAGGATAACCTGCTTCTCTTAAGACTCCTATGCTTTACAGGGGTTAATGATATGCTAAAGCTCCGCCCCTCTTGTGACGTGATTGGTTACAAGGTAGTTTGTGACGTCAGAATCACCAGCAAACTCAAACCCGGGTTGTCTTTGGTTCCCTGAAGTTTTAAGGAGAAAATACTCAACAGTGGTGTTGACTTATGAATCTGCACATGGTTTGTCCGAAAGCATATTAAAAACACCACATAAGCCGCGTTTCCACCGCAGGAACTTTCCCCAGGAACTAGGAACTTTGAGGTGGTACTCGGTGTGTTTCCACCGCAGGAACCAGGGTCTAAATGAAGTTCCGGGTAAATATTTCCCCCTCCGATAGTCCCTGCTGGCGAGGTAGTACTTTTTCAAAGTTCAGGAACTTTCGGGGGGTAGAACTTGGGCGCTGAACATGCTGATTGGTTGAGTTCACGCAGCATTTTATTTCAACCGGCATTTTTAAAAGTATTGCTCTTTCTGTCCGGTGGCGCGCGTTCGTCTCGCCATCTCACGGTCAATGTCCATAATAGCTGATAATAACATACGTTGTCTTATTTTAAATCTAGCTTTATACACTTAAAGCAGAATGCGCTTTAGTATCAGTGCTCTCTTTTCCGCCGTTTTGTTAACTAGGCTACCTCTTTAGTAAACCAGTACATAACCAGCAAAAGCAGCGCTGCTTGAATCTCCTCCATACTTGTTATTGTTGCAGACAGTGTCACGCAAAAATTATTACTGTCCGTCGGTGACTGGGAGGAGCAGTCGCGCGCAATCTTACATCACCGGACTAATAATTTGCTTAATCTTCACGGTACTTTAGACCGCGGTGGAAACGCAGACAGTAGCAGTTCTGGGGGGAAAAAAATCCTGTAAAAGAAGTTCCTGGTACAAATTGTTGCGGGTAAATGTAGTTTTTAACAACATTAAAAACTAGATTTTTTAACTCAATCTGCTTGCAATCACATCATTCTCTATAGGGCACAGCTGATTGGTTCCTGCTGTATCAGTAGCCAATGAGCTATCAATGACCGAGCTTTCAGAAACCCTGCACCTTCCCCAGCTCCACCTGTATAGATCTGCTACGGGTAATTAATGTACAGCAGCCTGTGGTGTGTGTGTGTGTGTGTATCGACAGCAGCAGTGTTATCTATTCCAACAAGACCAAACATAACAACATTGTCATATCCATTACCATACCAAACACTCAGAGAGTAACCATGACAGAAATGCTAATAGTCAGTGCATAGTCCAGATACTTTAGTCTCATTAAAGTTGAATCTTTTGTAACATTTTAAATGTCTTTACGGTTTCATTTAATGCACCCTTTCTAAATTAAAACAATAAAATAAAAAAAAATCATACTGATCCAGACTCTCAGACTAAAGTGATAACATGATCCAGGAGATATTGTGATGGCACAGAGGAGAGGCGACGCAGAGGCGGGAATCTCTGTGTGCTTGTGTACAATAGTGGTTGTTTTTGCAGAGGTAATGGCAGACGGAGCCCTTGCCTTGAGTTGGTAATATGACCTGCCGCCTGATGTCACCCGACAAGTCCTAGAAATATGGGGTTTCATCAGATAGAACTGAAGAAAGAGCTCCACATGATGCTCTGAAGAGAGAAATAATTGAGTTGAATATGAAGCCAGACATACCGCCATGTTTGACATATATTTGGAATAGTTGGGAATGTTCTCAGAATCTCTCGGATAACAAAATAGATGAGCCGGGATTGTTTGATTTTGTTTGTGGAGCTCTGGCCTCTTGAGAGAACTTAAAGCAAGTCAAAGCTATATTGCATTTATCATAAAGATAAAACTTTCATTGTGATCATTTGTTATGTTTGCTACAGCATAAATAGCCACACTGTTATCTTCAAAGAGTCCTATAGATCTTTATTATACGAGGACAGTGATTTGCATCATGTTCTGCCTGAAAATCATATAAGAATACATGCATGCAAAAGGAAAGTTCACACAAATATCTGTCTAACTTCAGTTACACTTTATTTTAAGGTGTCGTTGTTGCAGTGTAATTATACATTTATGTACTGAGTAATAATAATTAACAACATGCACTTACTATAGGGTTAGGATGAGGGTTTGGTTGAGGGTTAGTCGCATCTAATTATGCATAATTTACTGTTATTACTATAGTAAGTGCATGTAACATATGTAACAATGACACTGTAAAATAAAGTGTTACCCTTTTTTCTTCTGTGGAAACTTTGTGAAAAGTAAATGAGAGCTGGGGCTTCAAGCTTGAAGTGACTGAAAAGATCAGTATTAAAATTATATGCGAATAAATCATTCTTTTTTTAACTGAATCAACTGATTCTTTAAATAGATTCAACTCAATCAAGCGATTCATTCATTGACAAATCAGACATTGCTACTCTCATAGACCTCCAGATTATTATTCATTCGATATTGTGTTCATTTTCAGTCTGTTTTTCCACACAATCCCACAAATAGTTGTATTATACTTTGGTATTGTAACGACTGCTCAGAGACAGATGGTTGAAGATCCAAATGCAGCTTTATTAGAGGGTAATCCACAATCGTAGTCAGGAAACAGGCAGAAGGTCATACACAAACAATCAGTCCAATCAAGCAAACAAAACAGAGGAGACAGGCAAAAGGGTAATCCACGGAGATGGCAAGAAATCCAAGACCAAGAGACATGAAACCAGGGTAAACGCTCAGAAATGCAGTGTAACACTAAAAAAAGACTTCGCAGTGACTGACAGAGTGAACATGGTTATTAAAGTGTGAGCTAACAAGGTAATGGGGTGCAGGTAGAGTGCTGATGAGTCCGGGCAAAGGATTATGGGAGATGTAGTCTATGATAGAATGACAGTCCGGGTTGGAGTGCCCTCTGGTGGTGATCGCGGGCACTCACACTGGTCAATTGTGACAGGTATAAACTTTTATATTTTTAGTGGTCATGTTAATTTTAGTTTAATTTTTAGCAATTTTGTCGTGCTTTTTTTTTTTTTTAAATCATGCTATTTTGGTTTAATTTTTTTTTTCAGTATTAGTTTTAGTTTTGATTAATTAATTTTTACAATATTTCTAATTTCTAAGTTTTTCAACGAATATTTACATTTTTTATTTACATATTAACAGTAATTGATAGAATTGATTAAAAATGGAATGCCACGTTATCCCGTCTCTTCCGACATTTCTCAGTGGATTTATAAATGACATGAGATCTGACTGTCTGACTGTTGAGTCTAGAAACCCTGAAGCTCTTCATCTGTTGTCCTGCTCAAAATAACTCTTCATGGCTCATTTGCTCCATCTGCTGGTAATTTACTTTAGCGATAAACACATCATTTACATTTGTTAAGCATTAGCAAATTATTATTGTCGTTATTATTTTTGCTTGAAAAGACCACACACATTTATTTTTAGAATAATGAATCATTTGTTGAATAAATAAAGTTGTGATCTATAGGCCTGAATATGCTTCACACAATAAGAGCCTCTATCTGACTTGAACCTTTTTATGATGCTGAAAATTCAGCTTTGCATCACTGGAATAATTTACATTTCACTATATATTCACATAGAATACAGTTATTTTAAATTGCAATACAATTTCACAATATTACAATATTTTTTTGGTCAAATAACTGCAAGACTTTTAAAGGCAAACAAAAATATTTATATTAATTTCCGACCCCAAACATTAAAAAAAAAGTCTTTGTTAAAATGATTTGTTATTTTATGCAATATTTCTGCAACGTACTGACTACACTTTATTCCCAAAAGTTTTGGGACGCCTGCCTTTACATGCACATGAACTTTAATGACATCCCATTCGTAATCCGTAGGGTTTAATATGGAGTTGGCCCACCCTTTGCAGCTCTAACAGCTTCAACTCATCTGGGAAGGCTTTCCACAAGGTTTAGGCATTTAGGAGTGTGTTTATGGGAATTTTTGACCATTCTTCTAGAAGCGCATTTGTGAGGTCAGGCACTGATGTTGGACGAGAAGGCCTGGCTCAGTCTCCGCTCTAATTCATCCCAAAGGTGTTCTATCGGGATGAGGTCAGGACTCTGTGCAGGCCAGTCCAGTTCCTCCACACCAAACTCACTCATCCATGTCTTTATGGAGCGACGCTTTGTGCACTCGAGCGCAGTCATGTTGGAACAGGAAGGAGCTGTCCCCAAACTGTTCCCACAAAGTTGGGAGCATGAAATTGTCCAAAATGTCTTGGTATGCTGAAACATTGAGAGTTCCTTTCACTGGAACTAAGGGGCCAAGCCCAACCCCTGAAAAACAACCCCACACCATAATCCCCCCTCCACCAAACTTTACACTTGGCACAATGCAGTCAGGCAAGTCCTGTTCTCCTGGCAACCGCCAAATCCAGACTCGTCCATGGGATTGCCAGACAGAGAAGCGTGATTGGTCACTCCAGAGAACATGTCTCCACTGCTCTAGAGTCCAGTGGTGGCGTGCTTTACCCCACTGCATCCCACACTTTGCATTGCACTTGGTGATGTAAGGCTTGGATGAGCTGTTTGGCCAAGGAAACCCATTCCATGAAGCTCTCTACGCACTGTTCTTGAGCTCATCTGAAGGCCACAGAAGTTTGGACTCTGCAGAAAGTTGGTGACTTCTGTGACCCTCAGCATGCGCTGACCCCTCTCTGTGATTTTACGTGGCCTATCACTTCGTGGCTGAGTTGCTGTTGTTCCCAATTGCTTCCACTTTGTTATAATCCCACTACCAGTTGAGGGTGGAATATTTAGTAGTGAGGAAATGTCAGGAATGGCCTTATTGCACAGTGGCAACCTATCCCGGTCCCACGCTTGAGTTCACTGAGCTCCTGAGAGCGACCCATTCTTTCACAAATGTGTGTAGAAGCGTCTGCATGGCTAGTGCTTGATTTATACACCTGTGGCCGTGAAGGGATTGAACACCTGAACTCAGGGATTTGGAGGGGCGTCCCAATACTTTTGGCAATGTATAACACTAATACAGTGGCCTCAAGTATTTGGACACACTCCAGTAAAATGTTACATTTGACAAAAATATATCCAACCAAGTTTAAGTCATCAGGTTTCACTTGTTTTTTTATTTTTATGTAATGCATTGCAACTCATACGTTTGCGTGTCTTAACAGCTCACAATACTTTTTAGTGTCACTGTCTGTATGATCTGAAACACCTGTTTGTGTTCATCACATTTGCCATATTAAATGTCTGCAAATATCTGGCCTCAGATCAGTGGTGTGACTGTATGGTCACTGCTGATAGCAGATGTGTGAGGTCCGCTCCAGATGTTAAGGTCAGTTCCCGTTCCAGGTTAATTCAAGCAAGCTTCACTTCCTCCCTGCAGTCGTGACCGTTTGCGCTGTGTGTTTTACATGAAGGCTCCCACAATAAAAAAACGGGCATCCATTCTATAAGATCTCTGGCCACCCAAAACCATCCCAGAGTGGAAATGAAAGCGAACGTTTATTGGGAGCAATAGGCATTTTATGATCCGCCATCGACAGATACAGCAGAATGATTTATTCCTCTGGCCCGCTGCCGTCTCCTGTGGGAAACGTTACAGAACATTGAGGTTATAGAGGATGTAAAACAAACCCATATAGTGTCATCATCTAAGCCCTATAAAAGCAGTTTGGTGGTTCCTCGTGTTCCTCCGTTCACATGGAACAGCTGGACGGAGAACAACAGATCACAGAGGTCTCAGGATGTGTTTTCAAAAGTTGGATTTCCTTAAAACGCAGCGAGAAATATATATATAAATATATATAAAAGATAAATCAAAAAGTTTAAAAATATAAAACAAATTATTAAAAAAAGATATAAAATAATATTTAGCATAAAGTAATAATTTGTAGGCTAAATAAAACAAATTATGAGGGTCTCCAAATTTAATATAAAAAATGTTGAGGAATATTTTGTTGTTGTATATTTCCACATTCACCGCCGGGGGTGCTTCACTTTCACATTATGGCTAATTAACACTACATTCAGCAGATTACAGTATACGTCACTCCTCAGATATACCACAACTGGACAAAACCAGGAAACCAGCACCGACAGGCTCTGTTTGGGGTGCAGGTACCATCTTAACGTCATCAGCACGTCAAGTATGAAGACTGAATCTGTATTTGTCTGAGTGTTTGATCTGAAGTAAACCACTGACCGTTTCTGCAGTATACAGGTCCTTCTCAAAAAAGTAGCATATTGTGATAAAAGTTCATTATTTTCCATAATGTAATGATAAAAATTAAACTGCAGCGTTTTTTGCCACACTTTTTCCTTCCCACAGACTTCCCACTGAGGTGCCTTGATACAGCACTCTGGGAACAGCCTATTGGTTCAGAAATGTCTTTCTGTGTCTTACCCTCTCGCTTGAGGGTGTCAATGATGGCCTTCTGGACAGCAGTCAGGTCGGCAGTCTTACCCATGATTGCGGTTTTGAGTAATGAACCAGGCTGGGAGTTTTTAAAAGCCTCAGGAATCTTTTGCAGGTGTTTAGAGTTAATTAGTTGATTCAGATGATTAGGTTAATAGCTCGTTTAGAGAACCTTTTCATGATATGCTAATTTTTTGAGATAGGAATTTTGTGTTTTCATGAGCTGTATGCCAAAATCATCAGTATTAAAACAATAAAATACCTGAAATATTTCAGTTGGTGTGCAATGAATCTAAAATATATGAAAGTTAAATTTTATCATTACATTATGGAAAATAATAAAATTTTATCACAATATGCTAATATTTTGAGAAGGACCTGTACTTTCCTGGGTAATTATGAAGTTTTTTTGTGAACTTCTCATATTCAACAGCTGTAATTCATATTTGGATTGTTATTGGTTCATTTTCATAAGTAATTAGTAATTGATACTGGAAAGCATGTTTTAAGTAATCCTTCCAGCCCTGCGTACCATACATTTTTAAAGAATTGAGTTTTAATGACACATAGAGTGAAATATTTCCCACCCATGAGTCAGTGACCTCAGCAGTGTGTTTGTGACTGTGCATGTGAGTGTGTTTATGTGTGTGTGTGTGTGTGTGTGCGTGTGTCTTTGAGTGTGTGTGTGTGTGTGTGTGTGTGTGCGTGTGTTTGGACAGGATGGACACAGGCTGTCCATCCATCCATCCATCCATCCATCCATCCATCCATCCATCCATCCATCCATCCAGTCTAATATGACGTCCATCCATCCATCCATCCATCCATCCATCCATCCATCCATCCATCCATCCATCCATCCATCCAGTCTAATATGACGTCCATCCATCCATCCATCCATCCATCCATCCATCCATCCAGTCTAATATGACGTCCATCCATCCATCCATCCATCCATCCATCCATCCATCCATCCATCCATCCATCCATCCATCCATCCATCCATCCATCCATCCATCCATCCATCCATCCATCCATCCATCCATCCATCCATCCATCCATCCATCCATCCATCCATCCATCCATCCAGTCTAATATGATTTAACATCCATCCAGACGTAAAATAAATCTATCCACCCATCTGTCCGTCACATGTAACATTTATTTGAAACAAACAAAAAAAATTATTAATGAAACAATTTACATGTATTTAGAAACGTTTCAAAGTTTCTTGCAAAGTTAAGGATCTGGTTGAAGCTTTAATACACACAGTACAGAATTCAGTTATTATAACGTATCGTGCATATCTGTTGTAAAGGCACCAAAAAAAAAAAAAAAGCTTTTTATTGCAGTTAAGGTAAACGGTATGTTACAGTAAGCTGCCTTCAGCATTGTTTGGTCCTCAGATTTTCACACACATTTCTAGCAACATTTGGTAAGTGTCAATGCTACAGAAAGACATTTCAAAACATTTTCTAGTGCAAGGTTGTTTCAAGATCAACGTGGCATAACCTGTGCTTAGTATAATGTTTTAACAGTTAATAGAGAATTCAGTATGTACTAATGCAAAAGACTAAAAAACAACAACTCTCAGACAAAAATTAGTCAAACAATTTAAAGTCTGCACAAGAATTGTTTATGAAGCCGTAATGCCACCTTGTGGACAACTTCTGGAACTGCAGGAACTGAGCTTCAGTGCAAACATTAGTTTGCCACATGTTCAGCTGTTGGTAAAAAAGAGAGACTGTATTAAGTTTATTTATTCAGTCATTTAGAACATTTGAACTCCCTGAAATGCCTCCTTTGTAGTCTTGAGTTTTCTTCCAGGAACAAACACGTCACACTATTCCTCATTTAAATAATTAATATGCAGAATAAAGGGGCGGGGCGGTCGAAACAGGTGGTTATGATAAGGGGCGGGACATTTCTCAAACATGCTGGAAGCGCTTGACCAATCACAAGACCCTGGTCCAGCCGACCAATCAGAGCACAGTGTGCTTTTCAGAAAGAGGGGCTTCATAGAGACAGGGACTAAAGTGGTGGGTTTCATACAAATCATGAATAACTAAGGGCTTACTGCCACTCGCCTTTTTATCCAGTCAAGTAAAGGAGCAGGAAATGATCAGCACCGTGGATCATTGTAAGAGTTCAAACACTCAATACACTTCTGTGCAGCCTTTTTGTATTTGACAGGACCTGTGGGCACAAACAACATTCTTTCAGGAAAATAAAAGACACTCTTGTAGTTGATCTATTAAAGTGCAGTGGTAATGATAGTAAAGTCTGGCTGGCGCTCTCAAACATGTTTGGTCAAGGTGTGACTAGATTAAGTGCTGAGATCCTGCACATGTTGACCTTGCTTTTACAAGTTCAGGATTATCCCTAGAAAGCATTAAGTGTGTGTGTGTGTGTGTGTGTGTGTGTGTGCATTGCCATGTTAACATACAGAAATTTCAGAGGTCTCCTGTAACATTTGGAGGATGACATCAAGCAACACTGAAGTCGAGATTATTAAAGGGAGAGAACTAGATTTTCCCTTTCAAAGAGTTTTGGTATAGTCACATAAATCAATTTGGCTATGTAGAAAAATTATAATTTTTACATAAACTCTTGTTTACTTGTGCGCATCATTCACTTCATTAAAGGAACATCAAACTCTCTAGCTTTGACCAACCCCTCTGAAGGATCCATAGTCTCCCACACTGCACCAGGATTCCTCTATGACCTTCCTTCCCAGGATTCAATCTTTCATGGTTCAGCTGCAGGTCAGTTGGCCTATTCTCTCAGATATAGGTGGAAGTGTGCCTGAACAACATAAAACATGATTCCATGTTACTGTAAACACAAATAAACTTTGAATATTTCATTAAAAATAAATAAATAAATATATAATTGCAAAGGCTACACAAACGTTTGGAATCATTAAGATTTATGTTTTTGAAAGAAGTCTCTTCTGCTCACTAAGGCTGCATTTATTTGATCAAAAATACAGCAAAAACCATAATACTGTGAAATAACTGTTTTCTATGTTGAAATGTCATTGATTGCTGTGATCAGAGCTGAGTTTTCAGCGCCATTACTGCAGTCTTCACCAGTGGCAGAAACAAGCCTCCGTAGTTTATTGCCATGACTTTACTATAAAGTCAGTTTTTAATATGAACTCTTAATCATAGATTATGACAAATGTTCTTGTTACGTGTCAATATGATTGAAAAAAAAAAAAATTTAGCAATTCTGAAAAAATTCAGTCTTTTTTCACCTCAGAATTGGACTTTATAACTCGCAATTGCGAGTTTACATCCCACAATTCTGAGAAAAGTAGTAAGATTTGTGAGATATAAACTTGCAATGGCAAGGAAAAAGTCAGAATTGTGAGTTTATATCACGCAATCTCTCAATTTTTACTTTAAAACATTATATCACAATTATGTAAACTCAATTGCAAGAACTTTTTTTAATTGTTAGATTACAAATACTTTTTTATCTCTTTTCTTTGTTTAATTCAGTGGCAGAAACAAGCTAATTGCCATGACTTAACTATAAAATCAGTTTTTAATATGCGCTCTTAATCATGAGAAATGTTCTTTGTTACGTGTCAATATCATTGCAACTATTTTAATGTTTTGTTTAATGTTCTCTGCTAAAGAAAAATCGAATACATTTTCCTGCACATTTTACATTTTCTCTCATTTTCCATGTGTTTTCCAGGACTGGAAAATGTGTCATCAATTTTCCAGGTTTTCCAGGACGAGTGGGAACCCTGAATAAATTACATTTTACTATATGTTCACTTGGAAAACAGTTAATTTAAATTGCAATAGTATTTATAATAAGAGACTTTTTTAAAAGCATTAAAATTGATTTAATGTTCAGAAAACCGATTCCAAACTTTTGACCTGTAGTATTATTGTATTAACAGATTAAGTCTATTGTGGGTGTTGTGCATTCCCTCCATACCTTGAGCAGGACGGCAGAGAACCAGCTGCACCTCTGAAGGACAATTCCTCAATAACTGCAGCACTTGCTGTAGGGTCAGAGTTCACAGGCCAAATGTCAATTTAAGAGTATATGATCTCTTTGTTTGCCCAGAAAGGAATACTTGGACCATAATCAACAAGTCCTGGCCCTTCACATGGTTTACATTAAAGGATTAGTTCACTTTAAAAAAAACTTTTGCTGATAATTTACTCACCCCCATGTCATCCAAGATGTCCGTGTCTTTCTTTCTGCAGTCGAAAAGAAATGAAGGTTTTTGATGAAAACATTCCAGGGGTTTTCTCCATATAATGGACTTCAGTGGGCTCCAAACGGCTTAAGGTCCAAATGACAGCTCAAGGTCCAGAAACCAAGCAGTATTTATGCTATTATTTGACCTCTTATCAGACGAGCGTGATCATGTCTGAGCTCCGCCATAACTTCCGTCAAGTGAGGTCAAATACGAGCGTGGTCATAGATGTATACGTAGATGCCTCATTAGCGCCTGCACGGATCAGTAGAATGAGGCATCTACGATCGATATATCTATGACCACGCTCGTATTTGACCTCACTTGGCGGAAGTTATGGCGGAGCTCAGAGATGATCACGCTCGTCTAATAAGAGGTCAAATAATAGCATAAATACTGCTCGGTTTCTCTCAGAAACTGATTGTTTGGTTAGATAAGACCCTTATTCATCGTCTGGTGTGGTTTAAAGCCCTTTGAAGCTGCACTGAAACTGTCATTCGGACCTGTAACCGTTTGGGGTCCACTGAGTCTATTATAAGGAGAAATGTTTGCATCAAAAACCTAAATTTCTTTTCGACTGCAGAAAGAAAGACACGGACATCTTTGATGACATGGGGGTGAGTAAATTATCAGCAAGTTTTTTTTAAAAGTGAACTAATCCTTTAATAATCCGGTAACACTTTATTTTGATGGTCCCTTTTGAACATTCTGTTGACTATAAGTAACGTTGCACCAAAATGTCAACTAACTCTCATTAGAGTATTTGTAGACTGTCTGCTTAATATCAGCTAACACTTTATTCTAGTGGTCTTTCAACAGACACTCTACTGACTATTAGTAACTTTGCAACTACATGTCAACTTATTCTAACCCTAACCCTACCAGTCTACTGAAACTCTACTAACACTCTAATGATTTTTAGTGGACATGTAGATGCAACGCTACTTATAGTCAACAGAATATGTTAAAGGGACCATCAAAATAAAGTGAAACCAATAATCCTATTATGTCTGGAATGGTTAAAGAAAAGCTCCCTTGTTACCTGATGGGACAAGCCCTTCAGTGGCTGTCCAGTAATGGACAGAATGACGTCTCCCTCCTGAATCTTGCCACTCTCCTCTGCAGGCTGACCTGGGAACAGCGTTCTTATTCGCACAATGGAGCCGCAGTCGAGGGAAGTGTCCAGCTCTGAGATCAAAAAGCTGAAGCCCAGACCGTTCAGTCTCTTCTTAAGAGTCACTTCCTGAATGTTATCTGGGGACAGAATTAGACACATTTAAGCCAGACCCGTGGAGGTGACGTCACATGACCTGTGGAGGTAATCCTGAAGCACAGTGGACAGGGCATTTCTTTAAAGTTACACTGTGGTGAAAATCACGTTTTTATGTTGTTTGTAGGTCTGTGTGTGTGTGGTGTTTAAGACAAACCATGTGCAGATTCATAAGTCAACACCATTGTTGAGTATTTTATCCTTAAAACTGCAGTCAACCAAAGATCGTTTCTGATGTCACAAAGTACCTTGTAACCAATCATGTCACGAGGGGGGCGGAGCTTTAGCATATCATTAACTGCTGTGAAGTCTTAAGAGAAGTATATTTATGTTGGTATATTTTTATGTTGATATATAAAAACGTCTACATTTAGCAATATAGCGGATGAATTATGCATATGAAGTGTATTATGATGAACCTTTCTTGACTTAAGGATACTGACTGACACTGAAGGCAGACAGAGACGGCAAACGGGAACATGGTTTGTGTAACATTAGCAACACATCATTAGCAGTTTGATAACGTAGTCAAGCAAAAGGCTAATCATATTATTTACCGTTATGTGTCTGACGTTGTAGAGAGCGATTCATAAAACACATCACCATTCTGATCCATCGACTTGTAGACGAGCCTGTGTGAGTGAGTGGAGGCGGGGCTAATTTGCATATTCATATTTTAAGGCATGAATAAAAAAAAATTCACAAGATTTTTTTTTTAAATATGTAATTTTGGTGATCAAAGATGAGTTTTAAGGGATAAGATTATTGACTACAGGGGTACTTTAAGGGAATAAAAAGACATCTCAAGACTTCTCAATGTTTCTGAGATTTTAAAACTGGCATGAAACAGTCGTTGCGATTGTCTTTTCTTTCCTATTGTGATGTATATCTAAGTAAAACATCTTTTTGAAACAAGAACAAATGTAGGGCGGGGCTTGATTGTGTCTGTGGGGAATTGATTGGATGGTGGTGGTTTGCTATTGGTGGATCTCATGTGAGTGACAGGTTGCCCCGCCCTCGTCATCAGAGAAGAGATGTCGCTGTAAGAGGGAAGCTATTCTGATTCAAGATTACCAGGAACATGCATTTAAAACAATAATGATGTGCAACTACTTATAAGGTTTTTACTAAACAGGTAAAAAAATGGCGGATTGATACGTATATCTGTCAGCACTAAAGACTTGAACCTGGTGTGTCTCTCTGTAAAATAGGTTGTATGTCCTGTGCTTTTTATGGTGGTTTTAGCTGTGTGTTTTGTGTATTTGTCATTTGCGAGTAATGTTTTTTGTATTTGTTTTGTGTTGTTACTAACTATGTATATTAGCGTCATATTTTTGCTCTTTTCACATCTTGGCCACGGGACTACAGATGAAAAATAGCCTTTTGGCTAATTCTGGCTTTTTTACTCATGTTTGTTCATGTGTTTTTATGAAATTGTATTGTCCCCTTACAAATAAATTAATCAATCAATGTGCACGGATAAATTATTTATAAGAAATACTGCAATATTCCATATAAACATCAGAATTTATTTCATGGTGACTATAAAACCAAAAGGTCTGAATGAGCTCGGAGAGAGGTCAACATATCCTGATATTTTTAGCCTTTTGATGATATTCAACAGACCCTTTTCACATTTCCGGGTTGTCTCCGAGCGGAAGTCGTCATAGTTGGGTTAACTTTTATAGCGGTGAATGAGAGAATACATTACATTTTTTTTGTGTCCCGATTTGCTCAAATAGCAAAAGAAAAACGCAACAATAGTGATTTCGCAACTTTCAAAAAGAGGGAAAAAATTGTGTGAGATTATTAACGGCAGTGAAAAGAGAGAAAGATGTTATTTTTACCATCACTCCCATAGACGCTGTATTACAAACAAACTCACAGCAGGTAAGCTGTTTTTTTGTAATTTGATGCAAAAGTAATATAATACAAACTAGTAGTGTTATAAACGTACATACATTTAAAAAAATGAAAATACAAAAAACGTGGCAGGATTATTAATGACCGTTAAAACGCGTCATCACACTCTGTGAAAAGGGTCCATAGTCTAAGATTAAAGTGGTGCATTAACTAGGATCTTTTCATTACCATCCGTCACGAAGCTGTAGTCTCTGGGCTTGATGCCGAAGGGTCTTGTCATGGTGATGGCAGGGCAGCTGCTCCTCATAGGACTCGGTGTGCGGACGGTGAGTGTGTTCTGTGACTCAGGCTTTACAGGGCGTTGCTGCAGCACAGAGCCTCCGTCCCGCTCCAGCACCAGACTCACCACCTGCACACACAGACACAGATCACTAATATCAGCTCAAGTGTACTGACCACATCTATCAGCCTCCAAAATCTCATTAAAGTAGTCCATCAATATCCCAAGCTTTCTGAAGCCATACAACAGCCATTATCATGTGAAAGTCATGGCATCTATGGAACTGTATGGAAAAAAGCGGCATAAATATTCGTCAATGTCTATTTGTTTAACATACAAACAAAAGCAGCATAGAGGCTCATAGAAAATGTTATAGTGTTTCATGTTTTCATACATCAGGCTTTTATGGATCATAAAATATGATAAAGTGAGAATATGGAGCTCACACTTGAGGACAACAAAGGGCTCAAAAGAAAAAAATATGCAATTTGGTGCATTTGCTTAGATATGACCAAAAAAGATTATATTGAGCATTTCCATAAAATGCATATAAACATCAGTCATCAAACTCATCACTCTATATCTGTCAATGATATGTCTTAGTAAGATGAGATTTAAATGCAAAGTTTTATGATCAAACCTCTGTACTAAATAACGCAATGCAATACAATGATGATTGAGAGATGAAAACCATCCTCAAAAGCCAAATATTTCACACATTTGATCTTTCAAAAAAAACCAAAAAAATGGATAATCAAGTAATTCAAAGTTGCTTCAGTCCAGTAAGTGTTCATCTTGCAATATAAAACACAATATAAAAGTTATTCTTGTGTTTACTTCAGTAAAATCAGTAAAGATTTCACAGCAAAAAGACACTCATTTTAACAATGATTCTAACATGCATTTTACTTATTAAAAAGTAGGAAATATCAATCAGATTACAGAAGGCATGTAGTAGATTCTGTGCAGCAGGTCTTTACAGCAAAGTTTTGAGCATGTGGAACATTTAAATGCCTTTTACGCACCAAAAACGATACACTAGGGTGAATCCGAAATCGCCCACTAAACCCTCAATCACTAGTCCCTACTTTAGTCCACTAACACGGTTCACTTTAAGGAGTCCGAGTGAATAAAAACAAGTGAGTGAATTTGCACAGCCGCTGTGTGTATATCGGCTGTACTCTCGTTATTGCGGTGCAATGTGGGATTGAATGAGTGCACTCAAACATGTCCACTATGGTTTCAGACACCACTACAAACGGCTGTCCCCTCAAATAGTGCCCAATTTAAGGGTATAGGGGGCGATTTCAGATTCAGCCTCGGTTTTATAGGGTTAAAGGGTTAGTTCACCCCAAAATGAAAATGTGATGTTTATCTGCTGACCCCCAGGGCATCCGAAATGTAGGTGTGTTTGTTTCTTCAGGAGAACACAAATGAAGATGTTTAACTCCAACCGTTGCAGTGTGTCAGTCGTATAATGCATGTCAATGGTAACAGATGAGAGTAAAAACACATACGAATCCATATTAAACCCTGCGGCTCGTGACGACACATTGATGTCTTAAGACATGAAACGATCAAAACGAACAAATGTACATTTGACCTCACTCACCGGAAGTGATGGCGCACAGTTGGTCATCAAATACAAGGTAAAACATTATATAAATACTTTTGGGTTTCTCGCACAAACTGATCGTTTCATGTCTTAAGACATCAATGTGTCGTCACGAGCCGCAGGGTTTAATATGGATTCGGATGTGTTTTTACTCTCATCTGTTACCATTGACATGCATTATACGACTGACACACTGCAACGGTTGGAGTTAAACATCTTCATTTGTGTTCTCCTGAAGAAACAAACACACCTACATGTTGGATGCCCTGGGGATCAGCAGATAAACATCACATTTTCATTTTGGGGTGAATTATCCCTTTAATTTCTGGTTTCAATAAGCAATTAATTGAATCAATGAATTCCTAGAAGGAAGCGGTGATTACAGCTGAGCTGATTGCATAAAGACGGGACTGGTGTGTAGTTGCCATGAGAGAGAGAGAGAAAGACAGCTTACCTCGCCTGTTCTTGCCAAACATTCAGCCGCCCGCTGATCTGTGAATCCCTGCAGTCTGGTGCCATCCACTTCCAACAGTCTGTCTCCTGACACACACACACACACACACACACACACACACACACACACACACACACACACACACACACACACACACACACACACACACACACACACACACACACACACACACACACACACACACACACACACACAAACACACAAACACGTTGTGTTTCCATGTTTTATGGGGACATTCCATAGGCGTAATGCATTTTATACTGTACAAACCGTATTTTCTATCCCCTACACTGCCCCTGCCCCTAAACCTACCCATCACACACACACACACACACACACACACACACACACACACACACACACACACACACACACACACACACACACACACACACACACACACACACACACACACACACACACACACACACACACACACACACACACACACACACACACACACGTTTGTTTTGTGAAATGTGGGGACATTCCATAGGCGTAATGCATTTTATACCATACAAACCGTATTTTCTATCCCCCTACACTGCCCCTGCCCCTAAACCTACCCATCACAGGAGACATGCTGCATTTTTACTTTAAAAAAAACATCACTTAGTGTGATTTATAAGATGTTTTCCTCATGGGGACCAAAAATGTCCCCACAAGGACAAGGATTTTGGATATTGCCATCTTTGTGGGGACATTTTGTCCCCATACCGTAGTAACGCTCCAGCAATGCTCCTGAACACACCTGGTGTTCTCACACACACACACACACACACACACACACACACACACACACACACACACACACACACACACACACACACACACACACACACAATCATCACTCCCTAGTCTTCACAAGCAACTCAACCAAACCGACGCATTCTTGCAACCACTTACTACAGAGAAAAGATGCAGATCCATGACACTTCCCACAGTATCTGTGATCGCAGTAAGAACAGTAAACTTGTACCTGTCTGGATTCGTCCATCTCGTTCGGCCACTCCACCGGGTACCAGACTCTTGATGTAAATTCCTCCGTAACGGAGACCTGTGTTTACTCCTCCCTGTATATTCAGACATCAAGACACATCGTCATACAACATTTGAACTTCCTTTGATAAGAACCCCATGTGAAAATAAAACAGTACATTCAGTTCATACTCATTATTTCTTTTTTTAATTATGGATACTTTTAACAAGGAGATGCGTGTAGCAGCAGGTGAGCACAGAATAATGGATTCAGTGTCTGATGGTATTGTCTTCTAAACTCTGTGACATTTAGTACAAATGCCTCTCAAACTACTTAACCCCATTTAGACCGATTAGCCGTAGCCTGTATAGCCTGTGCTTTCCCCTTCCAAATGTTTATATCAATAGTCATGTGACCACTCTTCCTCTTTGCCCTTTGGCAGCTGATTCAGTTTGGCCTCCTGTGATACTACTGACCCTGTGGAAGCCACCAGAGCAGCAGACGTACAACAGCTAACTCAAAGTTTCACCTGCCAAGGTTTGCTTCTCTTGCAAAATAAAGTTTGCTATTAGCTTACTTACTTTAAACTAAAAAAATAAGAGTATACATTCTGTCTACTAATCAGAGATATACTTAAAATTATACTAAAGTATAATATGGACAAGAATACAGAAAAGTCTAAGTACATTTGGCTTGTACTTAACTGATTAAGATCTACTTAAGAAAAGTACAATTACTTATTCTAAGTATACTTGGCATGTAGCTGTGTTTAAGTGAATTTATAGTTATACTGTTAGTTGACTAGTTACTAACCCCTTTTGTAATTAAATAGCTGCAATCTAAAAACTTAAATGCAAAAAAGTGGTCCAATTTAGTCCCTAGAAGTATTTAAATAGTGAACATACAAGTATACTACTAGTACATTGATACTAATATACTTGCTACACAAAGTGGAAAATATAGTTGAACTTTAATTAATTTAGGGTACGTTTATATGACAACGATGTACTGAAAACAACAAGTTGTTCCTTTGCATTTTTTGTGTTCAGATGACACAATTGTCAATATGATCCCCTTTCACACCAATCCTCAAATATTATTAAAAACGCTGTTGGCCAGGCCAGTGGATGGCGATATCACATTGTAAAGAAAGACTACATGCCTATAGACTGAACTTGTAATATGTATGCGCATGACGTCACCGTTTTCACAAGTTCATGTTTTTGTAATTAAGACAAGAAAGCATAAACGTAACCAAAACCGAAAATATAGGTGACATATCCCCCCTCAACACCAGACTAACCAACAGTCAAAGAGGGTGGTGGACTGGAGCCGCAAGCTGGAGGGAGGCAGGGCCATGAAGAGGAAGTGGCACTGGTTGCTGGCCTGAACCATGAAGCAGAGGCAGGTCTGGACCGTGGAGCAGTGGCGGACTTGGGCCGTAGAGCAATAGATGAGATCATGGAGGATCAGGTGGCCATGGCGGAGCCAGCAGCAATGGGGACTGCCATGGCAGAGACGGTGGAGGAGAGGACCTCCTCAGCAGAACAGAAGACCACCAGAGATCAGGAGGCCATGGAGGAGCAGACATGGGCGGCCTCTGTGGCCATAACATGGAGCACAGAAATTTAATGGACGGCTTCCGTGGCAGGGGTACAGTTAGGTCGTGGATGGCCTTTCTGACCGTGGCATGGGGCACAGTGAGTTTGTGGATGGCCTTTCTGACCGTGGCATGGGGCACAGTGAGTTTGTGGATGGCCTTTCTGACCGTGGCATGGGGCACAGTGAGTTTGTGGATGGCCTTTCTGACCGTGGCATGGGGCACAGTGAGTTTGTGGATGGCCTTTCTGACCGTGGCATGGGGCACAGTGAGTTTGTGGATGGCCTTTCTGACCGTGGCATGGGGCACAGTGAGTTCGTGGATGGCCTCCTTGGCCGTGAGAGGGTAGATAAAGGGTTCACAAGCAGATGCTGCTGCCTCGGGAGGAGCTGGGAAAGTGTGTGCGGCACAAACACACAAGATGCCGGTTGCCATCACAGGTGGTTCTCTGGGACCACAGGACTTGAGACCAGGTGACTTGGAAGCGATGAGACCGCCTGCAACATTTTCACAGCCGCACAAACTGCCACCTTGGATATCAGTCCCAAACTCCTCGAGTTAACTGGATTCCCATGTGGCAGCCATGATGTCTATAGGATATTTTTTTCCTTCTAATTTCCACATACACAACGCTTCAGATCTCCAGTGACAGACTTCTGCATGCTGTTATTATTATTATTATTATTATTGGATCATTATATTTTGCAGGAGCACACGAGTCATTTCATTCTCCCGCTTCCCATGCACATATCAATATCTTCCCTCCCGCATCCACACTCAGCAATTCAAAACTTGTCCAGTGCATCACTCTGTTGCGTCGGGTAAAAGACAAAACTGATAACAATCTAAGACAATAAACCAATGAGAACATGACACACGAGATGAATGAGCGAATCAGGGCACACGATCTAAAGGGACTAAAGACAAGGCGTGCTTCTCAATCAGCTCCCTAGTTCAGTAGTCAGGGCACTGATCAGGACATAAGTCAATGGGCTGATCCCTGATCAGTGCCCTGACTACTGAACTAGGGAGCTGATTGAGACGCACCCAAGATCACATGAGGGGCAAGGAAAATCACACGACCAACCAGGAAACAAGACTATGACAAATATCAAAATAAAAGGCAAGAAAGCATAAACATAACCAAAGCCTAAGACAGGCGTGACACCTGAATACAAACATTCAAATGTTATATATAAAACAGTGTGCTTACAGCGATACTGATGCCCAGACTACCTCCAGATTTCTGAAGCGTCACAATAAACTCTTCAGGTCTCAGGCTGATCAGAGACGCTGACCTGGAATAATCATCCTGTTAAAAAAACAAAAAAGAATGGACACAAATTAGACACGATTCTATCTCTCTCATATACACACACACACACACACACACACACACACACACACACACACACACACACACACACACACACACACACACACACACACACACACACACACACACACACACACACAAACACACACTGCCCCTGCCCCTTAACCTACCCATCACAGGAAACATTCTGCATTTTTACATTTTCAAAAAAAATCACTTAGTGTGATTTATAAGATGTTTTCCTCATGGGGACCAAAACATGTCCCCACAAGGACAAGGATTTTGTATATTTTCATCTTTGTGGGGACATTTTGTCCCCATAACCTAGGGATTACCAGTCCACACACACACACACACACACACACACACACACACACACACACACACGATTCTTTAACCACAGGCCAGGCACATGCCGTTCAAAAGTTTAGGGTCAGTAAGATTTTATCATGTTGCATTTATTTGGTAAAACATACTGTAAATCAGACATATTGTGAAATATCACTATAATTTAAAACAACTGCTTTCAATTTGAATAGATTTTAAAATGTAATTTATTCCTGTGATCAAATCGGATTTTTCAGCATCATTACTATGAACATTTAACTAAGATTAATAAATGCTGTAGAAGTGTTCATAGTTAGTTCATATTAACTATGCAGTTAACTAACGAAACCTCATTGAAAAAGTGTTACCCTTAAAAAATACAACACAATCCACCATAAAAATATGATAATACATAAAAACATTGATTATCTAAACAGTGAAATAGTCATAAACCCTTCATTGTAAAGAAAATAATATAGATTTGTATTTTTTACAATTCCAGTGGGCCAAAATTGCCTATAGATAAATAAGAAATCATGCATCTACACAGCATAAATACACACAAACATTCATAGAAAGCAACAAGTCTGCCTTTGAAGGAACTTGTATGTCGTTTTCAGTACCTGTGCGTTTACAATGCGAACCTCAGGAACGTGGAGCCTGCTGGTGCCTTTAGGGGTCATCATAACACTGACCAGCTCATCCAGATAGTCGTCCCCTGCTCGACTGTCAGCCAGTATCGTGCTCTGCGACGCGTAGTTCCTCTCTGCCAGATGATCAGCACCTCCACGCTTATACAGAGCTGATAATTTCACAACGCCTTATTTATACACATGTATGGTTGACATCACAAGTGTGGCTATTGCCACAAATATACCCGTGTGACTTATGACTGGTTTTGTGCTCCAGGGTCACATATATCACACGTGCAGCAGAATATAAAAAAGCATGATCGTACCTTTTGGCTGTGAGACAATAAGCTCCACCTCACTGGAGCTGTTCTGCATGATGTCAGCGGCCTCGCTGAAGGACACGCCCTCCAGACTGAGCTGGTTGAGAGAGATCAGTCGACCACCTGAATGAAAGATGTAGCTCGCCTTTAAAAAATGTTCATACAGCGACTTGGGGTTATGTCTTGATGTTATCAATATGAAATAATCTGATGATCGTAAGGATTCACCTGGTTTGATGCGTCCATCTCGGTCAGCTGGGCCTCCGGGTACAATGGATGCAATGAAGATGCCAAGGTCCAGTTTCCCAGAGTTGTCTTCTCCAACAATAACAATACCTAGAGGCACAATGAATAAAGAGTGAATTAATATCCTGCATGCAGTGCTGCTTGTACAATTGAATCAATTAAAATGAGCTTAATTAACACAATTGCTGAACATTTTGTCACTACTTACTTTTATTATAAATCCACTTAAAGGAACACTCCACCGTTTTTAGAAATAGGGCTTATTCAACTTCTTTCCTACATTTAGATATGTGGGCAAATGCATTTTTGTCTCAGTGCATGCATTGTTTTAGTTTGGCAGGGTCGCCGCTAGCTTAGCTTAGCATAATGAATGGAATCATATGTTGCCAGCTAGCATATGCAGAGTAAAAGTGATCCAAAAAAACCCACTTAATTACTTCTTGTGGCCTGCGTATTCACAATGAGTACAAATAGCGATGCAGATTAAGACTATGCAATTTCCTAGGCAGATATTAACTTGGGACTATTATGGGGAAGCACAGGCGAAGCACTGCTACTTGAGCGCAGAGATATCACACAACACATGCACAACATACGACCGCTATGTTGACGCATGTTTGGGGATTTCATGTGTTGCAGTTAATATCTGCCTAGGAAATTGCCTATTCTTAATCCGCTATTTGTATTCATTGTGAATACACAGGCCACAAGAAGTAATTAGGAGTGTTTTTTTTTTTCGGATCAGTTTTACTCGGGACATGCTAGCTGGCAACATAGGATTCCATTCATTATGCTAAGCTAAGCCCTGCCAAACTAAAACAATGCATGCACTGAGACAAAAATGCATTTGCCCACAAATCTAAATGTAGGAAAGATGTTGAATAAGCCCTATTTCTAAAAACGGTGGAGTGTTCCTTTAAATATGTAAAATTGAGGTTTTAATCCATTTGTGTTGGGACTACCTTTTTTGTTGCATGGATGTTAAGTTCCCAGCATGCTTTGCATTGGACTGGATTGGAAATTAAGCGTAATTCTGCACTTTTTCAAAGGTTTGACTTTGTTTTTGGGGTCTAATAGGTTATCAAAAAACACATTATTTACCCATATTCTCCATTATTGCGGCTCCTCTTTTCCCAGTCTGTCAGTAACGCTCTGTTCAGTTCCTGTCTCTATAAGCCCCTCCTTCTAAAAAGCACACTGTGCTCTGATTGGTCAAGCGCTTTGAGCGTGTTTGAGAAATGTCCCGCCCCTTACCATAACCAGCAGTTTCAACACACTACTAACTAACTCAGCCAGGCCCACCCCTTTATTCTGCGTATGAATTATTTAAATGATGAATATTGTGACGTGTTCATTCCCGAAAGAAAACTCAAAAGACTACACTGTTCAGTTATGTTCGATATTTAAAGTTTATACTACTTAATTTTTTAAGTCAGCTTTGTAATGTATTGACAAATGTTAGGTGGATGTCAGGCGCAACGCAAGTGTTTTTTGCTAGTTTCAGCCCGACGCAGTTATCATTTTCACGTCCAATGCCACGTTGTTTAAATAGCAAATGCGCTGACGCCCATCTGTCTGAAAACTGTGTTCAGGAGCATTGTTGGAAAACGACTGCACCACTGACCAACAAAAACCTGATCTAAAGTCAATAGCGCAGTATTTTCACTCGCAAATTCCACTCCCATGACTCATTAAGAGACTAGGGACAACACTTTTGGACCATGTGCTGGGCTCGCCGACCGTTTTTTCCGTCGTTAAACTAGCAGAAGTGGATTCAGACACGCCCTAAGTGCACCTGCGCCATGTGCTTCAAACCATTCACTCAGATCGTTAAAATAGGGCCCTTGGTTTCTTTTAGTGTGCCATTGCTGATAAATGAAGTTTGTCTTTACTCAAAACATGGAATTCAATCTAACCATCCAAATTGAGTGCAAATTGTTAACTTAATTTTTTTGAGTAGATTCAATGCATATTTACCAAGGCCAACTTTGGGGTCCTTTTTTAGGGAAACACAGATTATTTCCCTCTCTGGAGGTCGGGAACTTGTTGGAGTATCTGTGGGAAAAGCTCACATTGCATTGCGCTGTTTCTCAACGAAACAGTGTGCATAGGTTCATGACATGTTGATTGTCAATCCTACCTCTTAAAGGAAAGAGCATTGGAGGGTATTCAGAGCAACGCTTCGGAGAGCTACAAGAGCTTCTCTGTAGAGCTGGACTTTGGGATCTAGAAGTGAAACAAACAGACAACACCATCAGAACACTTGATAAAGCCAGGTTCAACATTGATTTTAAATTTATCAATACATTAATCAGAAAATACTGTAAATAGCAAAAAAAAATGTAGCGTTTTTAGGAATAAAATGTTATATAAATCAGGCAATGAATTTGTAAAGCTGCTGACATGGAGATTTCTGACTAATAAAGTGTAAGAAAATAAACTCTTAAATGTGAATTTTGGAAGTTTTCTTTCCAATAGTAGGAAAGATGACATGTTATTAGAAGCAAAATAGCCCAAAATTGACCAGTGGCATGAAAAACCAACTGTTTTGCCTGTAATGTCTTGCTTTAAAGGGGTCCTATTATGCTTTTTTTTTACATGTTCAGCTTTCTTTAGGCAACATTACACAAATAAATATCAAATAATGGTCAAATTGAGCCTTGGTGAGCAGAAGAGACTTATTTCAAAACATTCAAAAATCTTTCAGAACTTTTGTATATTTTTTACAAATATAATACATTTTTTAATTACGAATATTGTGACATTTTCTTAGGGAAACTCCATTTGACAAAATGTGCTTTTTATCTGGTTTACTTCTTTGAAAGAAATACAAATACAAATAAATACTAAAAGTTTTTGCAAAACTATTGTACCAAAGGGTTTTCTTTTCTTCTTTCCTTAATTTTTAATATTTCTTTACGGGGTTTAAAGTCATAAATGTATAACAAATGAGCATGAAAGCACAACGTTCTTCTTTATATCAGTGTCAGTGTTTCTGAACTCCTGAAATGCATTGTATTCTTTGGAGTTTTCTTCCAGGGAACGAACACGTCACAACATTCATCATTATAATAATTCATACGCAGAATAAAGGGGCGGGGCATGGTTGAGTTACTTAGTAGTGTGTTGAAACTTCCGGTTATGGTCAGGGGCGGGACATTTCCCAAACACGCTGGAAGCGCTTGACCAAACACAGCACACTGCTCTAGCCAACCAATCAGAGCACAGTGTGCTTTTCAGAAGGAGGGGCTTCATAAAGACAGGAACTAAACAGAGCGTTACTGACAGACTGGGAAAAGAGGAGCCGCAACGATGGAGAATATGTGGAAAATGCCTAGAGCCCAAAAACAAAATCAAGGGCATAATATGGCCTCTTTAATACAAAGACAGGTTCATGGTTGTAGCACATGTGATACATGAGTTTGTTCTCACCCGATGGTGTCTAATAAGTCTCTCTGTTGTTTGATCTTTGCTTCGAGGCGGGTAGCGATGTCGTCACAGAGTTTGCTCATGGAGTCGTTGGCAGAGGCATCAAGGCATCCGTCGTTGTTCTGAGCTCGGCACATGGATGCATACTGCACAATACTGTCCTCTACAGAAACATTCAGACTGCTGCTTATTGAGAACCACTAACATAAAGCCCAACTAAGAATAGCTTAACATTTTGGATTTAACAGCTGACGTGGACTAACCTGAAGCGAGGCTGTGTGTGAGCTGGCGAGAGCTCATCTCCTTGTGAAACTTGTGCTGTGCGGTGCAGAGGTCACAGAGGTATTTGGCAACTTTTGATTTTTCGGTCAGAAAGATCTGCTTCTTTTTACTGGTGCTGCTCTCAATGACAAACTTACGTCGCTGTGTCGATAAGAACAAAGGAGGAAGAATTATTATGTGGACAGACGTCATCAGATTAAATTATACAGTCCTCTCTAGCAAATATTTAATTCATTTTAATTCACACAATTTAATTATTATCAAAAAATATTACATTGATTAAAGTGACAATAAAGACATTTCTTTTAAAATACATTTAAAGAGATTTCTATTTCAAATAAACACTGTTCTTTTGAACTGTTTATTCAAAGACTCCTGGAGGGAAAAAGTATCACAGCAAAAAATAGCAGCAAAAACTATTTTAAACATTAATAATAAGAAAAACCATTATTAATGATCTAGCACCAATAATAATTGGGCATCAGACCAGGCCACCTTCTTCCATTGCTCCGTGGTCCAGTTCTGATGCTCACGTGCCACTGTTGGTGCTTTCGGCGGGGTCAGGGGTCAGCATGGGCACCCTGACTGGTCAGCGGCTGTGCCGCCCCATACGCAACAAACTGCGATGCTCTGTGTATTCTGACACCTTTCTATCAGAACCAGCATTAACTTCTTGAGCAGTTTGAGCTCCAGTAGCTCGGGGCAATGACCCTGTGGCCGGTTCTCCACTGTTCCTTCCTTGGAGCACTTTTGATAGATCCTGACCACTGCAGACCGGGAACACCCCACAAGAGCTGCAGTTTTGGAGATGCTCTGACCCAGCCATAGCCATCGTCTAGCCATCACAATTTGGCCCTTGTCAAACTCGCTCTAATCCTTACGCTTGCCCATTTTTCCTGCTTTTAGCACATAAACTTTGAGGACAAAATGTTCACTTGCTGCCCAATATATCCCACCCACTAACAGGAGCCGTGATGAAGAGATCATCATTGTTATTCACTTCACCTGTGAATTTATATATATATATATATAATGCAAACTTTTCTGTTAGATTAATTACATATTATAGCAAAGCAATTGAGAACAACAGCAACTCAGCCACGAAGTGATAGGCCACGTAATATCACAGAGCGGGGTCAGCTCATGCTGAGGGACACAGCGTGCAGAGTCAACAGCTCCAAACTTCCAAACCTCCAAACTTCATGTGGCCTTCAGATGAGCTCAAGAACAGTCCGGAGAGAGCTTCATGGAATGGGTTTCCATGGCCAAGCAGCTCATCCAAGCCTTACATCACCAAGTGCAATGGGATGCAGTGGGGTAAAGCACGCCGCCACTGGACTCTAGAGCAGTGAGACGTGTTCTCTGGAGTGACCAATCACGCTTCTCTGTCTGACAATCCCATGGACGAGTCTGGGTTTGGCGGTTGCTAGGAGAACGGGACTTGCCTGACTGCATTGTGCCAAGTGTAAAGTTTGGTGGAGGGGGGATTATGGTGTGGGGTTGTTTTTCAGGGGTTGGGCTTGGCCCCTTAGTTCCAGTGAAAGGAACTCTTAATGCTTCAGCAAACCAAGACATTTTGGACAATTTCATGCTCCCAACTTTGTGGGATCAGTTTGGGGATGGCCCCTTTCTGTTCCAACATGACTGCGCTCCAGTGCACAAAGCGTCGGCCCATAAAGACATGGATGAGCGAGTTTGGTGTGGAGGAACTGGCCTGAGTCCTGACCTCATCCCGATAGAACACCTTTGGGATGAATTAGAGCGGCGACTGCGAGCCAGGCCTTCTCGTCCAACATCGGTGTCTGACCTCACAAATGCGCTTCAAGAAGAATGGTCAAAAATCCCCATAAACACACTCCTAAACCTCATGGAAAGCCTTCTCAGAAGAGTTGAAGCTGTTAGAGCTGCAGAGGGTGGACCAACTCCATATTAAACCCTACAGATTAAGAATGGGATGTCATTAAAGTTCATGTGCATGTAAAGGCAAGCGTCCCAAAACCTTTGGCAATAAAGTGTATGATTTTAAACCCCGCAAAGACTTTTTTGACTTGCATTTAAAATAATGTATAGATCTGGGCCAAAAAAAAAAAGAAAAGAGTATGATGTAATCAAGCTGTTTATATATTCAAGCAAAATGAATTGTATGAATAGCTTGCTTACAATGTGCACATTCAACTTGGAAAACTTTTTCTTTTGTATTTTAATGAAAGGTGTTAGTGTTTGCATTAGTGTGGACTCACAGCTGAGGTGATACTGCTGGTCTCTCTCCAGTGGAATCTAAGGCTTGCGGTACGGGAGTTATTAATAACTTCATACACAATGATGCCTTTGGCACACACTCCCAGGACCAGCTCTCCAAAGACAGGCTTCCTCTCGCGGGCCACGCGGTGAAACAGCACTCCGTACTCCGGAAGCTGCTGAACGTTCTGTGGGGGAGTCGAGGCAGTGCTGCCAAGTCAATTGGACAGATTATGTAATGTAGGACACCCACTACCAATCAACGCATCCAGAAAAGCTGTTCAGACCTAATGGTGTCTGTAAAAATATTTGGCCAGTAGCCTGTAGAGTCATTATGTGTTTGAATAAAGATGGCAGGAGGATGAAGAGCAGCACAAAGACATGCAGCTGTCACCTTTCCCATCCTTCTTATTCTTTATTTTCACTCAATTTAAAAATTATTGTGGCCCCAAAAATTATATGGACAAAATTTTCACTGCATCAGTAGAAGATGATCAAACTAACTGAGATCATTTTTCAGAGCCATTTTTGCACTGTTTTTTTTAACCAACTTGAATGACAGATATTTCAACAGTGCTACCAGAAAGTTAATATTTTCCTAATACTTTTGTCTTAAACTGAATAGCTGTTGTTTTATATAATATGATATAATTTATATTGTACAATTAATAAAATACCTAGCAAATGTTTTTGCAAAACGTACTTTATCCTTATTTCAAATGCATGCAGTTGGTTTGATATTTTGTTACCTTAACTAAAGCAATGATGTTTTTATATTTTTATTTGTCTCTTAAATTACTTTAATATATAAGGGAGTTTTTTATCACAATATATATCTCAATAACTAGGAGGTTTTGAGTCAAAAGATTTATTACACAAATGTGTGCACTTTTGCACTTTTTTTACAACTTTGGACATTTTTGTGTCATTGTAAAAAAAGAAAAAATTATGATATTAATTAATAATTGGATTATTAAATAGATATGAATTAGATATTAAATTATAAAATATATAATTTAATATATATATATATATATATATATATATATTATAAGTTTTACATTATTTAATATATATATATATATATATATATATATATATATATATATATATATATATATATATATATATATTAAATTATAAGTTTTACATTATTTGAAAAAGTTTAATTTAATCAAATATGATTGTTTTTTTAACTAAAATCATAAAATATTGCTGTTACTTAAAACAAAAAACTAAACAAATATTTGTATACAAATATATAATAAACAAAGATTTCTAATTTTAAATTGATGAACTGAACTAAAAATTAATGACCAAAATTACAAAAAGTTGAACTAAAAATAAAATAAAAATACAAATTAATAAAATAAAAAGCAAAATAAACTTAAAGGTTAAGCTGCATTTTTAAGATAAAGATTTGTATTGTGAATAAATGTTTAGTCAACATTTTATTGCGTTTGATATTTCTGTTACCTTTTGCATTGTTCATAATTCATAATTTAAATGGCACATTTTTAATGGCACGTGTGACAACTTACCCCATATTATGTGACATGTTGTCACCCCTTTGCCAATAATGACCATTGTTATGGTTCAATGTTCAATAGAAATATGAATGTGTGACAATTAGCCCCAGTCAACCCTACAAACTTCATGTAAAGGTACAGTTTATACTTTTATAAACCATATGGGCTGTCGATAAGAGCAGAAGTGAATATAACCTTGAGAAACTCGAGCTCGGCCTCCTCTGCAGTCATGTTTGCATTGTTGGCGTGTAACCGTAGCAACTCGTCTCTCAGGCAAGGCATTGCCATTTTCTGCAGAACCCTCTTGGAAACGTAGTGCTCGGGCTGGTAGTAGCTCTTCCCGTAGACCTTCAGAAGACACACAAAACAGGGCTTTTTCTTTCAATCTTTCTAAGACAGGTATAAACTCATAAATGTTATATGAGCTAGTGCATTTCATAACCATCTAGCATCAGCTTCATAAACATTCGACCTGATACTTTCTCAATTCTTCCTGAAGACATAATATTGTTATTTATAAACATGTATTTTTATATTCTTTGGCACCATTTATAGGTGTGACATCACTGAACAGACATACAGTATCGCACAGATGCCATCATGGGATTATTTCAGGCAACATTTCTCATTTTACTTTAGTGTAAGTTGAAGTGCTGAAATAACTCAAACGAATTATTCATCAATATCAGAATTATTACAAATATTAAAATATATATTTTGTTTAATAATTTATTAAAAAAATTAGGCCTATTTGAAAAAAATATTTATTTAATAAAATATTTATTTTCAAAATACCAGACCACACTGTCAAAAAAAGAGTACAAAATTGTACCTTTTAAAGCTACACTGTGTAACTGTTTTAGTTTATTCTTAGCTAAAAACACGTTCTTTCAAAAATATATGTGGTCATTAATGTATATTTACTTCTTTCAAGTAATAAAGTATTCTCGTAAGTGTATAATATGCTATTGTAAATACATACGGGTGAGGGGTTCGAATGCGCGTCGCCATGTTGCCCCTCCATCTTGAAAGTACAGTAGCCAAAGAGGGACATACCCGTAAATTCAAGCTTCGCCTTTGGCATTTTAACACTCGATGGCACTGTGTCGAATGTGAAGAGGGGGATTGCTTGAGACTGATATAGCCTACAATGTAAACTTTGCCTTACGCTAGTGATGTCGTACAATATACAGAATAACGATAGCACTGATAAAACTTACTTTACTAAGATTAGCTTGCATTCGTCTGGGAACCTGATCGCTGATGTTAGCAATGAAATGGTACAAAATAACGAAAAGGTAAAACTATTATTCATTTTACATAGATGTCATAACCTACATGTTAACTGACAAATTAAATAACTGCAAATTATAATAGTTTTCTAAAGTAACCTCATCACTTGATCGAACTGGAAGCCACATTAATCTTGGACTAAATCAGCCACCGTAGGAGTTAAAACGAAATCGGAATTGAGAGGAACAGAAACTAATATTCACTGGATGGTCATATACCTTTTCACCGCTAGATGGAGGAAAATATCACACAGTGTAGCTTTAAGGTACAAGTGGCCGTCACTGGGGTGGTACCCTTAAGGGTACATTTTGTACCTCTAAATCAGGGGTAGACAAGTTCAGTTCTTGAGATTTGATATCCTCCAGAGTTTAGCTTCAACCCATCTAAGCCACCATAGTATAAAATGTGTGGCTCCCAGCATGCATTGCAGCATTAAGTATGTCACCATTGTTGAGATTCATGCTGATTCTTGATTTCTGTGTGCGTCTAAAGTTTGCCCCCTTAGAATGTGTTTAAAAATCAAAATTCAGAACATCTGATCTGTGGCAAGAACGTATTGTTGGTGAATATTCTTTAATATTTTTTTTATTCAGTGATGATTTTAGTCAAACATTATTCTTCATGATACAGTTTGCTCATGGCTTCTTTTGTTTTGAACAGTTATGTGTTTTGTTTACACTGTAACAAAAACCACAAACTCACTTAAAAATTCAAGTCAAACTGACCAACTAAAGGAAACACTGATCTCCATAATGGTGACTTTTTAAAATAAAACATCAAATTCTAAACCTGTTAATTCTCAATAAGAGCTTCTATAGACGTCTTTCAGGGTTGGAGCCAAACTCTGCAGGACAGCGGCTCTCTAGGACTGAACTTACCCACCCCTGCTCTAAGTAGAGGAAAACAATGGGATGATTGTACCCTAAGGACCAATTGTGTACCTTTAAAGGAACAAAATTGTACCTCCAATGTACCTTTTTTTCTGAGAGTGCAGGGTTATTATAGTTAACTAAACCTAAAATCATAAAAAAAATAAACGTTAAAACAAATGACAAAACCACTAAATGAAAATGGAAAATATAAAAAACAAAAACTAATTGAAAGTAATAATAAGTTGTATATATATATTATATATATATATATATATATATATATATATATATATATATATATATATATATATATATATATATATATATATATATATATATATATTAGTGGTGCATAGATTAATCTCATCCAAAATAAAAGTTTGTGTTTACACAATATATGTGTGTGTTCTGTGTATAATTATTATCTATATATAAATACACATGTATATATTTAAGAAAAATATGTTATATTTGTTTATAAAATAATTATATTTATATATAAGATAAACTATATAAATGTATATACAGTATGTACATGCAAATATGTCTTAAACATATACATGCATGTGTGTGTATTTATATATACATAATAATTATACACAGAACACACACATATATTATGTAAACACAATTTTTTTTATTTTGGATGAGATTAATCTATGCCCACCACTAATATATATATATATATATATATATAATTATGAATGATATTTTTTGCAATTATTTGAAAAAGTTTATTTAGAAAATATTATTTCTAAATAATGTTTTAATTTTGAAATTGACAAAGAATTACCTTAACTTAAATTATATTCAATGAAAATGAGAAATGTTACAATATATCTCAGAGATACTAAAACAACACTGATGTGGAGTACCTCAGGCACACTGTCCCCAAACTCGGCTTGAAGAGCCAAGGCACCAAGAAACAAGCAGGTCTCCTCATTACAGGACAGCCGCTCGTCCAGAATGTCCCGTCTCAGCTGGAGATAGTACTGATGACGGGTCAGCTTGTGTCTGATGAAGGGCAAAGTTAGGGAACGCTTACACAACAACGATGCACTAAAAGCAGAAATGTTTTGTTTTTTCAAATGTTCGCATTTTCAGGCCCCCAAAATCCCTTTGATGTGTACAGTGCTTGAAGTGGAAAAAATAAAGTGTCGGTTCTCACCAAAAGGGGGCGGGGCTTTGATGGGGGCGTGGTTATGGAGGCATTGTTTAGTCAATAATTCAAGAAGGTCTTTCTAACTCGTGCTCAGTCTTAAAACTAACATATAGTTCTTGTAATTTAACTATAGCATTTGTTACAATAAGGGTTTCTTTACAAAGCAAGACCATTGACAGCGCCTCATTAGCATGCAGGCCAATGTTAACTTTTTTTCTTTATTTTGTTATGAAAAATAGCAACACAGTTAGAAACTATAGCTACAACATGCCACAGGTGTACACATTTAGTGCAAAATCTATTCCCTTAACTGATTATCTATTATAAACTCTACAACTAGTCAAAATTCACCACAATAAATACAATAGAACGTGATCAATTGTAGTAAATGTGGTCATCATGAGTTTAAAAAGCTTACAGGATTTAGCTTCCCCTCTTTTCATCAGTCATTTTAGTGGCTGTTTAGCTCATGTGCGATTATTTTTATTTTTTTTACTACATTCTCAATAGAAATCAAATGGGTCGCACAGTTTATCACCAGCGTCGCATAGGAACAGCTTTTGCAAATCTTAGTGAAGTTCACAGCGTAATTTTGGGAGGAGTGAACCCATCTAATCTTTCAATAGTAATATACACAAACGCAGTGCGGGAGGCATGAACCCATTTAATCTTTCAATATACCACATTTAACAGCATTTAAGCAGCCTCCTACCTCCTTCAGGCATCAGTCGTTTGGCATCCCTCCACCTCCCCAACTCCACCTACTTACATAGGCATCTCGTTTACCTTTCTCTTCTTCCTAGCACTAGTAGTCCCTGGGGGTAAAACTACGCTCGAGTAGAAGCGGCTTCCTCGAGCCCCTCCACTGCGGACAGCAAGCCAAATACGCTTAAATCATATTAGCTAAAGAGTATATGGGTAAACGATCTCGTGAAACACTTTTGGAGCGCGCTGGTGAACGCACCTACAGTGATTCGAGCACCACTTAATTAAACAATTGGGCTTCAGTCACAGTCATATCCGTTATAAAAGCGAAAAAGGTAAAATGCTTTAGAGTAAAATGTAGAAGAAGAAGAAGAGGTGAGTACCGCCCCACTTCGAGCAATGGATGTGTAAATGAACGGCCAAAACGCATAAAACTTTAAAGTTTTTGGTTAAGAAGGTGTTGGGTAAAGACCAGGGCCCGTATTCATAAAGATTTTAAGAGTCCTCTCAGAAAACTCCTAATTTAGCTTAAAAACTTTTACGTAGGAGTCTTAGCTTAAGAGCTATTCGGGACCGATCTGAGAGCAACTCTGAGCAAGGAAAATACAAAAACTTTTATCTTAGTGAAGAGGCGGGGCTGACCCCGTTGCTACGTATGACACAGTCTTTTGAAGACTGTGATTGGTTGGTTGTCCAAAAAGGGGAAAAAAGGAGCGCTTTTAAGTATAGGGTCTATTCTAAGCCTCCACTTTGAAATTACAAGTGCAAATTGTCCTATTTTACCGTTCTCTCTCACTCACACACACACACACACACACACAAACACACAAACACACACACACGGACACACACACGGACACACACACGGACACACACACACACGGACACACACACACACACACACACACACACACACACACACACACACACACACACACACACACACACACACACACACACACACACACACACACACACACACACACACACACACACACACTGCACCTGCCCCTAAACCTACCCATCACAGGAGACATGCTGCATTTTTACATTTTCAAAAAACATCACTTAGTGTGATTTATAAGATGTTTTAAAAAATGTCCCCACAAGGACAAGGATTTTGGATATTGCCATCTTTGTGGGGACATTTTGTCCCCATACCGTAGGGATTACCATCCATAACATCGTTCCACTCTTTCCAATTGCACTGATTGCTGGCATGTCTATTTAATTGGTGGTTTGAAAGTTGGGTTTAATGCAACAAACATGATCCCTGCACGATCTAATCTATAGCGTCTTATTAACTCACTGTCATCCATTGTCTGCAACACATTTCTTCTCCCTCTTTGTCTTTCTGCCATTTTCTCTCCGCTGCTAAAGAAACTTAAGCCTCTTAAAAGTCCTCGTCTGTGCTCCTAACAAATTTGATCTTAAGACCTCTTTTAAGGGTTAAGATGCTTTCTGAATTACTTTTTTCTCTACTAGGATTTTTTAGTTAACTTTAAGAGTAAACGCCCACATTTCAAATAATTTTCTTAGAATTTTGTTACTAGGAGCTTCTCTTTGCATTAAGATTCTTTATGAATACGGGCCCTGGGGTTTTCAAACTTGATGATGACAAGGACCCCCAAATATGATGAATCTTTTATGAGGGACTACCTTACTAAAATCCATCTATATATTTTATGTATGAAAAAAAAAGTAAACTGTTAGAAGTAGTAAGTGTGACATTATAAATACAACATATTGCTTCCAAACTTAAATCAGCTATACTTAATGTTGGATGTATAAATCTGAAGAAGATCTTAAAATGATTTGTATAAGCAACTTTCAGAATAAATGTATTTAAGCAGTTTACGTCCTGCATTAAGAACCCCAGTGAGCAAGATAAAGAGGACTATAGTGAGAAAAACTCACCAGAAAGATACAAAGCAAACGTATACAATTCTGGAAAGTATGTATACGGCAAAAAAAGGAGAGAAGCATTTAGAAAAGAAACTGTTAGAATGTTTGGTTGACTATATCCATTTATTTGTCTTTTCTGGGGACCCCTTAGAACCTTCTGGAGGTCCCCCAGTTTGAAACCCCCTGCCTTAGACAACAGGAACAGGCAACACTACTAAATGAGGGAAAGAAAGAGACTTACAGAAGAAGAGAGACGTCAGTCACAAAAAATTTGATGCGGAAATGAAGCACAAAGTTGGCAGTGGGCACTTTTTTCCAGGCGCCAGGAGCAACTTTGGATATTTTTGTGTCGTTGTCAAGAAAGAAAAATTCATTATCTGAAAAAGATGAAAAAACTGTGAGCAATCCATGTTGACACACTGACCTAATTATTCATCAATATCAGACTTAGAAGCATTAAATATATATTTTTATCAAATTTAAAAAACAAATTTACATTAAAAACAATTTTTTTAATGTTCTATCATACGGTATACTATATACATATAATTATTTGAAAAAATATATATAATTATATCATTATTTTATATTTAAAATATCAGACCAGAAAAAAAAAAGATTCTCATTTTAATTTAATTTAACTTGATATAAAGATTGATAAAAGGTATATAGACATATTTTAAAATAAAGCAAAATGACTAAATGTTTAACTAAGATGAAAAAAAAAACGAATTCAAAATATTAATAAAAACTATATTGATATTAATAATACTAAAATAACACTGTAACATACGGAAGCCCTGAACCGCAAAGTAAAAAAAAAAATATATATATATATGTAAAAAAAAAATATCTAGAATTTCGAGATTAAAGTCGAAATATTTCGAGAATAAAGTCGAAATATTTCGAGAATAAAGACGAAATATTTCGAGATTAAAGTCGAAAAATTTCGAGATTAAAGTCGAAATATATCGAGAATAAAGTCGAAATATTTCGAGATTAAAGTTGAAATGTTTGAGATTAAAGTAGAAATGTTTTCAAACTAGCGCCTAAAGCGAGGCTCAAAATGAATGATTATAGGCCTAAACTGCTGTGATTGTGAATATGATTAAATAAACCCATTTATCAATATTATTTTATAGCCTACATTAATAGGCTATATGTCCTGAGAGCAGGGGGGCGGGGGGATCATCCTGCTATATTGAATAAAAAGCAGAACATTTTGACTGAAACATGAAGACAGTAAACACACGATGTGATCATATATGGTTTATGTGTATTTTTCAAGCCATCTTGGGGTATTTCCATATTTATATGAATAATGCAGTTATTGCCATAGCATCTCGTCGAAGAAAGATCTGCATCTGCTCCATAGCAATTCGTTTTCAGTCCCACTATCGAAACGGATCCTTCTAGGACAACCATCTCTATTCTTTACTGTCTCAATAAAATATGTTGCATGACTTTTGGGTCATTATTGGTGAAATACACTTTCAACCACATCACATTTCGTGAGAATCCGAGCAGAGACCGTGACGCTTTAATCTTATCGTGCGAGTCCAACGTGCCACATAAAGTTTGGAGCAGTTCTTCACCAGCGCAGTTCTTTAGCTAGGCCTACTAAAAATATATAACGACTTTATTCTCGAAACATTTCGACTTTAATCTCGAAACATTTCGACTTTAATCTCGAAACATTTCGACTTTAATCTCGAAACATTTCGACTTTAATCTCAAACATTTAGACTTTAATCTCAAACATTTTGACTTTAATCTCGAAATATTTCGACTTTAATCTCGAAATATTTCGACTTTAATCTCGAAATTCTAGATTTTTTTTTTTTTTTACTTTGCGGTTCAGGGCTTCCGTAGTAACAGGCCGAAACATACATAGAGTAAATTACCATCACTATAGGCGAGGCCAAAGTAGAAATGTTCCAGAAGGTTTGCATGAGCGATGATCATATCAAAGATGTCTCCTCCTCTGGACTTGACGTCACACTTGAGCAGGATGTTCTGTCCATTTGGCATCAAAACTGTCAAGTCCTTGTGGTTTGAACTTGACCGCCATTTGTTTGACTGTTCAGAGAAAGAGGAAGAGAGAGAGAGAGACATAATTGATCCTTCTTACTCAGGCTGCCAATGCCAGTACTGCTTGGTGTAGAGCCAATACTCTCGCTCTTAGGATATCAAACTGACCACAATAGAATTAGGCAGCTCTAAAACGACACAAGGCTCCTCCAGCACTCTGATGAACTCTGGGCCCGTATCCTGAGGACAACCACACACGAAATAGTCAAAATCCTGAATGGTGCATTTTATAAGGCAAGAGAAATACAATAAAAGGACATTTAGGGCAGATTTACTAACAGCTTGCTCCAGCGCAAACCCTATTTTGGCATTAAAAACTACTGTCAGACACACAGTGGGAACTTAGCACTTATGAAAACTTATGAAAAGGAGTGCAGTTATTTTTGCGGCTGACGTAATTGCATATGCATTTGTAGGAGTTTCCCTTTCAGACGCATATTTATGGGAGGAGAGTATTTCAATTAATCATGCAAGGTGATTTACTAAGGTTTGCACTCATCAATTTACAGATTTTTGTGCTATTATTCACCACCCCCAAAAAAGTCCTTTTACAACACATAGCATTATTCAATGAGCTGATGTAATTTACACAGAAACAGAAATACAGGGCGGGGACGATTCTCCCTTTTTTAAAATAGCCCATAGCATTACTTTTATATCACAGCTCGGCCAGAGCTGTTGAGCTTGGTAAAGCCGCAATTCACAGCTTATTACAGCCACAGTCTAATAGATTCCCGTTTTAGATTTAATATAAAACTGAGGATGTGTCGTTTGAAAATTGTGTGATTTATGACTGCCACTGCCACTGCTGAGCCATCCTGTCTATTTAAATGCAGCAAAAAGGCAAATGTCGGACTATCTGTATTCACGAAACCATTCAGGCTCGGATTCAGCATAGCGAGTACACGGAAACATATCATAAATTATAGGACAGTTGCTGACTGCTAAAATTAGCTTCTTCTTCATCATTCCTCTGCACTGAAGAGCGACGGATCATGTGCGCTCCACTGACTCCAATCCTATTGGTTGTCGCTCCCGAAAGTCGCTCTTTATGTGTATAAAGTTGAACATATCGCAACTTGCTGGACTTGCCTCAACCAATTGCCAGTGGTCACTGTCACGTGTCTCGCTGGAAATAGCCTGCTCTCCATTGAAATAATAATAATTAGTTACATTTATATAGCGTTTTTCTGTGTACCCTAAAGCACTTTACATATAGAAGGGGGGAATCTCCTCAACCACCACCAATGTGCAGCACCACCTGATGATGCGACGGCAGCCATATTGCGCCAGAACGCCGAACACACACCAGCTGATTGGTGGAGAGGAGAGAGAGATGAAGCCTGTCAGTATATGGGGATGATTAGGAGGCCATAATGGACAGAGGACAATGGTCAAATTTGGCTAGGATCCCGGGGTTACACCCCTACTCTTTTTCCGAAGGACATCCTGGGATTTTTATTGACCCCAGAGAGTCAGGATCTCGGTTTAATGTCTCATCCGAAGGACGGTGCTTTATACAGTATAGTTTCCCCACCACTATACTGGGGCGTTAGGACCCACACAGACCACAGGGTGAGCACCTGCTGGCCTCACTAACAGCTCTTCCAGCAGACACCTAGTTTTCCCAGGAGGTCTCCCATCCAGGTACTGACCAGGCTCAGCCCTGCTTAGCTTCAGTGGGAAACCAGTCTTGGGTTAACAGGGTAAAATTAATGAGATCGTGTCACAGCATTAATGCCGTTTTTCCATCAGCTCTGGTTGCGTTCATATGCAAATTGCATAAACTTATTTTGTCTAATAAAAAAACCCATACATGTATCCGCCCATAGACCATAGAAGAAATGGAATGTCTCCCTGGTCCATTTGTGATCCGATCGACCAAAACACATCTTAATACCAGGTGTAAACAGAGGCATAGATAGTAATTGTGTAAACAAGAGATCAATTTCAGCGTCTGTTTATAATGTAGGGGGTGGGGAGCTTCAGATTCTAGAGCGCATTTGATTGGACAGAAAGCCTGAAGTGCAGAGTGATGTCATCAAAATAGTTGATCCATATTGGCGGACTGTAAGCTTTGAATGCTTATATCTTCTAAATGTGAATTTTTCTCATTGTTTTGGAGCACACTAGCTTATAGATAACAGTAAGGCTAACATATTTATACTAAAGCCAAAATACTTCATTTTGATTTAATGGGGACTTTTGTGCCAGTATTGATCACCTGATCATCAGCTGCTCTGCTTGTTCGCGACTCTTTGCGCTGCTCTTGATAGATTGCGTTGGTCATTATGGAAATTATCCGGCTGTGTCTGTGTTTTTTAATGTGTGCACTGTCAGTAAATCACCCGCAGAACTTTCCACTCCATCAGTGCTTTTATGGGATTGCAGTCACACACTAATTTGCCCTGTTTAGTAAATCTGTCCATTCATTTCTTACCTTCATTTTACGTTCATTAAGGCTAAATGAAGAGCCAAACAACTGATTTGGCCTTGAGTTGAACTGACGCCGTCTGTCAAGAATAGGACTTTGGGGAAGCCGTGTGCTGTTTCTGCTTCTTTGGTGCGAACTGTGACTTCTAGAAGATGAAGAGCAGTGAATTTGAATCTTAATTAAAATCTTAACACTTCACAATAAGGTTCCATCTGTAAACATTAGTTAGAGGGATAGTTCACCCAAAAATGAAAATTAGACCAATGTGGCGAGGAGGGCGAGCGAGAGGCGTGGAAGGAGCGAGCGAGACCGGTGTGTGATTGAGAATGAGCATCAGCTGCGAGGCACACCGGTCTCAAGTCCTCTCATATTCACTGACAGTGAAGGACGAGAGCTGACCAGGCCTGGACTTTATGTTGTGTTTATGTTTTATTATGTGTGCGTGGCATTCGTCCATGAGGGGCGTTACTTCCATTTTTTGGGGGGATTAAAGTCTTTTTAATGTTCGCCGGTTCCCGCCTCCTTCTTCCTTATTGATAACTTTGTTACTTTGTGTCTTTCAGACGAATAATCAGAGTTATATTAAAAATGTCCTGCTCTTCCGAGACCTGCGCTGATCGCCGGAAGCTCGTTATTTTTAAGTTTTAAATATGGATATTTTTCTTACACAAATGTGCCACTTCGCTTCAGAAGGCCTTTATTAACCCCCAGGAGCCGTGTGGAGCAGTTATATGATGGATGGATGCACTTTTATAGACTTAAAAAATGACCCAACAGTCACTGCCATTATAAAGCTGGGAAGAGCCAGGACTTTTTTAATATAACTTCAAATGTATTTGTCTGAAAGAAGAATGTCATCTACACCTAAGATGGCTTGAGGGGGACTAAATCATGGGATCATTTTCCTTTTTGAGTGAACTAACCCTTTAACTGCATTAGTTAAAGCATTAATTAAATGTTAATTTCAACATTTACTAATACTAAAACACAATCAATAAACACTATTTAATGTACCTGAACTCACATTTTAATTAACTAACATTAACAAAGATTAATAAATACTGTAACAAGTGTATTGCTTGTTTTTAGTTAATGATAATTAATGCATTAACCATTGTTAACTATTGGAACCTTATTTGGTGTATTGTATTTCCTCATCTTATTTAAATTAGAGACACAAGATCAGGGGAATAGATGCATATACTAATCTCAGATAAACCAGCAACGTCAACATAAAATTAAAATTTATTTTATACACATTAATCAAAATATAATCAAAATGCCTCCGAAACAACTTTCCTTGAATTATGTCACAAAACTCCCACTTTTCATTATCCAATCAATTCAAAAAGTAAAATGGAGTCCTGCCATCACTGGTGGTGTTATGAGTTGAGCGCTACTGACCTGCTGAAGTCTGCTGGAGATGGTGTGCTGTTCCCTTTAAGAGGCCAAACTGAGTTCTGACAGGAAGCACCTAATGGATAAGACAACGGTTATACTGCAATGTACGCCGTTTGTCTTAATTAGGGTAGTGACACTTGGTGAAGTTACTTGAAAAACATTAGTTGATCAAATAATGAATTTTGAGAACCATACCCCGAAGTCTTTCTCTAACCATCTGGCTTCGGTCTATGAGATGAGCAGAATCATTTGGGTTTTTTCAGCCTAGAAAACAAAAACAGTGTTTAGCAACTAAGGCAGATTTTCAAAGTGAAAACGGCATAAATTGTTTTAAAATATTTCCATTACAGAATATATAAGATACACAGAACTCAAAGACAATAGAAGTAATTATGAGTAATTAAGATTCTGATGAGTGTGTATGTGAAGTTTTAGTTAATACCCCACAGATAATTTTTTATAGTATGTTAAAACTGTCACTTTTCGAGGATGAGCAAAAACGTGCCGTTGTTGTGCGTGTCCCTTTAAATGCAAATGAGCTGCTGCTCCCCACCCCCTTTCGAGAAGAGGGCGGAGCTTCAAGAGCTTGTGTAAGCAGCTCTGATTACCTCACACACACACACACACTGAAAATGACAGAAACTGTTCAGACTTTTATGTTCAAACCGGAGTCGGATAATGATGGAGAGACTCCAGAAGAAGAGACAGCATGTAGAATGAGACAGGACGTTTCTGAAGGGATATTTGATGAATTTATGAGTTAACTATCTTTAAGTCATCGATTAGCAGATTCTGTCATGATAATCTCACCCCCTTTGTTGTGTGTTCCCGGGGGCGGAATTTATGTAAATGTTAGGGTTAGTGATTTCACTAACTCATGAAGAAGCTTGTTGTAGTCCCTACCAGCCATTTGTTGTAGTCCTTAAAAAGCTATTTCTTTAAAAGAAAATATCTCCCTTTGCTTTGAACTTTGAGCGTCGTAACTTTGCAGATGTTGTTTATGCTCAAACAGCGACACTACACACTCACTACAGTTAAACAAGTCAAATCATAATCAACCACCCCTTTAAGTCCAACTTAAGTGGGTTAAAAAAGCACTCTTAAGTTCAACTAATTGCATTTAATATAAATGTAAACTATAATACATTTTCATTTAATTGTAAATAACTTGCAGTTAAGTGTCTGAAAACATTTTTACCCTATTTAAGTGTTGTATCCAATGCTAAAATCAGTGTAAAATCACAGTTACCTGCAGTACATCCTCCGCCATCTGTCTGATGGCTTTCTCTGGCCGGGGCAGGACCGCCGTCTTATGGTGGTGTTCGCACGTCTCCAGCACTGTCAGCAGGTTCACCCGTTTGTGAGCCACATCCTCGCACATGCTCAGTAAAAGGCTGTTCAGGTCATGGCTGAGCTGGACAGGCTAGCGGGAGACGAGGTGCAATACGTATTCAAAAGCGCACAAACAATAACCTCTAGCAGTTTTGACCATTGATCAATGTAAATGCTCATTTTAAGTGGTTTTCCTAATATCATACAGAAAGTTTAAATTTGATTTGATGTTGACTTTCACCCTTTGGTACTTCTCACGGTTACACTTGTGATCATCTGCTTCAATAATATGCATTTTGATATTTTGTAGTAATCTGATGCAGATTGGTGTATTCCCAAATTGAGTATAATTTATCCGAGACATAATTATTAGGTTCGCATTTGGATACATATTTAGACATTATCAAAGAATACTTCATCGTGGCTGATTTGTAGATTGTACCTAATAAATTCCTCTGTATTTATGTTAATATTTTTTGTATTTCCTATTTAGTAAATTTTTGGCAGTCATTTTTGACCATGAAGATCACAAGTGTGACTAGTGTTTTTTATAGACCATTTGGTAACACTTTACATAAGGTCTCATTTGTTGACATTAGTTAATGCATTAGTTAACATGAACAATATATATTTACAGCACCTATCAACTTTTGTTGATGTTAGTTTATAAAAAATGTGTTGCATTAAAGGGGTAGTACTTCAGCGCTGAGAAGACGAATCTGTATTTAAACTGGGTCATTAATGTTGTAGAAATGTGAAATTATTTTTGAATTTGGTGCCTTCTAGACTGAGAAAACACAGAAAATTTATTTTTGTCTCATGGGGATGAAAGACAACAATTCCCAGAATGCACTGCTTCGCTGCCCTACTCTAGGCGCGGCTAGTCGGCTACTGAATTATTGGATCACTTGCCCACCGTGTTCATTTTCAGAAAATCAGTTCAGTTAGAGACACTACAATTAAAAACTGAACGTGTCTGTTCGATATAATGCGAGTGAGCCGATTGAGCGTCACGGCACAAACGCAGCAGGATCGGATTACATTCATCACATGAGCGGAGGTGAGCGCGGGATTCGCAGCTGCGGCTGCATTCACAGCGCGTGATCAGTCTGGCGTGTGTTCAGTTCATGTCTTTGGAAGCTTAACTTTCATAGGAAGTTTGTTTTAAAAGTTGAAACACTCACTTTGGTCTCCACCGCTCCGTTTACATGAATCTCCGCAGCTCCGCGAGCCGAGTGCTGTGAGTGTGATGTTGAAAACATGTGGAAATAGCGCCTCCTGCTGGCTGTAGTCTTCAGCCTCTGGACAAAAACTCCTCCGATGACGCAAAATGACGATATTTGCGTCATCGGAGGAATTTTTCCAGAAATAAAATACATAATTCTCTCCTCTCAGGGTCATATGAGGGGGGAAAGTACGATAATTTGAATATACTCCCGGGTTTCTACTGATAAAAAGCTTAATCCTAATCGCTGAAGTAACCCTTTAAATAATGTAAACTGATTTTAATAATGATTTTAATAATGTACCGGTACTAGTAAATGTAGGAATTAACATGACCTTAGATGAAAAAATCCTGTATATGTATTGTTTATCGTTAGTTCATGTTAACAAATTAAACCTTATGTGTTACAGACCATTTTCTATACCTTTTCTATTCATGCCCAGGTCCATTTAAAAAATTTCATTAAAAAAAATTTTTTTTTTGGTCTAAAATGACAGAAGAGCACCAGATGTTTTTTGTGAAGAAGAGGAACCCACCTGATTTTGTGGAAGTTGATAATCTACTGCCCAATAGAGAGTCATGCCCAGTGAGTAGACCACCATCTACAATCAGAACAAATACACACTCAAAACTTTAAGACACTGAGCAAGAAGGTCAGGCTGGAAAATATCTATCATAGTTGTAGGCCAACTCACCTTCTCTGTGGCCTGCCTCCTGGAGGAAGTGTTGCTCTGAGACATTTCTGGGGAAGTGAATGAGTCCACGGCCTCAGAACGGCCGCAGGTCTTGAATGCAACACTGCCGACTGCAGAAAGGAGCATGGAGCCGGGGCTGATGACACAGCACATGTTACCAGGATCTGGATGAAGGGAAGGAAGTACAATGTTGACAGATTACGTTGGCAATGAAGGATAAGAGCATGAAAAAGAGTTGAAAGTGCTCTCTACCTTTACTGGAGATGTCTATAAAGGTTTCTGAAGCACCTAGGAGGAGAGCCCAGACCTCGTCCTCCTCCAGAGGTGCTCCTCGTGATTCCAGCACCTCTGCCAGGGCCACAAACATGCTCATCCTGCCAGCCGCAAAACACACACAAAAGCAAATTACAATAGCACACAGTTGCATGAAAAAGTAAAAAAAGTTTTCCCTCCCTTGTGAAAAAGACAAATGAGGTTCATTCTCGTGTTACGCATTATGTTTGAGATTCTGCAAGAACCAATGAGGTTCATTCTCGTGTTACGCAGCACGTTTGAGCTTCTCAAGAACCAATGAGGTTCATTCTTGAGTTACGCAGCACGTTTGAGCTTCAGCAAGAACCAATGAGGTTCATTCTTGTGTTACGCAGCACGTTTGAGCTTCTCAAGAACCAATGAGGTTCATTCTCGTGTTACGCAGCACGTTTGAGCTTCTCAAGAACCAATGAGGTTCATTCTTGTGTTACGGCACGCTTTGAGCTTCAGCAAGAACCAATGAGGTTCATTCTTGTGTTACGCAGCACGTTTGAGCTTCAGCAAGAACCAATGAGGTTCATTCTTGTGTTACGCAGCACGTTTGAGCTTCTCAAGAACCAATGAGGTTCATTCTCGTGTTACGCAGCACTTTTGAGCTTCAGCAAGAACCAATAAGGTTCATTCTTGTGTTACGCAGCACGTTTGAGCTTCTGCAAGAACCAATGAGGTTCATTCTCGTGTTACGCAGCACGTTTGAGCTTCTCAAGAACCTATGAGGTTCATTCTCGTGTTACGCAGCACGTTTGAGCTTCAGCGAGAACCAATGAGGTTCATTCTCGTGTTACGCAGCATGTTTGAGCTTCTCAAGAACCAATGAGGTTCATTCTTATGTTACGCAACACGTTTGGGCTTCAGCAAGAACCAATGAGGTTCATTCTTGAGTTACACAGCACGTTTGAGCTTCAGCAAAAACCAATGAGGTTCATTCTCCTGCTACGCAACAAGTTTGAGCTTCAGCAAGAACCAATGAGGTTCATTCTTATGTTACGCAACACGTTTGGGCTTCAGCAAGAACCAATGAGGTTCATTCTTGAGTTACACAGCACGTTTGAGCTTCAGCAAAAACCAATGAGGTTCATTCTCGTGTTACGCAGCATGTTTGAGCTTCTCAAGAACCAATGAGGTTCATTCTCCTGCTACGCAACAAGTTTGAGCTTCAGCAAGAACCAATGAGGTTCATTCTCGTGTTACGCAGCACGTTTGAACTTCAGCAAGAACCAATGAGGTTCATTCTCGTGTTACGCAGCACGTTTGAGCTTCTGAAGAACCAATGAGGTTCATTCTCATGTTACGCAACCCGTTTGAGCTTCTCAAGAACCAATGAGGTTCATTCTCATGTTACGCAGCACATTTGAGCTTCAGCAAGAACCAATGAGGTTCATTCTCATGTTACACAGCATGTTTGAGCTTCTCAAGAACCAATGAGGTTCAGTCTCGTGTTACGCTGCACATTTTAGCTTCTTAAGAACCAATGAGGTTCATTCTCATGTTACGCAGCACATTTGAGCTTCTGCAAGAGCCAATGAGGTTCATTCTCATGTTACACAGCACGTTTGAGCTTCAGCAAGAACCAATGAGGTTCATTCTCGTGTTAGGCAGCACGTTTGAGCTTCTCAAGAACCAATGAGGTTCATTCTCATGTTACGCAGCACGTTTGAGCTTCTCAAGAACCAATGAGGTTCATTCTCATGTTACGCAGCACATTTGAGCTTCAGCAAGAACCAATGAGGTTCATTCTCGTGTTACACAGCATGTTTGAGCTTCTCAAGAACCAATGAGGTTCATTCTCGTGTTACGCAGCACATTTGAGCTTCTCAAGAACCAATGAGGTTCATTCTCATGTTACGCAGCACATTTGAGCTTCTGCAAGAGCCAATGAGGTTCATTCTCATGTTACACAGCACGTTTGAGCTTCAGCAAGAACCAATGAGGTTCATTCTCGTGTTAGGCAGCACGTTTGAGCTTCAGCAAGAACCAATGAGGTTCATTCTCATGTTACGCAGCACGTTTGAGCTTCTGAAGAACCAATGAGGTTCATTCTCATGTTACGCAACCCGTTTGAGCTTCTCAAGAACCAATGAGGTTCATTCTCATGTTACGCAGCACGTTTGAACTTCAGCAAGAACCAATGAGGTTCATTCTCGTGTTACGCAGCACGTTTGAGCTTCTGAAGAACCAATGAGGTTCATTCTCATGTTACGCAACCCGTTTGAGCTTCTCAAGAACCAATGAGGTTCATTCTCATGTTACGCAGCACATTTGAGCTTCAGCAAGAACCAATGAGGTTCATTCTCGTGTTACACAGCATGTTTGAGCTTCTCAAGATCCAATGAGGTTCAGTCTCGTGTTACGCAGCACATTTGAGGTTCTGCAAGAGCCAATGAGGTTCATTCTCATGTTACACAGCACGTTTGAGCTTCAGCAAGAACCAATGAGGTTCATTCTCGTGTTAGGCAGCACGTTTGAGCTTCTCAAGAACCAATGAGGTTCATTCTCATGTTACGCAGCACGTTTGAGCTTCTCAAGAACCAATGAGGTTCATTCTCATGTTACGCAACCCGTTTGAGCTTCTCAAGAACCAATGAGGTTCATTCTCATGTTACGCAGCACATTTGAGCTTCAGCAAGAACCAATGAGGTTCATTCTCGTGTTACACAGCATGTTTGAGCTTCTCAAGAACCAATGAGGTTCATTCTCGTGTTACGCAGCACATTTGAGCTTCTCAAGAACCAATGAGGTTCATTCTCATGTTACGCAGCACGTTTGAGCTTCTGCAAGAGCCAATGAGGTTCATTCTCGTGTTACGCAGCACATTTGAGCTTCTCAAGAACCAATGAGGTTCATTCTCATGTTACGCAGCACGTTTGAGCTTCAGCAAGAGCCAATGAGGTTCATTCTCGTGTTACACAGCACGTTTGAGCTTCTGCAAGAACCAATGAGATTAATTCTCATATTACGCAGCACGTTTCAGCTTCTCAAGAGCCAATGAGGTTCATTGTTGTGTTACGCAGCACGTTTGAGCTTCAGCAAGAACCAATGAGGTTCATTCTCGTGTTACGCAGGACATTTGAGCTTCTCAAGAACCAATGAGGTTCATTCTCGTGTTAAGCAGGACGTTTGAGCTTCTCAAGAACCAATGAGGTTCATTCTGGTGTAACGCAGCACGTTTGAGCTTCTCAAGAACCAATGAGGTTCATTCTGGTGTTACGCAGCACGTTTGAGCTTCAGCAAGAAACAATGAGGTTCATTCTGGTGTTACGCAGCACGTTTGAGCTTCTCAAGAACCAATGAGGTTCATTCTGGTGTAACGCAGCACGTTTGAGCTTCAGCAAGAAACAATGAGGTTCATTCTGGTGTTACGCAGCACGTTTGAGCTTCTCAAGAACCAATGAGGTTCATTCTGGTGTAACGCAGCACGTTTGAGCTTCTCAAGAACCAATGAGGTTCATTCTCATGTTACGCAGCATGTTTGAGCTTCAGCAAGAACTAATGAGGTTCATTCTCGTGTTGCGCAGCACGTTTGAGCTTCTGCAAGAACCAATGAGGTTCATTCTCGTGTTACGCAGCACGTTTGAGCTTCTGCAAGAACCAATGAGGTTCATTCTCGTGTTACGCAGCACGCTTTGAGCTTCAGCAAGAACCAATGAGGTTCATTCTCGTGTTACGCAGCATGTTTGAGCTTCAGCAAGAACCAATGAGGTTCATTCTCGTGTTACGCAGCACGTTTGAGCTTCAGCAAGAACCAATGAGGTTCATTCTCGTGGTTACGCAGCACGCTTTGAGCTTCTGCAAGAACCAATGAGGTTCATTCTCGTGTTACGCAGCACGTTTGAGCTTCAGCAAGAACCAATGAGGTTCATTCTCGTGTTACGCAGCATGTTTGAGCTTCTGCAAGAACCAATGAGGTTCATTCTCGTGTTACGCAGCACGTTTGAGCTTCTGCAAGAACCAATGAGGTTCATTCTCGTGTTACGCAGCACGTTTGAGCTTCAGCAAAAACTAATGAGGTTCATTCTCATGTTACGCAGCACGTTTGAGCTTCTCAAGAACCAATGAGGTTCATTCTCGTGTTACGCAGCACGTTTGAGCTTCTCAAGAACCAATGAGATTCATTCTCATGTTACGCAGCACGTTTGATCTTCAGCAAGAACCAATGAGGTTCATTCTCGTGTTACGCAGCACGTTTGAGCTTCTGCAAGAACCAATGAGGTTCATTCTCGTGTTACGCAGCACGTTTGAGCTTCTCAAGAACCAATGAGATTCATTCTCATGTTACGCAGCACGTTTGAGCTTCTCAAGAACCAATGAGGTTCATTCTGGTGTTACGCAGCACGTTTGAGCTTCAGCAAGAACCAATGAGATTCATTCTCATGTTACGCAGCACGTTTGAGCTTCTCAAGAACCAATGAGGTTCATTCTCGTGTTACGCAGCACGTTTGAGCTTTTTAAGAACCAATGAGGTTTATTCTCATGTTACGCATTACGTTTGAGCTTCTCAAGAACCAATGAGATTCATTCTCGTGTTACGCAGCACGTTTGAGCTTCTCAAGAACCAATGAGATTCATTCTCATGTTACGCAGCACGTTTGAGCTTCTCAAGAACCAATGAGGTTCATTCTCGTGTTACGCAGCACGTTTGAGCTTTAGCAAGAACCAATGAGATTCATTCTCGTGTTACGCAGCACGTTTGAGTTTCTGCAAGAACCAATGAGATTCATTCTCGTGTTACGCAGCACGTTTGAGATTCTCAAGAACCGATGAGGTTCATTCTCGTGTTACGCAGCACGTTTGAGCCTCAGCAAGAACCAATGAGGTTCATTCTTGAGTTACACAGCACGTTTGAGCTTCAGCAAAAACCAATGAGGTTCATTCTTATGTTACGCAGCACGTTTGAGCCTCAGCAAGAACCAATGAGGTTCATTCTCGTGTTACGCAGCACGTTTGAGCTTCAGCAAGAACCAATGAGGTTCATTCTGGTGTTACGCAGCACGTTTGAGCTTCTGCAAGAACCATTGAGGTTTATTCTCATGTTACGCAGCATGTTTGAGCTTCAGCAAGAACCAATGAGGTTCATTCTCGTGTTACGCAGCACGTTTGAGCTTCAGCAAGAACCAATGAGGCAATAAGGAAATCATTGGATTTCATAACTGGTTTTCCCTTGTTTGGCAGGAAACACCTCCAATCTTTCTTTGGACTCCAGGTTAGTTGACTCGTAACTCCAATTAATTTTTGGAGACATTGTTAGCCTAGAGATTCACAAACTCTTTCCACCCCGCACTGTGCACATTACACAGTTTGTTCACATATCATTGTGTTTTACTTGCAGACTGTTGTTTATTGAAGGTATGATCCAAGTTAATGAACATTGTATGCAGAAATCAATTGAAAATCCACATTAATTCACATACTTTTTCTTCAAGTACTTCATCAACTAGTAACATATTTGAGTACCTAACACAAAATAAGATATTTTTGCACAAATGAATAGTATCTTTTTTTGTGTTACATATTTGGAATGACATGAGGGAGAGCAAATTATGGTAGAATTTTTAATGAAATGAACCTTTGGTTGCTGATGACTGTAACCTTCTAAGGTCCATCATTACATTGCATGTTATCTTCAAAGAATTTGAGTAGATTGGCAAGCTATGATTAGAAAAAGTACAGTCTCAGACAAAACCTCTTTACCACAGGAGTTAAATGGGGGAACTACCTTGCTTACAAAGAACTTAAGACAGAGCACTAACCACTGTACATCTTCTCTTTTTCATGTCAGTCTCGCTTTTGCACACTTGCATCAAGACCTCTGCTCTAGTAATTGGCTTTGAAAGAGCCTGGTGGATTTGCTCTAATGTGTCTCCTAACTAAAGTTAAAGCACCATAAAAATGCTAATTAAAAGGATGGTGTCATTGACATGTAATGCCGTTTGTGGTGCATGTTACAACATATAATATGACAATTTCCTCGGAAAGGATTGAATGAGGTTTTTCCAGTTGTATGCAGGTTTAAACATAGGTCGATCAGGTGATCTTGTGCTGGAGTACTAATTAACATTAATATTACACTCTAAAAAATGCTTGGCTAAAAACAACCCGAGTTAGGTTTAAAATGGATAAACCCAGTAAATGGTTTGTTTTAACCCAGTGGTTGGGTTAAATGTTTGCTTAAAACAGCTCAATTGCTGTGTTTAGTGTGTACTTCAAAGCATCTTGTTCTACTATATAATTTTGATATACTGATTTGAAAATTGTAATTGCATTTATGCATTAAAACGCCTCTGTAAACTTGCCGGTTGCCGTCTGTAGTGGATTAGCATGACTTTTGCCCCTCAGGAGTCAGGAGTAAGGACTGTCATTTGCATTGAATCAGTAGAAATTCTTTCCTTTACTACAATACTCTAATTTCAAGACATTAACACAACCTGTCTTCTACACTGAAATATTAACATAATAGCATCACTTGTTTTAAATGTTAAAACAAGAATCAGAAAGGATATTATAACTGCCATGCATGCATAGGCAAAACACTCTAAACTTCATTATTGCACCTGCCATATATGGTTTAACAATGCCAGAGGATTTAAAACGGTTTAGAAAATGCTTTTGCTAAAGGAAAGTAAATATTTGTTATTAAACTGCAATGCTCTTAAATATATTGCATATTAGAGAGAGGATGGCCATCTCATTCCAGTTTTACACTCGCCACTAACTGCATCCCAAATTTCTGTGTGCTATAGCACATTGTATTTATCTATGTATAAGTTCAAGGACAAGTTGTAAAGCATGTTTACCTTTCAACATTCGATATACGCAGAGTTGTCCTCCGGATATCTTCTCCTCAGTAAAAATAATTTCAAGCATCGTGCTCTGTGTCTCTCAAATACATACAGACACAAACACTTCTTTTATAATCATCAACATCACCGTTATCATCCGGGAGGATTTCCTCCATTGAAATGTTGTCGCTGCTGTGTTTTAGCCTAATTAGTCCTATTCTTAGAGTCCAGCCATAAGAACTCAATTGGATTAGAGCAACGGAATGACAGGTCAGTTGGCGACCAATCAGTGTGTCTGAACTCCCCACCGGGCCTTCACTAATCTAACTCAGACGTGAAGTATGACTCTGTATATTTCACTAATGTCCAGTACAGAATATTCTCATGATGCATGCATTCACAGAATGTTATGTATGATTGGTTGTGTTTTCATGTTTTTGGACTTTCCATAATGGTTTTTATACTGTACAAACTGTTTATTCTCTCCCTTTACACTAACCCTACCCTTAAACCTACCCGTCCCACATTTACTTAGTATGATTGATAAGCTGTTTTCCTCATGGGCACCAAAAAAATGTCCCCACAAGGGCAAATATTACATTTGGATATTGCCATCTTTGTTTCCATAATGCAGGGTTTAACAGGCCACACACAAACAAACTCTCTCTCACACACACACACACACACACACACACACACACACACACACACACACACAATGTATGTTTGTTATAGCTTATATATTTTCTAATGCTATTTTTCTTCCATAACGTCTTCCTTCAGACTAGTTGAACGAAAATTGCATATTTAAGTGTTTATTTTATTACACTTTAACTATTTGTGTCTGTAAAACGTAATTACAATACATATAGTACTGTATATTTAAAGGATGTTTTCTCAAAAAAGTTTTCCCCCTCTAAAAATCTCTACTTTCATACACCAAACTTTAGTTTTATTGCTATCTATATTCCCAAGGCTTTCACAGAGGGGTTTGTTCATTTACCATTCGCCTAGTTTGTGTAACATTTTATTCCTTAAAAACATGCTGTTTCTTTAATATTTTGATTAATAAAAATGTTTGAGAAATCATAAATCCCCTCCGTAAACACCATGAAATCTAATGTCAACAAACAATTTGCGAATGCATTCAAAATAGTCTGTATTTAATTAGATAATGTTTAATTTGTGTATGTAAAAATTTGTAATTATTTAACTGGGGAACTTTTACCCTATTCGCGTCCAGTCATCTCCGGTTTTAGATCGTAAACTGTTGACAAACTATGTCATTGCGCTCTGTTTGTTGACAGCTCTGTTTATGTGCTTAAAATAACACTAAAATATCGCCTATCTATAGCGATTTATTTCAATATTCAGAGAGCACTAATAAACAACGCGACGTCATCGCACGACCTCGATGACGTCGGGCAAAGCGCAGAAACTGCGCTCGTCACATTCACGCAAAGTTACGGTGACGTAGTACGCAAGTGTCCGCAGCTCAAGGCCTGCCAGTGGACGGAAGCACAGTGAGCGCAGAGCTTGTGTCTTCAAGTGGAAAACAAGACGATTACAACGTACCGCTGTGCTCTGTGTGAACACACGAGTCCTTTTATGAATCTTCTCTTGAACTGTCTGTATCTCTTTTAGGAGGGTGAGTAAACACTTGCAGTTTTACCGCTGATGTTTTTAAGGTGGGTTGTGGGGGAGGGTAACCCTGAGTTGCTGCTGTAAAACACCACAGTAAACACCGTTTCCTCGCTAGTTTGAGCTGGTCATTTGTTGAGAACAATATCTTAGGGCGTTATTTCACTTATTGAGGATTAATGTGTTTTACAGTATGTTGTACAATGTACCATATCGATATGACACATGTAATGTACAATGATGGTCGTAATACAGTCAAAATCTTTAATATAAACCATGGTAATGGGTTGTTTATCTTATGGTTATGATATTCACATGGTACTTAACATTGAATATCATAGTAAATGTCCTAAACGTTGTATTTTATGCTACTAAAACATGGTAAACCTACTTTTTGGCATTCTGATGTGTACATTTAGATCCTATATATGTGACCCTGGACCACAAAACCACATTCTTTTGATAATAAATAAGCTTTCCATTGATGTATGGTTTGTTAGGATAGGACAATATTTGGCTGAGATACGATTATTTGAAAATGTGGAATCTGGGAGTGCAAAAAAATCTAAATATTGAGAAAAACGCCTTTAAAGTTGTCCAAATTAAGTCCGTAGCAATGCATATTACTACTTATAATATTTTTTTTATATATATTTACGGTAGGAAATTTACTAAATATCTCCATGGAACATAATCTTAATATCCTAATGATTTTTGGCATAAAAGAAAAAATTATAATTTTGACCCGTACAATGTATTGTTGGCTATTGCCACAAATATACCCGTACGACTTATGACTGGTTTTGTGCGTACTTTATATCGATTATCACAGTAAATGTCTTAAACATTGTATTTTATGGTACTAAAACATGGTAAACCTACTTTTTGTCATTCTGATGTGTACATTTATATCCTACCTAGATATTGACATTGGCTGTGTTTCAAAACCTAATGAGCTGCCCGCATTGATAATATTTCTCCTTAACGTCTCTATGATGTCCATAAATGCTGTTTATGTAGGGAGCTCATTAATTTGATACAGCCATTTGCGTCCATGCATAACTCGCTGTGTTCAGAAAGTACAGAACAGATTGTCTTTCACAGTATACACCAGTTTTGATTTGATTTCAGTACAGTGTGTAATTCACTCATCTGGAGGTGTGAGGAGCCGGATCAGAGAAAATGAGGTCATTGATTGAGGTGGATGGATGGATGGTGTGAGATGTTGAATTCAGGGTATTCGGGTGCGGTTCTCAATATTATTTTAGGAGATGATTGACACTTTCTATTCACATTGATGTTAAAGAATGCATTGTCCGAAGTATGAATTAAAATTCAATTAATAACAAAGTCCTGCTCCCTCAGGTATTGATGCACCATTAAACAGTGTGCGGAAATGTGTTAAAGGGGTGGTTCACCCAATTTAAAACCGCCATCTTAATCCGACCAAAGTGACCTAATCCGCGTACATACGACTTTCCAATTTATAAATGGGTAGTTCCATGTCAACTCAACCAGGGGCCTATTCCATGAAGCCGGTTAAGATGGCTAACCAGATATGTTTAAGCTTAGTTTGTGCCAATCCTGGGTATTAGGTACCATTAAAGTGGTCTGGCTTTTAGCGTGCACCTGAGACCCACAGTGACGGATTGATTGACAGCTGTCAGACTCGAAAAGATGGAGAATGACTGGAGTGACACCAGTAGTTTTGAAACAGATCTGTCTTTTGAAGTAGAGGACTTTTCTCCGCCGTCTTCACCTGAAGTGTAGGAGGGTGAATTGTCTGTAACACAGGGCCAGAGCCTTATCGATTCGAGCCGCTGCCTCAAACTGCGTTAACTCCCGATGCCGACGATACTAGCGAGGAGCTGAGCCAAGGGCGCAGTGAGCTCGTGCCAGGGGCGTGGTAGTGATGTACCACAACATCCAATAGGAAAATTCAACTGCAGTAGCCATCGTTCAACCTTAAGAGGGCAGCACTTTGGCGGTTTTACACCATCTTTTATAGAATTAAAACACTTTATACTCAAATGTCAAAACTCTTACTTGAATCAAAGAACAGCACTAATAAAGCCCCAGTCTTGCAGATCATTAACTAAAAAAGTTGTTCTAGGGTTTAGTTACCCTTTAAAGGTCACTATACAGCAAATGGTTTGTAAAGCGTCTGGCTTTTAACAATGCTTATTTATAATAATAATAATAATTTTGAATGGTTTCGATATCATTTATGTAATTATTATACCCTTAATCAATTGCACATTTATCATTTTAGTTAATCAATCATTCATAGGCACTTAGTTAAAATTATTATAATTTGCCGCCTATATAAAGGTCATACAAAAAAGCTTTAAAATCAATAAACATAACTAAACAACTAAACTAACTTCATAACTTTTACTTGCATTGACATAGTAAGATCTTTCTTTAAGTTGTCCTCTTTCAAAGACAGCTCTTTTCTTCTTGCTGTGTACATTTGTTTAAATTCTTAATATTTTTCAATCGTGTAATATTCTGCAGAAGAGAGAAATGAATCTCAGTCTCACTGATCCACAGCGTGTGATTGGCTGTTCACTACTGATGTCACAGCTAAACTCCTAAACTCAGAGGATCAAAGCCTGAGTTGACAGAGAAAGCTGATGATCAGCATCACAGGACCAACAAAGCCTGAATAGATTGGTTTGGTTTTGTCAACTCGAAACTAATCCTGTAACCCTGAGTTTGTTAAACTACCATCATGGTACAGGCCCCAGAGGTCCCTGGTTATAATTTGTATTTCATTCCGGTGAAAGAATACATAAATGAAGAAGAACACCAAAATATAAAGAGCAGATTTACTAACAGCTTGCACGAACGCTAACCCTCTTTTCAGGATTTACTACAGACACAGTGTAAAATTAGCGATGAAAAGGAGTGGACAGTTATTTTTTGCGTGTAATCTTATTGCATATGCATTTGTAGGAGTTTCCCTTTCAGATGCAAAATTTATGGGAGGAGAGTATTTAAATGATTCATGCAAGGTGAATTACTAAGGCTTGCGCTTATCAATTTATAAAATACAGAGGATAATAATGACTTGATGATATGGCAGAATAATTATTTTATTTTTACACAGAGATTGGTCGGTCTATTAAAATATGTTGATTTTAGCCATTTTTGTTGCATTAAATGCCAACAGTGACTGTTCAAAAATGGGGAAAAGCCATGTTTTCCATTTAGTTTTTGACCACTGAAAATGTGTACAATTAATCATGGAGCCACATTAAGATCTCCATATCTATGTGATTGAACATTATAGGGCCTTTAAAATTAAGATACCAAAAGAAAATTTCTTTAAGAACCAGAATCTAAAAGGATATTAAGATATCGTTTATACTTCTTGAGTTACAGGCACGCAAATTTGTTGCAAAAAACACAAAAAGTGCTTTTTCCCATTTTTGAGCTATCACCTTTGGCATATTATGCAACAAAGATTGCTAAAGTCAACAGATTTTAATAATAGACCTACCAATCTCTGTGTAAAAATAAAAAAATATATATTGCAATCTTTTTAAAGTCTTTTTTACCCCCCTGTAATTTAGCTCCTAATCTCAGGTGAAAATTTAGAAAACAGCAGATTACTCCGTAAATATACATTCATTACATTTAATATTTTGGCTTTCATCACTATTTATGTTTGCCTTACTTCAGAAATAGCATTCACTATATGTTTTCAAAGCCTTTGCAAAGGCAGGGTGTGGAATAACATTTATAATGTAATACTTTTTACATTTACGCTAAATTAATCATGGAAATAACCAACAAATTAATCGATTATCAAAATAATCATTAGCTGCTATGGTGTACACTATAATGCTTTTAGGGTAAAATAAAACAGAGTTGGTTTCCTGCTCTTTTGACTCTTTAAAGCATTTGTCAAAGACAAGTAAGGGCTCCTTGATATAGGCCTTGAGTGGAAATAATGCACCATGTGAATCACATGTACGAGGGGCTGGTACTGATGTAAAGAGGGCAAGTCGTATTTGCAGCTGTCACTGCAGCTTCCTCAGCATAATATGCTAAATTTGAGTAATGACTGTCTCAGCCTGGGTCACTTGTTTTCAGTTCCCTGAGCAGTGTACCTGTTTAAATATGCATTTCTGCTTCAAGTCACTATAACGCTGACGATGCGTTAAGATGCGGCTTTGCTGCTGCTTCTCAGGTCAGATTCGTCACCCACTCTCCACAGCGTGCATTTGTAATCAACCACCAAAAAAAAGAGGAATATCCATCCCTAAACATAGCTCAGGTTTTACAGCAGAAGCAAATGCTATCATTTTGGCATTGGACTACATAGACTTTGCAACAGAGAAATGTTCTTATAGATTCCTGTGTCCAAGAAATGTCTTCCCTTAAAAATGATCACCCAGGATTTGTTAAACTAGAGGGTCAGGGATTTAATATCTGATATTGTTGGTTACCTATAGTGGACACTGTGCAATAATTCATTCAACAAATGGCAAAACCAAATACAGTCAAACCAAAGTTTATTCAGGAACCTTTAACATTTTCTCACATTATCACAGTTGATTTGCTATAGTTTAGAAAATGGTTATAAAATATGACAAGAACTCAGTTAAACTCATCTTGATAATGTCAGATAACTTTGATAGTAATGGATTACAATCAACCAATCAGCTCTTAAATTTAACTACACAATTAGATAATACCAATTTAGCTCAACCAATGACCAAGCAATGCTTCATTTTGTTCAGTCTGTGGTGTCAAAGGTCATATTAGCAATTAAAGACTTTATTTTGCTATCCTCACTTACAGAAACAAACTATAGTGTCCTGCACACACACTAGTAAAACGTTATATCTGGTGTCTGAATCATTTTTGCTTTGGCTGTATAACAAACTCCATGAAATCAGCCCCAATGTTGGAAGAAGTTTCTATAGATCCTCAATCCAATGGGAGCAGAATGTTTATGCCGTTGCAGAATAGGCCATTCCAGGATGACACACAATGTTTTACATTAACATTTATTCATGTAGATTTTATCCAAAGCGACTTACAACTGAGAAATACAGGAAACGATCCGCCATGAAGAGGCAAAAAATCACTAAAAGTGCCTGAAGTTTTGGTCATTGCTTATATATATATATATATATTGTTAAATATAATTTTATATAGCAAACCAACTTTCCACAGCGTTTGGGTATTTGCCTTGACTTTCATGGCAATACATGAAGTAAATATATTGATATTTTGCACCATTTTGATGATATTCATGTAGTAAATAGTAAATAGTGTTATGTAGTAATAAATGTAGTTATATATTAGTGTTTTAGTATATTAGTGCTGTCAAATCGATTAATTGCTTCCAAAATAAAAGTTTTTTTTACATAAAATATAAGTTTGTGTACTGTGTATAATTATGTCTAAATACACACTCTTTCGTATATTTTTCAGAAATATTTTCATATATTTATATAATTATTTAATATATAAATATAATATATTTTTTCTTAAATATATTCATGCATGTATGTGTATTTATATATACATAATAATTATACACAGTACACACATAGCTATATATTATGTAAACATTAACTTTTATTTTGGATGTGATTAATCGATTTTATATATATTTATATGAGAGTTTTGAATCGATTCATTAAAACAGACAGTTTGTACTCGCACATGAAACTAGTTTGACACTGTTAGTCTTAGGAAACTTTAGACATTTTTATGGCAAAATAAAAGCACATTGCATTATTTGCGTTATGCAAACTTTTGCTCTTTTATATATATATATGACTTTGAAGGTCAAGTTCCTTTAATAGAAAACCAGATTATATGTTCTCTCTTTTCAAACGGTAATCCTAAAACCAATCCAGGTCCAGATGAAAGTGCACTCACTCATTTCCTTTTCTTTTTTGTCTTTTCAGATTTTGAAGGTGAAGTTTTTCTTGAATGCCCAAGACACAGTCAGTACGGTTCTCAACATGAATAGGAATAAGCGTGAGAAAGAATATTACAGCATAGATGTAGGAGATTCAACGTTCACCGTTTTGAAACGCTACCAGAATTTAAGACCAATCGGGTCTGGAGCACAAGGCATCGTCTGGTAAGTTAATGCATTCGATAAGCCTGAAAAACATTAAAGGTGGGGTGAGTGATATTTCAAAAATGCTTTAGAAAAGTGTCTCGTGCCGAGTAGCCAATCGGCTGTAAGGGGCGTGTCTACTAATGATGGGGAAAAGTGAGCATGTCACGTCAGGATTCAAAACACACAGGACGGACTTTAGCCGAGTGATGACAGAAAGAGAGAGATGACAGATAAAAAACAAAAGTAGAAAATGTCTTTGGAACAGAAGAAGGCTTACGATCAGGCAAGAAGTACGACCCGTTTAAGTATCGGATCACTCAAGGAGCGGGAAGGCCTGTAATCGGACGCCAAGGTTGCTTTATTTCTTCTCCATAGGCAACTAACATTTGTTTTGTTTCACAGAACTAATATATGCCGGCTTTTGCTTGAATATGCTCCACACCCTGGAGCGTCTAAACCTCATCACTGTCTGTTTCAAAGGTCAGCTCCCAACGTGTGTCCGAACAGCAAGATAATATAATCCCAATAATGTTTGTTTCCTTTGGCTACTTTTTAGTGATCGATATAATCCTCTAATCTTGTCATAATTGTAATATATTCGATAGTTGGACTGTCATGCTCGTGCTATCGAGTTGTTCATGAGAACTTTGTTTGCGTTTTTGGGATGGAAGGGATGACTTTTTCATTAAACATTCAAAATAAAAAGATATCAAACTAGGGGCGAGACCCTTTTGGGGTGGGGGCGTGTTTATTTTTGCTCATTTAAATATCAACATCAGTTACCAGAAATAGCTTACCCCACCTTTAAAGAAGCAGGTTATCTTTAAGACGGCTCATAAAAGAAAGTGTGCTGAATTAAAAAACGTATTTTATTTTTTTGTAGCTCTGCGTATGACCACGTCCTTGAGCGAAATGTTGCAATTAAGAAACTTAGCCGACCCTTTCAGAACCAAACCCATGCCAAACGGGCCTACAGAGAACTGGTCCTGATGAAGTGTGTCAACCACAAAAACGTAAGACATGTTTGGTTTTGTCTCTGTGAATGTTTTTATGCATGTATGTATGTATAAATTTAAAATCAATTTAATGTGATTTTATTTTGTTAATGTAAATGTAGTTAATTCCTGTGATCAAAGCTGAATTTATCATCATTACTCCAGTCTTCAGTGTCACATGATCCTTCAGAAATCACTCTAATATGATGATTTACTGCTCAAGAAACATTTATTATATTATTATCAATGTTGAAAACAGTTGTGCTGCTTCATATTTTTGTGGAAACAGTGATACATTTATTTTGTCTGTCATTTTAGATCAATTTAATGCATCCTTGCTGAATAAAAGTATAAATTTATTAAAGAAAATAAAACTTAATGATCCCACAGTTTTGAATAGTAGTGTATATTGTAGTTACTTTTGGATTACAATTTATTTAAGGTGTCCTTGTTAAAGTCAATGTTGGGTAAGTTACTATGAAAAAGTAATTAAAGGATTAGTTCACTTTAAAATGAAAATTTCCTGATAATTTAATCTCCCCCTATCTCATCCAAGATGTTCATGTCTTTCTTTCTTCAGTCGAAAAGAAATTAAGTTTTTTTTTTTTTGACACGTTTTTGATGAAAACACTCCAGAATTTTTCTCCTTATAATGGACTCAATGGACCCCAAATGGTCCAAATGACAGTTTCAGTGCAGCTTCAAAGGGCTTTAAACCACACCAGACGATGAATAAGGGTCTTATCCAACCAAACAATCGGTCATCTAGAATAAAAATGGAAAAGTTAAAGTTTTATAAGCTCAAACGTTCTCCTTGCTCCGTTCTTTGATATGTGTATGTGACGTCACGTAATACGCAGTTACGCTGGAAAGGTCACGCTTGTTGTAGGAGGAAATACTGAGTCGTTGTTGAACGTGCACATACTCAGTCAAACAGCGTTTACAAAAAAGGGATTTAAAAGGTAAAACAGCAATGTCAGACGATTTTGAATCCTCCTTCGGCTCATTTGTAAACACTGACTCGGTTTTTCTGCCTACGACAAGCGTGATCTTTCTAACGTAACTGCGTATTACGTGACGTCACGTAACACACATCACAGAACGGAGCAAGGCTAACATTTGTGCTTATAAAACTTAAACTTTTGAATTTTTTCTAAATGTCCGATCGTTTCGTTAGATAAGACCCTTATTCATCGTCTGGTGTGGTTTAAAGCCCTTTGAAGCTGCACTGAAACTGTCATTTGGACCTTGAGCCGTTTGGCCTCCATTGAGTCTATTATAAGGAGAAAAATCCTGGAATGTTTTCATCAAAAACCTTAATTTCTTTTCGCCTGAAGAAAGAAAGACACGGACATCTTGTATGACATGGGGGTGAGGAAATTATCAGCAAAAGTTTATTTAAAAGTGAACTAATCCTTTAAGCGCTTCAAGACATGAAACGGCTCTTTTAATTAATTCAAATAAATAATAAAACCCAACTACATACATTTTTCTTAATAACTGACCAAAGTATTACAAATGTGAGAGATACATAAAACATGGATTTTAAAGTTCGACTTTAAACTTTGATGTTAATTAAATTCCACTATTGTATTATCTATAATTGTTCTACAGTCTATACACAGTATATCAGTAGTAACTGTAATTAACAGAACAAATAAGAGTAATACTTTACTTTTTAAAGGGAACAGTAACTAGTTACTAAGTAATTAGTTAGTGTAATTTAGTTGCACCCAGCGCTTGTTAAAGGTGTAATTATACATTTTAGTACTGAGCAATATTAATTAACTGCATGTACTTACTATAGAGTTAGGATTAGGTTTTTTGTAGGGTTAGTTGCATGTAGTTATGCATACATTATTACTACACTAACTACATGTGTAACAAAGACACAGTAAAATAAAGTGTTACCTAATTTTGTAATGATTTATTTTGGATCGTAAGAACTTAATATCGTCATTATCGTAGATGGACAGATTCAACCATGTGAACCACATGGCACATCTTTCATGCACTGTGCTTTCATTTCACAGATAATTGGCTTGTTAAATGTGTTCACGCCACAGAAGACACTTGAAGAATTCCAGGACGTGTAAGTTATATTCTGTTGTGAATTGGAATGGAATTGAAATGCCTTTTGACTTGTAAAATATAAAATGTATTACACTAGGGCTGGGTATCAAGTTCGATACTTTTTAGGTACAGAGTGAATTGCCTCGATACTATCGAGTATTATAAAAGGGCTTGTCTTTCGATACCTAGGTGGGTAATCTCGTCAATGTCAGTGAGCCAATAAGCATGCAGTACGATTGGCTGTGCTGGAAAAAACATTAGTTTACGTCGGTTACGCCCAGAGACGCAACTCGCTTGTGAGGCTGTAGTGTGTAACCCCGACTGCAGCGCTTTACAGCTGATCGGAGCTGATCGCGGCCACTCTAGTCAATCCTTCTTTTTATATCAGGAGGATGAAACCAAACCTTGTTGGAGCCGTGATGCGCTGCAGACGTGTGCAGTGTAAATAGGGGGTAAGCGTCCCAACCCACATAGATGGAAAAGATGTGACAAAGATCAAAAGTGTGGCTACATTTCAGCAGGCTCGATGCCAACAGCGCGCAATGCAATATTTGACAGTGCATGGAATAAACTAAAGAGCAGAACCTTTCTCCGTATTCGACTGCAGGAAGAACTGCATCACATAAATGAACCGAAACTCAGCATATACTTTCCTCACAGACATGAGAAACCAATTCAAATCGAAAACAAATACTTAGATTATGTAATCCAAATGAAAGGTGCACTTCTCTCTATAGGCACGTGCGCGCATTCACTACTGCGGAGATGACGAGTCAGCATTGTCAACTCAGAAAACACTAGTTTATTAATAAACAATTTAAATGGATGTCTCCTTGCTATTTCTACATTTATAAACATTAGGCTACTTTTACCAATGCTTTTCTAAAGAGGACTAACACGATCAGAGCTGTGAGTGTCACATATATTTTAAAAAATCAGTCGATTTAGGTTAATTAGGTTAGTGTGATTTAATAAACTTACCACTGAAGTACACATACGTTTGTTATATAAATCTCAAATCTGTGTGTAATGTATGTGCATGTATGCTTGTTTATTTGTGGGTTCCTCACATCTGTACCTTCGTCTCCTGTCCTCAGTTATCTGGTGATGGAGCTGATGGATGCAAACCTGTGCCAGGTCATTCAGATGGAGCTGGACCACGAGAGACTCTCCTACCTGCTTTATCAGATGCTCTGCGGCATCAAACACCTACATGCTGCCGGCATCATACACAGGGTACACAGACACACACACACACACACACACACACACCTCACATACATACACACACCACAAACACATACATACACACAGACACACCACACACCACAGACACACCACACACAGACACACCACACACAGACACACCACACACCACACACAGACACACCACACACCACACACAGACACACCACACACAGACACACCACACACAGACACACCACACACAGACACACCACACACCACACACAGACACACCACACACAGACACACAGACACACCACACACAGACACCACACACAGACACACCACACACAGACACACAGACACACCACACACAGACACACCACACACAGACACACCACACACAGACACACCACACACAGACACACCACACACAGACACACCACACACAGACACACCACACACAGACACAGACACACCACACACAGACACACCACACACAGACACACCACACACAGACACACCACACACAGACACACCACACACAGACACACCACACACAGACAGACACACCACACCTCACCTCACCTCACAGCACACATACATACACACACCACACACACCACACCACACACCTCACACCTCACATACATACACACCACACACACAGACAGACACACCACACACAGACAGACACACCACACACAGACAGACACACCACACACAGACAGACACACCACACACACAGACAGACACACCACACACACACAGACAGAGCCACACACACAGACAGACACACCACACACACAGACACACCACACACACAGACACACACACACCACACAGACACACACACACCACACAGACACACACACACCACACAGACACACACACACCACACAGACACACACACCACACAGACACACACACCACACAGACACACACCACACAGACACACACACCACACAGACACACACACCACACAGACACACACACCACACAGACACACACACACACCACACAGACACACACACACACCACAGACACAACACAGACACACCACACACAGACACACCACACACAGACACACCACACACAGACACACCACACACAGACACACCACACACAGACACACCACAGACACACCACACACAGACACACCACACACAGACACACCACACACAGACACACCACACACAGACACACCACACACAGACACACCACACACAGACACACCACACACAGACACACCACACACAGACACACCACACACAGACACACCACAGACACACCACAGACACACCACAGACGACACACCACAGACACACCACAGACACAGACACACTACAGACACACTACAGACACACTACAGACACACCACAGACACACCACAGACACGACACACACGACACACCACAGACACACCACACCACAGACACACCACACCACAGACACACCACACCACAGACACACCACACCACAGACCACGACACAGACACGACACACACACGACACACCACAGACACACCACACCACAGACACACCACACCACAGACACACCACACCACAGACACACCACACCACAGACACACCACACCACAGACACACCACAGACACACCACAGACACACCACATACACACCACAGACACACCGCAGACACAGTCACTTCTGCGTGTCTCAGTAAAAGCTATCCACGCGTTAAGGACAAACAAGATTAATACTCAGTGGTTTTTGTCAGTTAGGGGGTTGAACGACTTCAGATTTTTTAAAGTCGGCATTTATGTGATGAAAATCGAGTCGACGTTGACTAGTCGCTGATGACGTCATTAATGAACAAATCAGCCTAAACCTCGAGCTGAGACTCGAACGCAGGTTGCCTTGTGCTGAGCTATGGCAGATGACACAGACTCCTACAAAACAGCTTAATTTGATCAGTTATTTTATCTTCGGGTCGTTATATTTCACACACTATTCTGCTCGTTTTGAATCAGACACAGATAAAGCGGCACCGTGAAGATTACGCTTATATGAATGCATTGGTGAGAGGGCGATTGCGTGTGAATTTATTCTACCAGGCAGCGTCTCTCTACTAATAGTGAAGTTGTGGGTTTTAGTTAAAGGAACACTCCACCATTTTTAGAAATAGGGCTTATTCAACATCTTTCCTACATTTAGATATGTGGGCAAATGCATTTTTGTCTCAGTGCATGCATTGTTTTAGTTTGACAAGGCTTAGCTTAGCATAATGAATGGAATCCTTTGTTGCCAGCTAGCATGTCCCGAGTAAAAGTGATCCTGCGTATTCACAACGAGTACAAATAGCGATGCAGATTAAGACGCATGCGTGCATGGATTAAGATGCGATTTCCTAGGCAGATATTAACTGGGGACTATATTAGGGCGAAGCACTGCTGCACTGCTACTATATATATATATATACTGGTCCTTCTAGAAAAATTAGCATATTGTGATAAAAGTTCATTATTTTCCATAATGTAATGATAAAAATTAAACTTTCATATATTTTAGATTCATTGCACACCAACTGAAATATTTCAGGTATTTTATTGTTTTAATACTGATGATTATGGCATACAGCTCATTAAAACCCCAAATCTCAAAAAATTAGCATATCATGAAAAGGTTCTCTAAACGAGCTATTAACCTAATCATCTGAATCAACTAATTAACTCTAAACACCTGCAAAAGATTCCTGAGGCTTTTAAAAACTCCCAGCCTGGTTCATTACTCAAAACCGCAATCATGGGTAAGACTGCCGACCTGACTGCTGTCCAGAAGGCCATCATTGACACCCTCAAGCGAGAGGGTAAGACACAGAAAGACATTTCTGAACCAATAGGCTGTTCCCAGAGTGCTGTATCAAGGCACCTCAGTGGGAAGTCTGTGGGAAGGAAAAAGTGTGGCAAAAACGCTGCAGAGAAGAGGTGACCGGACCCTGAGGAAGATTGTGGAGAAGGACCGATTCCAGACCTTGGGGACCTGCGGAAGCAGTGGACTGAGTCTGGAGTAGAAACATCCAGAGCCACCGTGCACAGGCGTGTGCAGGAAATGGGCTACAGGTGCCGCATTCCCCGGTCAAGCCACTTTTGAACCAGAAACAGCGGCAGAAGCGCCTGACCTGGGCTACAGAGAAGCAGCACTGGACTGTCGCTCAAATTTTGCATGTCATTCGAAATCAAGGTGCCAGAGTCTGGAGGAAGACTGGGGAGAAGGAAATGCCAAAATGCCTGAACTCCAGTGTCAAGTACCCACAGTCAGTGATGGTCTGGGGTGCCATGTCAGCTGCTGGTGTTGGTCCACTGTGTTTTATCAAGGCCAGGAATGCAGCTAGCTATCAGGAGATTTTGGAGCACTTCATGCTTCCATCTGCTGAAAAGCTTTATGGAGATGATTTCGTTTTTCAGCACAACCTGGCACCTGCTCACAGTGCCCAAACCACTGGTAAATGGTTTACTGACCATGGTATTACTGTGCTCAATTGGCCTGCCAACTCTCCTGACCTGAACCCCATAGAGAATCTGTGGGATATTGTGAAGAGAAAGTTGAGAGACGCAAGACCCAACACTCTGGATGAGCTTAAGGCGCTTCTCAAGCATCCTGGGCCTCCATAACACCTCAGCAGTGCCACAGGCTGATCGCCTCCATGCCACGCCACATTGAAGCAGTCATTTCTGCAAAAGGATTCCCCACCAAGTATTGAGTGCATAACTGAACATAATTATTTGAAGGTTGACTTTTTTGGTATTAAAAACACTTTTCTTTTATTGGTCGGATGAAATATGCTAATTTTTTGAGATAGGAATTTTGGGTTTTCATGAGCTGTATGCCAAAATCATCAGTATTAAAACAATAAAAGACCTGAAATATTTCAGTTGGTGTGCAATGAATCTAAAAAATATGAAAGTTACATTTTTATCATTACATTATGGAAAATAATGAACTTTTATCACAATATGCTAATTTTTTGAGAAGGACCTGTATATATATATATAATGTTTTTTTTTTTTTCAATGGGAAGCAGTACATTTGGGAAAAATTAAACTTTGTGGGAAAACAAATCAAATAATAAATTGTTGTTAAAGTCCAAACGTTTTATGATTTCAATAAATGTTTGATTACTAAAATGTAATTTAACCATTACAGAAAAGACAAATTAATTAATAAATTGGAAATGGAAAAAAATGGGCCATAGTTTCTAAACTGTAGTGTCGATTCCCACCTGTGTTAATGTGACTTCCCTCTGCTGACCCTTGACCTCTTCCCTTCCCAGGATCTGAAACCCAGTAACATAGTAGTGAAATCCGACTGCACGCTGAAGATCCTCGACTTTGGCCTGGCCCGGACGGCCGCCACCGGCCTCCTCATGACCCCTATGTGGTGACGCGCTACTATCGTGCCCCCGAGGTTATTCTGGGCATGGGTTACCAAGCCAACGGTGAGTGCTAACCTGATGTCACTGCTTTGCAGCATGCCCACATAAAGGGTCCCAGAGCACCCTCCACACCATTCCGCTAAAAACAACCTTGATCTCACCAAATGGCTGTGGTGTTTTACCGCTAAAATCCTTTGAGGGATTCTTTTGTCCAGCTGAGCTAGTTTCTGCATGCCCAAGCACTCTGGATGGGTTTGCCTGTAGCACTGAGCATTTAGAAAAGCATTAGTCAATGAGTCTTACTTGGGAAGTTAAAAAAGTACACTGCACTGCGAAAATAACAGATCAATTTGAAGGCCGAAAACGCTGACGTTTAGTCCCAGACGGTAGTGCTGAGGAATAATTGGCAGTGGGTCAAACTCAAAAAATCTCAACTAGTCGCGCTGCCCTTTTTGCTTTGCTTACGTCTTCTCTTTTTCCTCTATGCTACACTCGTGTAGTGGATATTTGGGCCGTTGGCTGCATTATGGCAGAGATGGTGCGGCACAAAATCCTTTTTCCAGGGAGGGACTGTATCCTTGTTCAGCCTGCTTGGATTTTGTGCTGTTTTGTGAAGAGTAGGGCTGTCTTGATCTGTTATGGATTATTGGCCCTGCCTGACGCACACTGAGATGTCTGCATGCACCGGTCACCTCTGTTGCATCCACATCAGTGCACCCTGTGATATGTGTGTGTGTGTTTGTTTTTCTTTTTTATTGGCATTTCATTTGTACCCTTTTTGGCAGTTTAATTTCGTTGTCATTTCATTTTTCAGTTGATGTCTGGTCTGTTGGATGCATCATGGCTGAAATGGTCAGAGGTAGTGTGTTGTTTCCTGGCACAGACCGTATCCTTACCTGGTCGTCTTTACTGTCCCATTGTAAGTGTTTGTTTTTTTGTTTTCTTATTTTACCCGTGATATGTGTTTTTTTTTCATTGATGTGCAAGTCTTTGAAAGGGAATGAATAGCTGAAATGAACATCCAGATTAAATGTCTCGTTCATTTTAAAAAGAAGGTAAAAAAACCCTTACACAGTGTCCTAATGTTTTCACAGCACAATTAAAGGGTCAAGACAGTTTTCTGTTTGGCACTTTTCGGTTTCCCCCTGACCACAGTGAAATGTCATTTGTCCAAAATCCACATAAATATTTTTTTTGATGTATGCATTTATTAGATACATGCAGAGCAGAGAAAAAGTATTATTGTTTCGGTACAGGACTTTTGGTACGGTGCACGTTAGGGCTGGGCGATATCCAAAAATATATATATCTCAATATTTTCACAATTTTTACGATATTCGATATATATCTCGATATGTTTGCAATTGCTTTTAAATAAAAAAATATATATATTTTGCCCCCATTAAAAACAGCAAAAACTATTTAGATAGAACCAAATTAAATACAAAATGTTTACGTTTACTGAACGGGTTGGGATGACCAAAATCTTAAATCATTATGAGAAATTAAATATTTTTTTAAAATGTACTTTTATAATTACAATATAGATTTTTAATTTGATCTTTAAAAAAAAAAAACATAAGCAAAACATGCAAATTACAAACAATATGACACAAACAGTGCTTTATTTTCAGCTACAGTGGGTCTATTTAACAGCTGCAAGTCAAGACATAAATCAAAAATCAAATGTATATAAAAAGTCTTCACTCTATAAATTAACTATATGTATGTGGCTTGGAAGTCACCCGAATCTTAGTCAGGTAAGAGAGTGACATGATGATGTGCGTCCAGTCTGTAGTTTTCCTTAGCATGTAATCTGAAGATATTGACCAGTGGAACAAGGTGATCGAGCAGCTGGGCACACCGGCACAGGAGTTCATGCTGAAGCTGAACCAGTCTGTGAGGACTTACGTGGAGAACAGACCTCGCTATGCTGGATACAGCTTCGAGAAGCTCTTCCCTGATGTGCTCTTTCCTGCAGACTCTGACCACAACAAACTGAAAGGTGAGGGATACTTATATTTATTCTTGCCATAAAGCCTTGTATTGCTTTATAGTGCTGGTACACTGTAAATATTGATTTTGTACATTGCTTTTAGAAATTGGATGTTTAAAGATGCAAACTCCTGACTAAATTTGCAACCATAATCTATTTGTTGCAAATATATATATATGTTTATACTTGTAATGATACCACCTGCCACTGACAAGCAATAGCGAGTAGCAAAGACAAATCTTCTGCGTTCTTAAAGGGTTAGTTCACCCAAAAATGAAAATGATCCCATGATTTACTCAGCCTCAAGTCATCCTAGGTGTAGATATGACATTCTTCTTTCAGACGAATACAATATTAATATATAATAATTAATATTAAATAATGTCTTGGCTCTTCCAAGCTAGTTATTTTAGTCTATAAAGGTTTAAATAAGGATATTTTTCTTACACAAATGCGCCACTTCACTTCTGAGCAGTTATATGATGGATAGATGCACTTTTATGGACTTCATAAACAAAACAACAAGTCACTGATATTATAAAGCTTGGAAGAGCCAGGATATTATTTAATATGAATTATTATATATTCATATTGTATTCATCTGAAAGAAGAATGTCATCTACACCTAGGATGACTTGAGGATGAGTAAATCATGGGATCATTTTAATTTTTGGGTGAACTAACTCTTTAAGTAACAACAGTAACAACACAACAAATACAAACAATTATAAATCTAAAAATGCATATTAAACCAGTAGTCCAATAGTTAAAACCAATAGCCAAGTATAAGCTATCCAAAAAAAAGAGAAAATGTATTAAGATAAGATTTAAAAGTGCTGTTCTTTCAGCTTTTTGTGCCATTTCTAGATTAAAAAGAAAAATTTACAAACTTACAAATTAGGCCCTTTTTTATAAATACTTATTCTTGCTACTCCATAAACTATTGGCTATATATATATATATATATATATATATATATATAAAGGGTTGAACCTTTTAAAATGTGCTGCATGTCCTGTTTCAAAAGGAAATATTTCAACACAGGAAACTGCTCTCTAAGCCCTTTCATGGGGTCTTTAACTGTGATAAAATGACTGTAATCCATGACTCACAGTAGCTTGTTGCTTTAATTAAAGTTGCCTTAATTTACAATTACGCTTTGCTGAAGTCTGTTTCAATTTGGCTTCTCCAGACACAAAATGTTGTTTGTTACCCTTCATTAAACTCCCATCAAATTGCAGTAATCCAAGATCAGCATGATGGTCCATGGTGAATTTCCCCTCAATTCAGTTTCTGATTTAAATGCAATTATTTTGCAGCGAGCCAGGCGCGAGACTTGTTATCCAAAATGCTGGTAATAGATGCGTCGAAACGAATCTCCGTGGACGAGGCCCTCCAGCACCCCTACATCAACGTGTGGTACGATCCGTCAGAAGTGGAAGCGGTAAGTGCTCCAGTGTTAATTATTTCTGCCCTTGCGGCGGGGGGCACGTTGACTTCACAGTCCAGATGGGAGCTTGCGCTGCATGAACTCTCCAGAGAGTAGGACTGATGGAGCGCATGACGTCTTATTTTCTTTCCTTTGTGATGTATCTGATTGACATTTGCCTGCTTGCTTTCAGCCGCCACCGGCGATCACGGATAAACAGCTAGATGAGAGAGAACACACAGTGGAAGAGTGGAAAGGTGCATTTTATTAAAAGTCATCGACTGTTTTTAAATGTTGTTGCTATTCATAATATTTAGTATCTGGTGATTTCAAGATATGAGACACACCTGATTATATTGTCTTTTTATTTAGATCTTGATGCAAGATTATTTGTGATAACGCCTACGACTCAAATGTGTCCTGACATAATGTTCTGCTCCTCTGTTTCTGTTCCCTGAGCAGAGCTGATATATAAGGAAGTGCTGGACTTGGAGGAGCGAACGAAAAACGGGGTGATCCGAGGACAGCCGGCCTCACTAGGTGAGTTTCCTCCTTGATTTATTGATTTAACTAGGTTTTTTACACCATGGTTAACCCTGAGTTAATTGAATTGTTTTTAACCCCAGGTTAAGATATGTTTAAACCCTGGATTATAATAATCCGAAGCAGGTTTAGAGAAGAATTTACACATGCTGTATGGGGAAGAAAATTTAATGTCTAACTGTGTCAACTAATGTGTTAACTAAAGTGGCCCCTGGCTGTTACTGCTAGTAGGTTTGGTGTCACAAATCCAATTACGCTAGTGACGATTCTCTCTGACCAATCAGTGATCTGTAGTGTTTACATGTCACATTTTATTATCGGTACGGCTCGCTTGGAACCCCAACCGAGGTGGTACTGTTTAAGCGAGCCGGACCGAACCGTACCATACAGTGGAAAAGCGCTGTGCATTCCAAACCATACTGAGCCGTACCGAACCGTACCATACAGTGGGAAAGCGCTGTGCATACCAAACCATACTGAGCCGTACGAACCGTACCATACAGTGGGAAAGCGCTGTGCATACCAAACCATACTGAGCCGTACTGAACTGTACCATACAGTGGAAAAGCGCTGCATACCAAACCATACTGAGCCGTACCGAATCATACCATACAGTGGAAAAGCGCTGCATACCAAACCATACTGAGCCGTACCGAATCATACCATACAGTGGAAAAGCGCTGCATACCAAACCATACTGAGCCGTACCGAACCGTACCATACAGTGGAAAAGCGCTGTGCATTCCAAACCATACTGAGCCGTACCGAATCATACCATACAGTGGAAAAGCGCTGCATACCAAACCATACTGAGCCGTACCGAACCGTACCATACAGTGGAAAAGCGCTGCATACCAAACCATACTGAGCCGTACCGAACCGTACCATACAGTGGGAAAGCGCTGTGCATACCAAACCATACTGAGCCGTACCGAACCGTACAATACAGTGGGAAAGCGCTGTGCATACCAAACCATACTGAGTCGTACCATACAGTGGGAAAGCGCTGTGCATACCAAACCATACTGAGTCGTACCATACAGTGGGAAAGCGCTGTGCATACCAAACTATACTGAGCCGTACCATACAGTGGAAAAGCGCCGCATACCAAACCATACTGAGCCGTACTGAACTGTACCATACAGTGGAAAAGCGCTGCATTACCATTGGGGGTTTTGGGATCACGTTTACTCGGGACATGCTAGCTGGCAACATAGGATTCCATTCATTATGCTAAGCTAAGATAGCGGCGACCCTACAAAACTAAAACAATGCATGCACTGAGACAAATGCATTTGCCCACATATCTAAATGTAGGAAAGAAGTTGAATAAGCCCTAATTCTAAAAGCGGTGGAGTGTTCCTTTTAATATTTCACACAATCTTGCTTGTGAAGTAAATGGATCATGCTGTGAAGATGGGTTAACAGTTGCACACACACGTCCAGCGTGAGTAACTGTCTGATAAAAATGTGATGTGTTTCTCATAGCACAGGTGCAGCAGTGAGCAATGACTCCCACGAGCCCTCGACGACGTCCTCCTCCACAAACGACGTCTCGTCCATGTCCACCGACCCCACCCTGACCTCGGACACTGACAGCAGTCAGGAGGCATCCACGGGACCGCTGGGCTGCTGCAGATGACTATCCTCGTTCATCCAGTTCCTGCTACCATCCGTCTTCACTGGCACAGCGTTCATGCCAGTCTGGAAAACGTGTCCTCCTTTCTTTGTCAAACTTGACAAGTTCTTTTGAATTGAAAAAGTTTAAGAACGGAGGTAAGAGTTTTTGAGGGCACCTTAAAAGCTTTTACACCAAACCAGCATTACTTTGATTGCTTTCATTTTTTGTACTTTTAATCGAAGCTAGCGCTGTCATCTTGCCATTTGGATGTGGAATGATTTGAGTTTATTTGTAAAGATGGATGCAGGTGAATATATTTTTGAGATGTTTTATTTTTTTGAGAGTCATTTTAATCACTAATTAGTGGAGGTTCATTAAATGGCACAGGATAAATTAATGTTTCCACACTGTTACTACTGTTTGGGAGTCGGTGGTGTATAAAATGCATTTTGTTTTAGTCTAAGATGGTTTTTAATATGACCTGTGTTCCTAAAACACAAGTTTAGTTGTTATATTTGGTTTGGTTTTACAAAAACACATTTTAAAAGCGCTTTTAGGGTCTGTTAGCAACTCTTTCTCATTTTTAAGTGCACAAGATTTACTCTTCAAATGTCACCGTATGAAATCTAGTCTGTACATATTTCAGCTCGAAACACAAACGGTAACTCACAGCTTTCATTATGCTTTCCTTCAGCGCTGTACAGTCATGTGAAAGGAACACAACACAGTTCTTCATTTAAAGGTCTTGTTTGAACACTTCAGTATATGATATGAAGCCGAAATTGGTTATTTGGTCCATGCGTATGATATGCTTTTGATTTCTTTAGACCAGGGGTGTCCAAACTCAGTCCTGGAAGGCCCACTGTCCTGCAGCGTTTAGCTCCAGCTTGCCTCGACACACCTGCCTGGAAGTTCCTAGTATGCCTTGATTAGCGGCTTCAGGTGTGTTTAATTGGGTTTGCATCTGATGGTGCGTTTTAAGTCCTCCTGGTATGTTCGTATTTACGAGGTGAGAAGTCGTGTTTACAACGTGATGTGCATTCAAGGCTACGTCTACATTAATACATAGATTTGAAAACTGAGTTTTCGTTTCAAAACGCTCTCCGTCCACACTAACGTTTTCAAAAGCTTCTCATCCGCACTGTCAGTAACGCCAAATTTAACTTACTGCGCATGTGTGAAACATCATAAAAGCACACTGCGATACAGACATCATAAAGTTATCACACAATTCTTCTGGCTGGATCATTTTATTTAGCAAAATATATCACCATTCACTGATGCGTCAAACATTAGGCTATTATGTTTGGTCTAAAATGCAACTCCACTGTTGCCACAGGACAGCAAATGCGAGTACGTTTTCTGTCATCCTTGCAGGACTGGGATACGAAGTGTGCAATAGCACATAACTGGCACATGCATATTTATTGGTACAATATGCGTCACATGACTAAACATGCATCATCGTTTTCAAATCCCTCCGTCTTCACAGTCCATACTATGACGAGAAGGCAGCGTTTATAAATGTATCCGCTTTGGGGAGAGCGTTTTCAAAAAACTATGTTTTCGTTGACTTAAACACCGTCTCAGTGTGGACGGAAGGCCAAAACGGAGAGAAAAAAGATGCATTTTCAAATGAAAACGTATTAGTGTGGACGTGGCCGAAGTCTCTTTTTGTCAGAGCAAGATTGCCGGTGTTCCTTCTTTTAATGAATTTCATGAAAATACAGCAAGGTTTGTTAAAGGATTATTTCACTTAAATAAACTTTTGCTGATAATTTACTCACCCCATGTCATCCAAGATGTCCGTGTCTTTCTTCAGTTGAAAAGAAATTAAGGTTTTTGATGAAAACATTCCAGGATTTTTCTCCTTATAATAGACTCAATGGATCCCAAACGGCTCAAGGTCCAAATGACAGTTTCAGTGCAGCTTCAAAGGGCTTTAAACCACACCAGACGATGAATAAGGGTCTTATCTAACGAAATGATCGGTCATTTAGAAAAAAAATTCAAATGTTAAAGTTAAAACGGGTAAAACAACGATGTCGGATGATTTTGAATCCTCCTTCTGCACATTTGAAAACACTGACTCTGTATTTCCGCCTACGACAAGCGTGACCTTTCCAACGTAACTGTGTATCACGTGACGTCACGTACAAATATCACAGAACGGAGCAAGGCTAACATTTGTGCTTATAAAACTTAAACTTTTGAATTTTTTTACTAAATGTCCGATCATTTCGTTAGATAAGACCCTTATTCATCGTCTGGTGTGGTTTAAAGCCCTTTGAAGCTGCACTGAAACTGTCATTTGGACCTTGAGCCGTTTGGCCTCCATTGAGTCCATTATAAGGAGAAAAATCCTGGAATGTTTTCATCAAAAACCTTAATTTCTTTTCGCCTGAAGAAAGAAAGACACGGACATCTTGGATGACATGGAGGTGAGTAAATTATCAGCAGAAGTTTATTTAAAAGTGAACTAATCCTTTAACTCTGCTTATAAAAACATGAAGTACAAAGAATGCGCATCATGTGAGTTTTAATCTTATTATATTAAAATGCTAGCCAGGGCTTGACATTAACATCCGCCAGCCCGCCAAATACAGGAAGATTTCAGCTGTGGCGGGTAAGGCAGACACTCCCACTGGCCACTTTGGCGGGATGAATATAATTTCAGCCTACAGGCAAATAAAATGCCAAGACCGTCGTATCACAAAATTACAATTAAATTAAAAATTTGTATCGATTCACTTGCAGTTAGTGAAGGCGGGATAGGCGGAATCGCACTGAAGGACACACAACAGAAGCTCTCTCTCTCTCTCTCTCTCTCTCTCTCTCTCTCTCTCTTTCTCTCTCTCTCTCTCTCTCTCTTTCTCTCTCTCTCTCTCTCTGTCTCTCTCTCTCTCTCGTGATCAGTTCTCCTTGCACCTGTATATTCATATACACGCAATAACTGGATATGTGTCAGAGTATTACATCCATGCATGTTAAATAAATCTACTGAATCTGAAAAAAATATTTTTGTAATTTGCTAATTTGCTTCTTTGTTCATATTATATTACATTTCTCATATTAGCCTATGCTCATATTGCCCACACGCTCATCCCAGCTGAGCTGATTTACAGCGAAGTCTTGATTTGTGTGGACACTCTGCAATTGAAAGTTTGAAAAGGGTTTTAAATCTTCTAAATCAAGTAAAATGACTCAAAATCAAGTAATTTAAGCATGCCAAAGTCAACTTTAATCATATAAAATGTAATTTCCAAACAGAAAAATTGTGGCCAGTGAAAATGCAGAGTCGCTAGTAACTGGAAAACCACTAGCCACAGCGACTGCTGAGCAAAAAAAGTTAATGTCAAGCCCTGATGCTAGCTTACTTTGTTGTAAATGACAAAGCCTGACCGTGCTAAATACCTGTTATATTTAACTACAGACGTTGAATATCCGCCATGCTTCTCACTGACAACGTCCCCAACTCGTACAGATCGAGGCTTAAAGAAAACCCTGAACTTCCCAGTGGTGTTTTCGACTTCATGTGCACTCAACTCGTAAATACGATCTTTACGACGTGACTTGAACGCACCATAAACTCGGCAGGACAGTGGCCCTCCAGGAGCAGGACCGGGCACCCCTGCTTTAGACTTTCAACCAAACTTTTTTTAATAATGTCATTTTGGATGCAGAAATCAATGCTTAATGAATAGACATTTTAGATTGGACTTCCACCCCTTTTTATGGACTCGGCTATCTAACGTAAAAAAAAAACCCTATTGTGATCAGATACATCTCTGATAATGTAATGTTTTGGAATGTAATTGTGTTTACAATATTAGTGTATGCAGTGTGAACTCTACTCCTCCTACTTTACACGACTCCAAGCGGAATCGGCCGCTAAAATCTGAAATGCCGCTCATCAACGGGTTTTTATTTTGTTTTCAAAATGGAGAAAGTGCCTGAGTCCAGCATTCATTCCTGAATGATTAGAAAGATGAAGAAATTTGGGTGAGGTTTTTCAAAGTAATTCTGTTCATATCATGTTGGGAGTGTCTATTTTTCTATCGTATTGGATGTTTATGATGTAGATTGAAAGGTTGTGGCATGTTGAGAGGACGATTCCTCAAGGTCTTTCATCAAAGTTAAAGCAAATTGGAACATTTTTGGTATGGTTTGCAGCTTTTTGTTTCGTTTCTGGAAATATGCAAGATATTGCAACAAATGCTGTAGATGGGATGGGAACTACTTTTCCCTTGAGGCAATGCTATCGAATGTGCACGCGTATGTATGGTGATAGTTGGGAGGATGTAGGAACAGAAGTGTTTGCATAAGATCGGCATATAATCTTTTATTTGAGATGCATCCCAGGTTTTTTGTTGTAAGTGCTCTTAATTTAATCAAAATCTTAATCAATTTTAAATTTTTCAGATTTTCCTTTGCATTTGCTTTTATTTTCATCTCTCAAAAATGTTATAATTCAGATCAAAGTAGGCTTTGATGAACTACCTCACTCTAAATTTCTACAGATTTTCTTTTTTTTCTTTTTTTTGCGACGTAGTTGCCCGTAAAATGTTAATACAGATTTCATTATTTATTTATTTCTAAAGTGAACTATTGTCAATAGTAGGCAACGTATAGTTTTGTACATTATGTATACTTCACCTAGAAGTAAAAGAACTGAAATGTAAATTTGATCTTTTTGTTTAATTTTCTTTGTACTCATTTTTTTACAGTTCATGTGCAATACCCACTGCTGTCATGCTAGTTGTAATCGCTAGATCTAGACTTATTAGTTTTATGTACCCAGAGGTAGAGATATGTTCGGTACTGTCCGATAAACACGTCTTTTCTTTTTGTCAATGTTACATAGCCTGTCTTACCAAAAATGAAATTCTGTGGCTGATGTTAGCAAAAGTTCCATGTTTAGCCACAGGACTTTGATCAGCCTGGTAAGCCCAATTCAAAAGCATCTGTAAAATATCTGGAATATGTTAAGATTTGGTGCTGGTATGTAATATTTGCTAGCAATGCCAGCCCAACAATTATTAAAGTGCTAACTCTGTGTGCACTGAACTGCACACAGACGATGAGAAGTGCACTACTGCAAAGAATGCACTGGGATCTCATGATACCAATTGTACATGTACTGCAAATAAACACCCGTTTGAATCAGAACCGTTTCCACATTTGTCTCATTGCAGCTCAATACACAAGGGGTATATTTCATTTGAGATGTTTTAGAACATTGTCAACCAATGAGAATCCGTCCTACTCAAGCGTTTAACGAGAGAACTGCAGCATGTGCTTATAATAATCGTGCATACCGTGTCTGTGTTTGTTTTGGTCTGTGGGATAACGCACATTGCCAGTTTACCCAATAGTATTTGACACCACTGGTTGCCAATTGGTGGAAAACACAGTGTATCGCTGCCATGGAAGCCAGCAAACAAACTGGGTCAGAGATCGCAGATTCTACCGGGCCTAAAAAGCCTCGGCATCCATCTAAAAAACACATTAAAACGCGGATAAATCAACTCATCAACTTATGCTGCGTTCACACCAAGCACAAATTGAATCACATTTGCTTCTATTACGTCTACTTTGGATGCTTGAACATTTTGAATCCACTCGCGCATTTGAAATGAAATAGACGTGCATTTGAGACGAAATGTGCTTCTTGTGGGGAGGGACAAGTGCGAGGCGGTTGTCTGGTTGGACTTGTCATATAGCTCCATATGACTGCTCACTGCCAAATTAGTCGTTCCTCCATGTTCAATGAGTGACTCCAAGGGGGGGGCCTGCCCCGTTTATCACGTCACTTCACATAACATCAGCAAGCCGGGCTCCTGATTGGTTAACGCGGCACGAACAAATTCACTTCAAACGCGTGAATGCACAAAAAGCACCAAATAAAATCAATCATGCAAGACACTCAATACGCCTGTTCCGTGCAAGCTAGACACAAATGAGGCGAAATCATGTCCATCACGCCGTGCTCAACGCGACTAACGTGCTGCAGGACCTTCATACGCGCGTCAACGCCTCTTTACATTGACTTAACATGGAAATCTCTCGCTCCAGGAGCTTAATTCGCATTCGGTGTGAACGCTGCATTACAGTGTGGCTTTCATTGTCAATTCACCCTTCTCCGCAAGTGTGATTGACAGGCGATCTGACCAATCACATCGCCGTAATCTGCTGCTTTGTCCGATAAAGCAGTCAGGAGTTTGTAGATTAACGTTGGTGGACTTGAACTTAAAAAACGGTGTGTACTGACGTCTTTCCTCGGTTGAAACAACATTTCTGTTAGTGTTCATTCATGTTTATTTGATGCTATCAATGAACTAGAAGGAAGAGATGATCGGTTCAAGAGCAGCTTTAACTGCTGAGCGATACAGCGATCACAAAAAACACATTAAAGAGCCACAAAACGGTATTTATTGTTTACATTTACAAAAAAAAGACACAATTTGAAAGTTAAGAATTTTTTTCCTATCGAAAGTAACTTGCTCTGTCCTGTCTGTCGGTGTGTTGTCAGTGTCCTCTTTGCTCCGCGATGTATTTTCTCCACGTGAGAGCGTGTGTGTGGTGCGAGAGCGCCACGCCTTTTCGGACATAGCAACAGTAACTAAAGGGGGCGGGTCTTTGCGAACGGTCAATTGCTCTTGTTCCTGTTGCCTGTCCTCAAACTGGCAACCCGCGTGAGCGTCGGCTCTGAGGAGGAGGGGGCGGGGCAAACTATATATTGAATTCGGACTGCAATACCCATTTCAACCACTAGCTGTCATTCTTACATACTGCACCTTTAACAGTTGCTTCATGACCAATTTCAAAGATGCACTCGCCTGCCTTTAGGAGTCGAAATGCGACAAACCTATGTGGATCTCGGAGATGGTGCAAAGGCAATATTTATAGAGGGTAAAAAAAAAAGTCTCCACTGTAGAAAAATGAAACCAAAGTATCGAAAACGGTCATTGCTGATTGTCATTTGTAGCCAGAGCCTGTGCAGTAATGATCCTGAGGTGGAGCTGTGGTATCAAGGTCACGGCCACATTTCCACAGACTCAATCACAAGCACAGCTGTCAGTCATGATGTTATGCCACCATTTCATGTCATCAAATAACCAACTCTCTTGTCGGCTTGCGTAGACCGTCTGTCAGAAGCAAGTGTTTTTAGTTTATAAAGTTTTAAATATGGATATTTTCTTGCACAAACCCATCACTTCACTTCAGAAGGTCTTTATTAACCCCTCGTGTGGATCACTTTTATAATGGATGGATGCCCTTTTTGGACGTAACCACTTCAGCTCTGCACTCCACCCGGGGGTCGAATATTGCATACGTCATAATTATTCGAAAAATGCTGCAGAGCTTAAAATCAGGAGCGCAATTCATTGCCATTATAAAGCTTGGAAGAGCAATGATTTTTTTTTTATATAACTCTGATTGTATTCATCTGCAAGTCATCATATACATCTAGGATGGCTTGAGGGTGAGTAAATCATGGGGTAAGTTTTATTTTTGTGTGATCACTGCTGAATAAGTCATGCTAGATGACAACAATAAAGTAGATCAGATCACTTTTAAAAGAGGTTCTTTTCAGTTTGCCTTTTAATTGAGGTCTTTGTGAATAATTACATACCACCACCACCACCACCACCACAGTGACACATTGTAACATTTCAGCACAGCACAGAAGACTAGTCGTCATGTATGACCGTAGTATAATAGTCTAATAATCATAATGATGTATAACATCTTCACATACTCTAAATATGCATTTAAGACTTTTGTAAAAGCTGTCGTTCTAGTAATATCCATGTTGAGCAGCAAAAAGCACTTTGCTTGAGGGCACAGTGGTGATGTCCAGTTTCTGGGTCTCTTCTTCTTGAGTTTGAACCTGAAACATTCATATTAGCAGCCTGGAAAGTTAACCATTAGGCGGCCATCATGCTAATATATATATATATAATATGACCTACTATGCAATAGAATGAGAGTCTACAAAATCTAGGACAGTACTTGAACACTCGTTTTCAGAAACATCCACAGAGACTTTCTATGCACTTAATAAATAAAAAAATGAGCTCAATTGACAAAAGTCACATTTCTAGCTTCTTTTAAATGAAAGTGGCACTTTGACAGTCTCAAAATACCACCGAATATGCAAGAAAAAGTATTCGGCGCCAAGATCTGGAGCTATTTTAGTCGAGTACGCTTGCAATGCGTTTTGCAAAAGTGAGACCTCGACAAAGGCACCGTCCCACTGTCATTATAAGTGACATGTTTTTCTGGGGCAGTGGTCTGCTTAATGTGCCAAAGCCAACTGTCCTTATTAGCATTCAGACATGCAAACGATGCATGATTTCCCTTCAGGACCGGATTCAGATCAGCTGAAACCTCCAAACAGAAGTCGCTTTAAAACGACAGGGCGTAAAATGGCTTGATAAATGTAACACTCCTGGAATGGTGGGAGCCTCCTCGAAAAAGGATAGGCCTTTAACTAGCTGTACATAAAATTGTCCATATGATTAATGGAGATGCCTGAGACAACATCATCTTGCGTGGTCCTTGTGACTTTGGCTGTTTTTGCATTAAATGTCACTGGTACGGCTTCCGAGAGCCAGATCCCCCAGCGTGGAGAAGAAGTCTTCCATTTCTTTCTCTAGGAGGCGATTGCGGTTTTCTGCGTCCTCACGGGCACGTTCAGAGTTTCTAAGTTTGATCTCGAGCATGCGTTTTCTTTTTCTCTCCTGTTCCATCTCTTGCTCAAGTCTCTCCATCTGCGCACACAGGGCCGCGCTGGACTCTTCCAGCCTGCAGAGGTCAGAACACAGGCGTGAGTGGACATACTCATATCACCAACAGTTTTCAAACTAGAGTCAGGGGAAACCGCGATCTGACAGTTCATCGACTGGTCAAATTATTTTAATTAATGACAGACAAATAACATATTTTCAAACAAATGTATTTTCAAGGTTTGTACACACACACACACACACACACACACACACACACACACATGTTTGTTTTTGTGAAATGTGGGGACATTCCATAGGCGTAATGCATTTTATACTGTACAAACCGTATTTTCTATCCCCCTACACTGCCCCTGCCCCTAAACCTACCCATCACACACACACACACACACACACACACACACACACACACACACACTCACACTACCCATCACAGGAGACTGCACAGTTTACTTTCTGTGAAAAAAACCTCATCCTGTGTGATTTATAAGCATTTTGAAAAGTGAGGACATGGGGAACGTCCTCATATTTCACCCTCTTTTTGTAATACCTGTGTCATACCAGTGTCATTATACACATTTGTGTCCTGATATTTCACGAAAACTTGCCCACACACTCACACACACACACACACACACACACACACACACACACACACACACACACACACACACACACACACACACACACACAACTGTGTGGGAACTCTCCATAAGCATAATGGTTTTTATACTGTACAAAATGTATTTTTCATCCCCTTCCCTAACCCTACACTTAAACCTACCCATCACACATACACTTTTGGCATTTGAGTGTCACTAAACAAAACAAAAAAATACACTTTTAAGTGTTTAAGCCATTTGGTTTATGACATCCGTGGACATGGACACCATTATACACATGTATGTCCTCATAAATCACATATACCTGTACACACACATTCAAAACCTCTGTCTGATCCTGTTGTACTGTTATTTAATACGTTTTTGGATTGTTCTGCTGATGAAACAATGCAAAAATATATTTCCAAGAAGTTTTGGTAGACAAAAAACTCCAGATAACATGAGCTGTGGAAAGTGATGTGATTTATGAGCTTTATACAGCTTTTTACAGCGGATGCCATTGAAAACACAATAAGTCTTACCCTCACAGCCTCGCTTTCATTTCTGTCATGGCGCTGCTCTGAATAAGGCCTATTATGCTAGCTATTGTCATTAATTCATAGTTAGAAAAATATACATTTAGGCTTCAAAGGTAAATTGTATCTCTGTGATCCATCACCAAAAACACATTTAAAAAGTACACGTTCTAGCAATCAATTATTTTTAGAGGAACACTATTTGGACAGAATTCATTCATAAAAAATGTTATACAATGTTTTTTTGTTTTTTTAGGGGACCCCCAAATCATATTTATAATATAATGGAAACATATTATCCTTAGACCCTTGCGAAAGGATCTTATTATTTTATGGTGCTTTACATAGGCCCAAAAGTTAACAAGTTTGGTAATAATTATGCCAACAATACAAATTTTGTTGAAAATTTTTGAATCAATGCCATGTTGAATCAATGCCATGTAGAATTAAGGCAGTTCTGAAGGCGAAAGGGGGTCAAACACAGTATTAGTATCGTGTTCCTAAGCAGTAACTGAGCAGATTGTGAAATACTCAGACCGGCCCGTCTGGCACCAACAACCATGCCACGCTCAAAATTGCTTAAATCCCCTTTCTTTCCCATTCTGACATTCAGTTTGGAGTTCAGGAGATTGTCTTGACCAGGACCACACCCCTAAATGCACTGAAGCAACTGCCATGTGATTGGTGGATTAGATAATTGCATTAATGAGAAATTGAACCGGTGTTCCTAATAATCCTTTAGGTGAGTGTGTGTATATATATATATATATATATATATACTTAAATTATTTCCTTATTAATGTATAATTGCATTTCTTTGTATATTTATTTATGTATTCATTTCTTAATTAAGTTTTGAAATTCCGTATTTGAGAACCTTCTCTGTTCCCTAATCTAGTCCCATCCGAATATCAAAAACATCCATGTTTGAAAACAGGTGTGTATTTATAAACCATTCAAGCCGTCCTGATGGCATTTAAGAAACGGAAGCCTTACTTTTTAATTCTGGATTCATACGTGTGTTTCTGCTTCCTCAGCTCTTCTTTCAGCTCTGCCACGACGCTGGTCAGAGATGAGGGGCTTTCGTCTGCGTCTTCATCCACGACTCGAATGACCGGTGCCACGTTCCCATTATCACTGCAAAACACAGCGCTTGCACGGTTCTCCACAGTGCTGCCGATGTCATCTTGCTCGTTGGGCTTTGCTTCCTCCTCGGGCGGTTGCTCCTGAGCGCTCGGCCCATCCTCGGCCCCTATCGGGTCACCTCCGGAGTCTGGGGCCGATATCTCACACGATGAGGAGGACCAAGGCGTGCTGTCTATGCTCAGCACGCTTCCCAGACTTGAAGAGGATGTAACATTGTCGTAGGTGGACAGTCTCTGAGAGGAGCCCGATTCTCTGGAGCGTTCTCCGGAGGAGGTGCGGCGGTGTCCCCGCAGCGAGGACAGCCCGTTCATGAGCCAGTTCCCGCTGGAGGCCGTGGTCACATCCACCGCGGAGCCGCTGACTTTGGCGGACTGTGGCCGGGGAGAGGAGCCTTTGAAGGTGTACTTCCACCCTGGAAGCGTCTTAACCTGCTTGCTAGGGCTGACGGCCGTCTCTCCCTTTCCCTGAGGCACCGACTTGGAGGTGCAAACGGCATCCGCAGATGAGGCACTGCTACTGGTAGGGTCATTCTTGGCTGTGGGTGGGCAGGTTTGGAGATCCTCCTCAGAGATCCAGTCCACCAGGTTGGACTGCTGATGTTGCTGGCTTTGGTCCTTCACCTCCATCTGGTTCTGTGATGTTTCCGAGTCTTTTTCATTATACAGGCGATCATGCTTGCTAATCAGCAACGTCATGAGATGCTGAACAAGGGAGGTGCCTGTAAAACACATATGCAAAGGTGATGCTGTATCCATGATGTAGTTACAGATTTAACTACAGTATTTAATGAACTGATATAATGCTATTACCAACCTAATGAAGTACTAATATCTGTTTTGTACCATTGTAACACACTGACAACCACCAAAAACAGAGGTGATGAGCAAGTCACATGAATCAAAGCTCATCACATGCTGAGAAGGTCAATACTAAAAGGTGCACAGTGTCATTCATTCACACAAACACTAAACACACACCATCATGGCAACACACATGACACTAAAGTAATGCAATAATCATTTATTTAACAACATTAGATGTAACAGAGAGAAGTAGCTCCGGCAACAATGTTCTTCCGCAAGACGCATGCAGTTTTGTTTATTAACCGCTAGAGCTACCTAGTAAAGTAAAGTTACCTAGTGTTGCTTTAAGCTCTTTGTAAACATGTTAACTTTTACCATATTTAAAAGTTATATATGAAAAATAAGTCGCACATGACTATAAGTCACAGAGACGTAATTGCAATCTTGAGAGAAATTCTACAAAACAAAAATAAATAAAACAAAACGTTTATGAATATGATAAGCACATATCTCCACAACAGATCCTTCAAATTTAATAGCATTCAGAACAGAACATGAATGTAAAAATATAAGCATAAAACTAATTATAGTGGCACTCATTATAAACAATATTAGTTATAAATACTACATTTAATCCAAATTTGTAAACAAATAATTAGTATATTTAAATGTGCAAATAATATTATTGTCTGTATCTAAAATAAATAAGGAGCAATAAATAAACACTAATCAAAATTTTGTGTGTGTGAGCTATTTCTGGATATATATTTAGTTTATATGACCCTGGAGCACAAAACCAGTCATAAATCGCACGGGTATATTTGTGCGACATTTGGGTCAAAATTATTTATGCCAAAAATCATTGGGGTATTAATTAAAGATCATGTTCCATGAAGATATTTTGTAGATTTCCTACCGTAAATATATAAAAAATGTATTATTAGTAGTAATATGCAATGCTAAGGACTTAATTTGAACAACTTTAAAGGAGATTTTCTCAATATTTAGATTTTTTGCACCCTCAGATTCCAGATTTTATAATAGTTGTATCTCAGCCAAATATTGTCCTATCCTAACAAACCATACATGTATAATCTCAACACATGGCTGGTTTTGTGGTCCAGGGTCACTGTATATAGTACATGTTCAAATATTTAGTAGTGCATATTATATTTGTATTTTTGCCATAAATATAATCGTGCACAGCTGGTGCTGCCGCACAGCAGGTGTCCAGTTTTGAAGGGTCTTGTTTTACAAACTAATTGGTTTGAAATCGGATAAGAGCTTACCTTCCATAATAGCCACTGGATCCTCCATTTTAGGACGAAGGATATTTGGTCCAAACACGGTGGCCAAGTTCTGCACACCCATTTTGTTTGCATGTGAGTGAGACTGCACCTCATCCAGAAATCTATAAAAATGGAGTTCACTTTAAGCACTGAACCATGAAAACGACTGACAAGAATGGGTCTGAAATGATTATGTTGGACCTACTTGCATATATATTTCAGAAGGTTGTAATTGGCAGCTGGAAGCGTCGTCACTAGCTTCCCTAATTCTTGTATTCCCTGTGGAAACACATGAAGTTGCTGAAGCGACCGCAGCATCTTAAGGTTTGAAATCAAGTTAAAATAGGATGTTTTCCCCCATTTAATGACAATGATGCTTTTCTAAAAATCAACTCTGATTATGTGTATTATATATCTGAATCTCTGCATCACATCATGTCAGCTGTGAAATATGTGGGAGGAATATTGGCTAGCAAACCGCATACTGACTGTAACAGCTTTCTGTTTTATGAGCACACAAACATACTTTTTGATACCATAACTGCAGAAATATTTGGCACCAATACCAGCAAACAGCTCAATACAAAATAAATTCTATAAGGGCAGCTTTATTCATTCATATGGTAATTCATTAAGCTTGTTCCAACATAGCAGCTGCGTTTTTCTCTCCTTCAAACTGCAGTGAACCTGCTGGTGTTTCTGACGTCACAAACTACCCTTTAACCAATCACGTCACGAGTTAATATCATTAACTATTCTCTGAAGCGGGCGAGTCTCAAGAGTACGGAAGCCCTGAACGGCCATGGATAATATTTTTCTATCTTGTTTTCTCGTGATCTCGAGATAACGAAAGTTGTTTTCTCGTGATCACGACTTATTTTGTCGTGATCGAGATCACGAGAAAAATAAGTCGTGATCACGAGAAAACAAGATAGAAAAAAAAAAGGTTCTCCCGTTCTGGGCTTCCATACAAGAAAAGCCGGTTATCCCGGTATATTTTTCTGTTGATATGAAAAATCAGGTACATAGCAATATAGCGGATGAATGATGTATATTATGACGTTCTATGATGTTCAAAGCGTTTCTAAGGATGCTGACTGACACTGAAGACAGACTGAGATGGTGAACGGGAACATGGTTTGTGTAACATTAGCAACACATCATTAGCAGTTTGATAACGTAGTCAAGCAAAGGGCTTTTGTGATCAAAGGTGAGTTGAGTTTTAAGTGATAAAATTATTGTCTACAGGGGGACTTTTATACATGTCCAAGTTTTTAACGAGGTGCAAGATGATTAAAAGTAGCTCCTAACTTAACTTATAACTTAATGCTTACCATTCTTTTAACATTTTCTCATATAAAGTTGGTTCAAGTGGTTGGTTCAACATAAAACAAAGTTTAATGTTTGCAACCCGTAATATTTTATAACAAAATTATTTTATAGAATTATTCATAGACATCTAGCCATATTTATAACAACCACATGTTTAAACATATTCCAGGTTAAACACCTCTTTTCATAGCCTAGAAATTTTGGCAGATATATGATTTATATTTGGAAGACAAATAACCAATATATTAGCCGATTAAATCTAAATCCACATTTTTATATAATTTTTAAGAGCCTGTTTACAAAAACTAAAGCCTTACCATTAAAATTAATGTCCCAAACACACAATTATAATGTTCTCATTAAAATTGTATGTAGCTTATAGCACATGTTGCGCTTAACTATTTTCCTTTTTTTGAAGTGATTCCAATCATATTTTAAGCAATTCGGTGTTCAACCAAGTGTCTTAGCTAAAAGAAAATAATACATACCTTTTGCTCTTTCATTAAATTTTTTTACTAAATTAACCTTTCCTAAAGTAAAACAATTGAAAGTGGGGGGAAAATCTCATTATGAAATATGTTTTTCTCAAATGCATGTTGGCCACAATTATTGGCACCCCTATATATTCTTATGAGTAAAATATTCCCCTTCATATTTACATTTATTTTTAGCACATCAGGGTGACTAGGAGCATGAAACTGTCTAGCTATGGCGTCTTGTTCCACAGGAGTATAAATATGAGGAAACACAAAGGCCAAATTAATCATAATCATTCATCACAAGGAGTAAAACCACACAGACTATAGTTCTGATGTGCAGCAAATGATTGATGAGCTTCACAAAATAGAAAGTGGCTGTAAAAAAAACAGCGAAAGAATTGAAAATCCCCATTTCCATCATATGGGCAATAATTAAGAAGTTCCAATAAACTAAAGATGTTACGAATCTACCTGGAAAAGGACGTATGTCAATATCGTCCTAATGCACGGCAAGGAGGAGCGTTTGAGTGGACAAAGACTCTCCAAGATCACAGATGGAGAATTGCAGAGATTAGTTGAGTCTTGGGGTCAGAAAGCCTAAAGAAATGATCAATCAGCCCCTACACCACCATATGTTGTTTGGGAGGGTTTCAAGAAAAATCCTCCTCACTCATCCAAAAACAAACTCCAGCATATTCAGTGTCAGACACGACTGGAGCTTCAGACGGGACCTGGCTCTGTGGTCAGATGAAACAAAAAAAATAGCTTTTTTGGGGACATGCCCATGCCCACGGATAAATACACAGCTGGATCTTTAATGTTGTGGGCCTATTTTTTTGCTGGAGGTCCTGGACATCTTGTTCAGATACATGGCATCAAAAACCAACAGATAAATCAAAACCTGACGGTCTCTGCTAGAAATCTTAATATGGGCCGTGGTTGGATCTTCCATCAGGACAGGATCCAAAACAAAATCAACACAAAAATGTGTCACTGAGCACAAAATGAAGCTTCTGCCATGGCCGTCCCAATCCCCTGACCTGAACCCTAAAGAAAATGAGTGGCTGAACCGAAGAGAAGAGCTGGGAATCTGAAGGATCTGGAGAGTTTCTAAATAAAGGAATGATCTCTGATCTCCAAACTCATCAGGCATTATAGAAGAAAACTCAGAATTGTTATCTTGGGCAAAAGACGTTGCAATAATTGTGGCCAACATGAACTAGAGAAAATCATACATATATCATAATGAGATTTTCCCGCCACTTTCAATTGTTTTACTTCAATGAAAGGTTAGAATTTTGTGCATTTTTTAAATGTAAGATGAAAAGGATAAACAACGATCATATTTACCAAGGGTGCCAATATTAGTGGAGGGCACTGTATGTGCATCCCTACTACATTTCATATATGTGTTCGGATATTATGCAGCCACTAACCTCCTCCTCATCTTTGGCCAGGAGCTGAGCACAAGTGAGGAAATCCTCATACTTGCAGAAGGGAACGACAGGCTCGGGCAGCTCCCTGAGATACAGCTTCAGCAGGGAAGCCACAGTGTGGACATCAGTGTTACTATAAAGGGCAATAATAGGGTTAGTATCAACAGTTTATTGTTTCTATGTCTTGGAGTAATTGGTGGCACCTGTCAAACTGAGGTTTATCTCCACAGTCAAAGGCCTCCTGAAGGTCCTTGACGAGGTTGGCTTGTCCTGGCATCCGGAACAGTCCTTCTTCATCAAGCCCCTGTTCCTTAATGAAATCCACACACTGCTCAACCAAGAGAGGGGCGAGACGGGGACCAAACTTCCTTTCGTACTGTACGGTGTCCTCCAGACGCTGCCCAAATATGCCTGTAGAGAGGAATCAGTTCTTTTCTAAAATGACAGATTCTTATACATGAGCAGTCAAAACACACTGGTAGCGCTCCTTACAAAATGTGCCATGGTATTTACACTTTTAAAAAAGGTTCTTTGTTGGCGTCAATGGTTCCTTGAAGAACCTTTAAAATAGGTGGGGTAACGCAGCACTGTTTTATCATATCACACACATTTGAGTGTTAAAATGCTACTCTGTGTGTTTTCTTGAAACATGACTATGCGACGCATAAAATTAGGCGGTAAAACACAGTACTCACGGTAAATCAAGAACATCAGATTTAAACAATAAGACTAACTGTGTTGAGCTGGAGAACAAATATTAGTTTTCAGTCCATCAATGATCCAAACAGTTGCTCATCTGTCTAATAAAACACATCATATATTAAAGCGTCTTTGGTGTTTCCATGGTTTCTACAAAATTTAGGTTAACGCAGGTATGTCATTGATAGGCGACACAGGGACACGGTCCACGCTTATGTATTAAATTGCTTATTTCTCTGGATTTAAACCTTCTTGGAAACATTTGAGATAATGTAAGCACACAAGTCATCGTTATATAATATATGTGAAGTGTGACGCTAACATTAGATTTGAGCAACATAGCTAAGCTTGATTAATCATTATTAATCACATCCAAAATAAAAGTTTGTGTTTACATAATATATGTGTGCGTACTGTGTATAGTTATTTTTTATGTATATTATTTAATAATATTTTTCTTAAAAATATACATGCATGTGTGTATTTATCTATACATCATAATTATACAGTACACAGACATATTATGTAAACACAAACTTTAATTTGTTTGGATGCGATTTATCACGATTAATCGCTTGACAGCACAAATTTTTACACTTTTTTTAAACATTTTGTTCCCACTAATATTTACTTGAAATTCACAACAAATAGTATATATTTGATTGTATATTTAACTATACTTCCAAAACATTAAAGTACTTTTGTACATGCAGCATGGTAGTAAAAATCAGTTTGTGGTTACTGATCACGTGACTTTGTTCACTCTTACCACACCTGCAGTTTTCTGACTGACAACTTTACTCCAAACGACAGTACAGCAGCAGGAAGATTCACAATTACAATGGGCATTGAAGTATTTCAAAGAACGCGAAGTAGAAAGAAACTCTCGGTTTTCACGTATATATTCTCTTTCCATCGATGTCCTGTCAGCGCATCCGGGTTCTTCTCTCAGGTAATCTTGTTTTAGCAAGAAAGGCGCGCGAGCTATTGATGCGTTTCAACCGTACTAACGACAAGAAGACCAAACATAAATAATATGTTTAGAGCTGTATATAGTCCACAATCTTGTCTTAAGTTTAATCATATCATATAAAATCACGGGCTGGTTAAATCCAGTTAATCTTTGTTGACGCGAGACACTTCTGAAGGAAACGTTCCCGCCAGTAAAACTAAAAAATTAGTTTTACTGTACGCCAAAAGATAACATTGACATTTTGTTCAGCTTTTTACTGTTCAAACTGCTAATGGAAGTAGAGACACGTTGCCATATTGTCTCTAACTGAGAGCAGATATCTTGGACTTGCTTACATTACTTGTTTGAACTTTCTATTAATAACAGGGCCTTTGTAATTTAATCTCTGGATAGTGAGGCATCCTCTGCTCAGTGATATTTTTGTGAGCTTAGACCATGTCTAACACTGGTAGCCTATCATGTTAACTTACAAGATAGGTCCTATAGCCTAATCCAATGTCAGAGATAATAAGTTAATCACAAGGGGTTTTCTAACTTGCTACAATATGTTATTTAGTATGTATGGCTTGTTTTGGTAGCTGTGCTTGTGGTCCACCTGGTATTTACCTCCTCCAAATGGAGCCCATATGACCCGTCTGATGGCCTTTACCCAATCGTCCATGTCACTCTGGGAGTTGGCCATGAGCAGAAAAGACTCATGGCTCATCGCAGCCTTGTCTTTCTCACCAGCTGAGACAAAAATAAAGAGAGGCAATCTGTGAGATGAAGGTATTACCTGTTTTTCACCACTAAGTTACATAACAGTTTATTACTCAAAGATGCTTATCTCCCTATGTCTTACATGGTAGCTTGTTTCTGGCACATAAAGTAAGAATTGTGTCATATAAAGTCGCAGTTGTGAGAAAAATAGTGGCAAAATGTCAATTATAAAGTCCAGTCCTGAGGGTAAAAAAGACGAAGTTTATTGAAGTAAATTGTGCGTTTAAATCATGCAATTCTGACTTTATTACTCGTAATTCTGACTTTATATCACATAATTCTGACTTTATATCATGCAATTCTGACTATATCACGTAATTGTGACTTTAAATCTCATAATTATGACTTTATATCACACAATTCTGACTATATCACGTAATTCTGACTTTCTATCACGTAATTCTGACTTTCTATCACTCAATTATGACTTTCTATCACGTAATTCTGACTTTCTATCACTCAATTCTGACTTTATATCACAAAATTCTGACTTTATATCTCACGTAATTCTGACTTTTCATCTTATAATTCTGACTTTATATCACACAATTCATTACTTTATATCATTAAATTCTGACTTTATAACTCGCAATTCTGACTTTATATCACTCAAAAAAAAAAAAAAAAAAATTATAATAATAAAAAAATATATATGCAGCAGTAAAGGATAAAAAAATAGAACAACCTCCATAATGGATTCAGTTTAAAGCTTAACAATGATAAAGGCAAAATAAACAGCACTGAACAGCCAATATTCTGGCGGCCAGCTAAAATGACTGGAGGAATAAGTAATGAGACGATAAGTGTTCACAGCAGACTCGACCGAACTGGCAAAACAAAGTACTGATGCAATTAAGATAAATAAGACAATCGGACCCAGCTAGACATCTGAGGCTAGCGCTCTCACACAGAGTGGAAGCCGACTTGGAGGCATAATGAGGACCCCTCATTTCTCACCATGGTGTGGCATTTTGTTTAGCATTCATGTCTCTTTAGGAAGTGTCAGAATGTCTGATGATATTCTGGGAGGGAAAAGAAAATGGGTTTGCGGCAAAAGTATGCAACAGTTATCTGATTAAATTAATTCTGGGGACTTTATCTAAGCAGATCTCACCCATTGCACTTTGGTGAATATATCACCATTTTTTAAATTATTAGTATCTGATAATATGAGGGCTTATTTTTCACAATTCAAACTTTTTCTATACACACTCGTCGGCGTTCTGAAATTGGCTATTCACATGATTCGTGCAAATCCGTGGTTTTCTTTGGGGTGGCGGGTGGTTATATGATCTGAAAAGAGCTGACTGTTTTCTTTTCATCTGTTTCTGTACGATGCCTTAATAAAATAGCGTTTATAAGCGCTGCTCTTTTTTGTGTGTACTGTGGTAACTGCTATATTTTTGCTTCAGAGAGTGAATTTGCATTTTCATTCAGCCTGTATGCCAATTTTGTTCAGACCAATTATAGGTAACATACATAATCATTTATTCGAATTTTCATTTATACTTCTGCGTCGGACCTGCGGCGCAGCCTCTACGCCGTGGGCTAAGTGTCGTTTTTCATTTATACTTCTGCGTCCTTGTCCGCGTCGATGTGCAGTAACACATGCAGAGTGAGCATGTGTACCCTTGAGGGAGGGGTTCTGGCAGACCAATCACAGCGTTTACGGTCCACATAGAATTGACGCGTTGTTACATTTTTGGAGTGGTGCACGTCAGGGTACGTTGTAAGGTACTTCGTAGGCTATGCTTGCAACACACAGCCTAGAATGAGGCTATGGCTGTCACCAGAGGGCTCCCTCACCTGAGTACTAAATCTTGCTGGACTACATTTCCCATCACCCCTTACCCGAGCTCATCACACCTGTTTCCTATTACCCGGACTATTTAAGCCGCTGCACACAAACACTCATTGCGAAGTCCTGTTTTGCCCCGGCTAACACTACTGAGCATTTACCCTGTGGATTATTATTCCCGTGTTTTGACCTTGGACTGTTTTGCTACCCTTGAGAGTGTTTTCTGCCTGCCCCGTACTCTTCTGCAAAGATTTTATTAGATGGTTAGTCGCAGAAAAAAAACGTTTGCCTATCATCCATTGACCTCAAATAGGGCTTATCATTTGAAACATGTAAGGAGCAATTTAACATGGCCGCTTGCTGTAACATAGATAAATGTGTGCTATTATACATGTGTTTGTGCAGAGTGTGGAAGGTCAACTGAAGTATAGGGCGATTTACTGCACGACATGGAGGCACCAGCGAGATCACTTGCATTTTTTTTCAACTTAAAATACACAATAACAGAAAAACGTGCTTCTGTAAAATAAAGAAAACAAACAGGACGCGCTTTCTGTCAACTCGGTCTCCCTGAACTCCATCGCATCACATAAATGAACTGAAACTCAGAGTATAGGCTACTTCACTCATAGACATGATAAATATATCTATAGAAAGCTTTAAATGTCAACATTTAAAACTCGAAATTAAAAAACAAACTCTCTCTTATTATGTAATCCATATGAAAGGTGCATCAAAAAAGAGTTGGACATGACGGAGTATTTCTGTCCCCAATACACTCCTTCAGGATTCATACAAGTTTCGAAAAAGTTTTGTTTTTGTTTTTAGTATGGCCCTGTATGATGTCATAAAGGGCGGAATTCCTTGTATGGGCACTTCTCCTAGATGAACACCCACACACACACACCACACAAACACAACACACACACACACCAACCAGAGCAAGAGCGCGCCCATCAGCGAGCTTCGTTCGGGTTACAGGTTACTGCCATCGGCAGTGCTGGCATTTTGTTTTTAGACCACAAAATCAACAATGTCACTAAAGAAGTGTGTTTCTGGTTGTGAGGGAAAGATAACCTTGTTCAGCTTCCCAAAAAACCCAGAGTTAAGGAGCAGTTTGTTTTTCCGGGGCAGTAGAATTGTGCATGTGTGTGTGTGTTTGTTCCCGGCATTTCTGTGACAAATGTTTTCTAAACTAGGTCCAGTTCGACACTGGATTTGCAGATAGTTTGGAACTGAAAGATGGAGTGGTCCCAGCGGTCATGAGTGGAAACCGCAGGCGGTGAGTGAAACTGCATCAAATGTCTGTGTTTTGTTGGCAATCGGTGCGTAAGTGCATATATAGGTCCTTCTCAAAAAATTAGCATATTGTGATAAAAGTTCATTATTTTCCACAATGTAATGATAAAAATTGGGTCTTGCGTCTCTCAACTTTCTCTTCACAATATCCCACAGATTCTCTATGGGGTTCAGGTCAGGAGAGTTGGCAGGCCAATTGAGCACAGTAATACCATGGTCAGTAAACCATTTAGCAGTGGTTTGGGCACTGTGAGCAGGTGCCAGGTTGTGCTGAAAAACGTATTCTTCATCTCCATAAAGCTTTTCAGCAGATGGAAGCATGAAGTGCTCCAAAATCTCCTGATAGCTAGCTGCATTGACCCTGGCCTTGATAAAACACAGTGGACCAACACCAGCAGCTGACATGGCACCCCAGACCATCACTGACTGTGGGTACTTGACACTGGACTTCAGGCATTTTGGCATTTCCTTCTCCCCAGTCTTCCTCCAGACTCTGGCACCTTGATTTCCGAATGACATGCAAAATTTGAGCGACAGTCCAGTGCTGCTTCTCTGTAACCCAGTTTAGGCGCTTCTGCCGCTGTTTCTGGTTCAAAAGTGGCTTGACCTGGGGAATGCGGCACCTGTAGCCCATTTCCTGCACACGCCTGTGCACGGTGGCTCTGGATGTTTCTACTCCAGACTGCTTCCACAGGTCCCCCAAGGTCTGGAATCGGTCCTTCTCCACAATCTTCCTCAGGGTCTGGTCACCTCTTCTCGTTGTGCAGCGTTTTTTGCCACACTTTTTCCTTCCCACAGACTTCCCACTGAGGTGCCTTGATACAGCACTCTGGGAACAGCCTATTGGTTCAGAAATGTCTTTCTGTGTCTTACCCTCTCGCTTGAGGGTGTCAATGATGGCCTTCTGGACAGCAGTCAGGTCCGCAGTCTTACCCATGATTGCGGTTTTGAGTAATGAACCAGGCTGGGAGTTTTTAAAAGCCTCAGGAATCTTTTGCAGGTGTTTAGAGTTAATTAGTTGATTCAGATGATTAGGTTAATAGCTCGTTTAGAGAACCTTTTCATGATATGCTAATTGTTTGAGATTGAATTTTGGGTTTTCATGAGCTGTATGCCAAAATCATCAGTATTAAAACAATAAAAGGCCTGAAATATTTCAGTTGGTGTGCAATGAATCTAAAATATATGAAAGTTTAATTTTTATCATTACATTATGGAAAATAATGAACTTTTATCACAATATGCTAATTTTTTGAGAAGGACCTGTATTGTAAACAACACCAACGTATTGTGAATCAAAAGTTATCGTGTGTGTGTGTGTGTGTGTGTGTGTGTGTGTGTGTGTGTGTGTGTGTGTGTCTTTAGCACCACCCACTGCACGTCTCCACGAGCTCAATTGTTTTTGGAAAGAATTTGTTCAATGTATCTGTCTTTTATAAATCTGATAAAGCTAAAGACTCATCAGAGATATGAAGGATGCAATTCTACTATAGCTACTCAAGATTAACATGAGATACTTTGGCAGAAACAGTGTGTTTTGTACCCTTTAATATAAACGTGATTAGTCAACTAATGTCTTAAATGAATGGTCGGGGGCAGCCCTAGTACTGACCCATACTCCATCAATGCTGTAACAGTGTTTTAAAGAAAATGGTAGATAATTATCATCACTTCGATTTCTATATTAGTGCATGAATAAAAGCATTACCTTGGGGTAGTGGTGGTTTGTGCCTCCGTGGCTTAAAGCAGCCCTGCCCCATGATGCACTTGAGGGATTGAGGTTGTATAGAAGGCTAATGTTGTGCTATGTCTCTTACTCCAACAGATTGGCCATGAACCCCAACACAGCACATGCAGTTCTCAAACCACACAGAATTCATGCTGAAGAGGTATTGGCTTCAAATCTTCAATAAAACGCCCCCATCTCAAACATGTCCCAGAGTGGATAAGAAAAAAAACACGCTAATCCATATGGTACGTCCTGGAAAACCAGTGAGAAGAAAGTACTTTTGTTGTCCCAGTTCAACTCAAGCAGCACCACTTCACTTCTGTTTCTCTCATTCCCACTGACTTCTCACGGTAGACTGACAGAAGGAGACGGCCTGCTCTGTTAGTCCTTTCTAAACACCTCACTGCACTTACGCAAACAAACAGCTCACCAGATGCATCAATCGCAGAGGACCTGATACTTGGGGAAATCCTCACTAGCAGATAACTAACTTAATAGCAGAACTTTGTGGAGGCAAGCATGGGTTCGAAGATCCAGAGGCTGCCAGGACTGGGGTCACAATCATGCTCCATGCTTTTGTATTCTGAGTGCCATGCAAACACAGAAGCATGAAAATCTTCAAAATAATGCCAGGCTTTTCCCATTGGTTTAGATCCCATTTTTTTGGAGCACTTATGCATAATGAATGGTGCCATTGTTAGATATTTGCTAGATATTTAAAAGCCCCAAAACATCATAAGATTGCTACAATATTTCAGTGTTTCTGAATCTCTGTGCACTTGTAAATCACGTCTTTCCATTTCTCCATTGGAGTCACAACACAATAATTTATTTTTGTCATACTATTGTTTGTTTTGCATGGAAAAGGTACTTTGCCCATTAGATTGTTTGACTCAAAGGAGCTGAAGCATGCTGGTCAGACGGAGACTGTGGTTGAGGGCTCTTCTCTGGAGAGGAGATGGTGTGTTGACCGATCTAACATGGGAAAGTGGTGTTGGGGGTTGGGGAACTGCTGTGTTTTATTTATTTTATGTGGTGCTTTACTTGAGCTAACACAGAATTCAGTTATCTAAATGTTTATGATGTACCTTATGGGTGAAAATTTTACTTTTTGGGTTACTTATAGTAAGTAGAAGAGTCATGATCAAAATAAAGTGTTAGCAGATGTTAAGTAGGCAGTCTATTAATACTCTAATGAGAGTTAGTTGACACGTAGTGCAGAGTCACTTATAGATAGTAGACTGCCTAAAGTGGACCATTTAAATAAAGTTACCAGCCTTTATGTACAGTCAAACCAAAAATGATTCAGACAGCTAGTTCATTTCTGTAAGTGAGGAGAGCAAAATAAAGTAATCTGTGACATATTATACCCAATCATTCTTCATACAGTGACTACCAGTAAATACAAATTTGGGTCCAAAATGATTCAGACACTTTGACCTGAGCATGTGTTTTTTCTTTAATTGCTAATGTGACCTTTGACACCACAGACTGAACAAAATGAAGCATTGCTTGGTCATTGGTTGAGCTAAATTGGTATTATCTAATTGTTTTCTTTCATTTAACAGCTGATTGGTTGATTGTAATCCATTACTATCAAAGTTATCTGACATTATCAAGATGAATCTGTTCTGACACAGTTTAACTCTGAGTTCTTGTCATATTTGAAGGTGAAAATGTTGAAGGTGTCAGAAATACATTTTAGTTTGACTGTATAATGGATTATAAATATACTCATAATGTATGCTGTAATGCAAACGTTTTCATAACAGAGTACCCACAGGATCTTAAATAGTCTTAAATGTCTTACATGTCTTGTAACGCTACCTTTATTCCTCATTGTAATGCTTCCGCAGCGCTTTAGTGTGTGTGTGTGTGTGTGTGTGTGTGTGTGTGTGTTCGTGTGTTCATTCCGGGGTGTTGTAGTTGTTTCTTTCGCTAGTCCAACTATAATTTGCAGTATTACAACTACAAATGAGACCAACATGCATCTTATATTGCAGCCAATCAGCTTTCGTGTTATTGGCGCGAGTCTCTTACGGATTGTACCCCAGACACATCAAACAGATTTTATTTTTCAATCACAGTTCTCCAGTTCTTCCAGTTCCACAATAAATATTTGTAACCATAATTAAAATGCATTCTAATATCTGCAGATTCTTTGTTTGTCATGTGTTGTAATGCATTATACTTTCTATAGGTGTAGAAATTAATAAAACAGTTGTAGTATTAGCGGTTACAATTATTGCATTACAATGCATAATTAATGTATTAAAATTTAGTTTATGTGCCAAAATATTCCCACCCTTAATGCATTTTGCTCTGGAAAATAATACACCATAATGTTAACCAACAATGGTTTGGTTATTTTTTTTACCAGGATCTGTACAGTTTGATTTGTATTTTTTCCTTATTCTTCTCGTCCATATTGCTCTTTGACTTTAACAGCCCTAGCTGCATTGTAATATGATCAGCATGTGCAAGAGAGAGAAAGGGGGATATACATCTGGCATCATCTTAAGGATTTAGAGATAATTTATATCTTGTAAACACTGGAGGATGGCTGCCGTTAGATGGGCGATAGGCATGTAGTTTACCGCACAGCTGTAATTAATTATTCTGTTTTCTTTGCTATATTGTAAAAAACCCACTGTGACCCCCACTGCATGTCTTCAAGAGCTCTGATGGGTGTCACACTGATGTGTTATTTACTTGTCATAAATAAAACAAACAGGCATTTAGCATCAGTAAATCAGGTTAGGGCAAATGACCCCTCCGTAATAGGTATATTCTGAAAGGCCAATTTGATTTCCTGACACTCAGAAACCATACAGTGTTACGTGCTGGTTTCAGTATAGGACAGTGATGATGTGAAGAGCTACTCACCTGGCACAATCTCAAAAAGGTGTCGGCCGGGTTCTTCTGGGTTGGCCGTCATCTCGTTCACTTGGCTGCCCTTCAGTGAGATGCAGCCCTGCACAGATGAATAGTTAAAAATGCATCACTTAACCTAATCAGTCAAACGTAATTACCATGCACTCTTGAGTGTAATTCTTTAATAAGCATCAAGTAGTCTTCTGGAAATGAGTAACCAGGGATTTTGATCGAAAGCTTGAACATGGTGGTTTGCCATATTAAACATTTTCCTTTAATTAGTTAAACTATGAAATGAATGAATTCTAGAGATTATTCACCAGCGCAACAAATTGTATGTAGATTTGGGGTCAGAACCTCCCCCTGTGGTTTTAGCCAGGCAGCAAAATGTACACTATATTCCCAAAAGTTTTGGGATGTCTGCCTTTACATTTATACTTTACTTTGTGCACTGGTGCGCAGTCATGTTGGGACAGGAAGGGGCCATCCCCAAACTGTTTCCACAAAATTGGGAGCATGAAATTGTCCAAAATGTCTTGGTATGCTGAAGCATTGAGTTCATTTCACTGGAACTAAGGGGCCAAGCCCAACCCCTGAAAAATAACCCCACCCCATAATCCCCCCTCCACCAATCTTTACACTTGGCACAATGCAGTCAGGCAAGTCCCGTTCTCCTGGAAACCGCCAAACCCAGACTCGTCCATGGGATTGCCAGACAGAGAAGCGTGATTGGTCACTCCAGAGAACATGTCTCCACTGCTCTAGAGTCCAGTGGTGGCGTGCTTTACCCCACTGCATCCCACACTTTGCATTGCACTTGGTGATGTAAGGCTTGGATGAGCTGTTCGGCCATGGAAACCCATTCAATGAAGCTCTCTACGCACTGTTCTTGAGCTCATCTGAAGGCCACATGAAGTTTGGAGCTGGAGCTATTGACTCTGCAGAAAGTTGGTGACTTTTGTGCACTGTGCATGCGCTGACCCCGCTCTGTGATTTTACGTGGCCTATCACTTCGTGGCTGAGTTGCTGTTGTTCCCAATTGCTTCCATTTTGTTATAATACCACTAACAGTTGAGCCTGGAATATTTAGTAGTGAGGAAATTTCACAAATGGACTTGATAACTCTCTGCACCACGCTTGAGTTCACTGAGCTCCTGAGAGCGACCCATTCTTTCACAAATGTGTGTAGAAGCATCTGCATGCCTAGTTCTTGATTTATACACATGTGGCCATGAAAGTGATTTAACACCTGAATTCAATGATTTGTAGGTGTGTCCCAATACTTTTGGCAATATAGTGTATTTGGCAATATTCAAGAAATGTTCCTTAATTGGACATTGTTTACTAAGAGGTTTTAACTTTGGGGATTTAAGACAAGAAAAATGGAGAATACGAAAATAAGAAGAAAATAGGACTTAATTTTATTTATAAGAATATTTTGTTAATCTGGCTTCTGTTCTCTCTGTGAACAAGCATTAAAACCCCCAGATCACGATGCATGGGATTTACCTCTTTTATCTCAGTATGTGATTTGCTATGAGATTTGCCTACACAGACCTTCCACTTTGAACCTCATTGATTAAAGGCAGAAAAAGTGGGTGGGATTGACATTTTCTCACACATCCTGGCCAGCGCAGCATGGGCTCAGATTAATGGTGCTTGGATGTGTATTGACAGTCTCCTGTGAGGGACGCTGCTCATCACATGTGTCAGTCTGACTGACGAGGCTGGACGGTATTGATTGCTTAATATGAGACGGTCATAAACTTGTTAAAAGCGATGTGCAAGCTTGGATTGTGGTGGCAATGTGAAACAACCGGGCATAAATGGAAGAGCTCACACTTACGGTTCAATAGCTTTTTGTTATATGATGCTTTAACATACAGTGCAGTCTAGAATCTTCCTTAAGTGTGCATTGTTTTCAAAAAGCAGTTTAGTCAGGGGTGTTACACCTATTGAATTTTCTTTTGCTGTCTTTTGTTGAATGTCTGTCACACTTAACAAGAGGTGGTTTGCCACATTTCTCTTAGTGTCCCTGGATTTTTTTTGTATTTGTATGTGTGTGACGATTATTCTTGATTGTGCATTCTTTGCTCAGAGATCAATTAAAATACTCTTGAGAGGCTTCTCAGCAGCATCACAACCTCGCTTGTGAATCTACATGAACGTTAACATTTATAAAAACAATATATGTTTTCACGAGTTCGTTTACCCATATACTCTTTAGCTGATAAGGTTTAAACATATTTGGCTTGCTGTCCGCGGTGGAGGGGCTCGAGGGAGCTGCTTCAGCTCGAGCTTGGATTTACCCCCCCAGGGACTATTAGTGCTAGGAAGAAGAGAAAAGGTAAACATGAATGTAAGTAGGTGGAGTTGGGGAGGTGGAGGGAGCAAAACGACTGATGCCTGAAAGAGGTAGGAGGCTGCTTATATGCTTTGCGGTTGATTGAAAGATTAGATGGGTTCACGCCTCTCGAACTTGCGTTTGTGTACGTTGCTAATTGAAAGATTAGATGGGTTCACTCCTCCCGAAATTATGTTGTGAACTTCACTTCACAAGTTCGTTTACCCATATACTCTTTAGCTGATAAGGTTTAAACATATTTGGCTTGCTGTCCGGTGGAGGGCTCGAGGGAGCTGCTTCAGCTCGAGCTTGGATTTACCCCCCAAAAAGCTAATTAGATTTAGGACAGCAAGCTGATAGTATGTGAGTGGAATTGATGGCAGTGTTTGCTCTGGAGTTTTAGTTTGATTACGGAAGGCGGCCCCCCAAAAGAGTAAAAATTAAGTGATGAGAGGTGACAAGAAGCTGAAAATGTGTATAGCTGTGGTAGTGTATGGAGCAAGTCAAGTTTGATGTATCTCGCTGCTGTATTTATCGACCTGGGTCGTGGGCGAGCACTGCTGCGGCAGTGACGCTCCTAGTTGCTCCTGCGGGAGCAGCGTTTGGACTGGAGGAAAGGGGTGGAGGTGGAGTACGTCCTGCCTTAGCATTCATGACGTGGGACCCCCCCGGGTTGGAATAACGGGGGGATCTTGACGTCATGAGTGAGGAAGGAGGTCCTTGTCCTTGAAGGAGCAGGCCAAAACTGCTCCCAAGCGATAACCACTCCACCCGCCACAGAGAGAGAGCCTGCGATGAGAAATTTGACGCAGTACTTCCCTCCCCCTGAGGCGAGGGCCCGCACCGCATGAGAACATGATGGCCCGCCACCACCCAAGGACGAATATCGAGTTCCTCCAGTCCGCTGTTCGGATGGGAGAGCCCTCACTGCAATCTGACTGGGAGAGCCCTCAAGATAGAGAAAACTGAAGGCTCACACTGCAATTCAGAAAGGGAGTGCTCCCACTGCACCCGACGAAAGAGACTCACACTGCAATTGAGCGGGAGGGCCCTCACTGCGATTCGAATTGGGAGCCCACGGTAAACATAAGACATGAAAGCTCCTGTTTAGGCGAACGGGAGGGCCCACACTGCGATTCGAACGGGAGAGCCTGCGTTGCATCTGGTTGGGGGGGCCCACGCAACGGGAGAGCCCACGCCATGCGTGGTGGCAAACCCAATTGAGCAGGTACCTCACTGCAACCAGATGTATGAAAGCCCTGCGGGGCTTGGCAAGCAGCGAGATTTATGAGGATGTGAGAGTTTGGTGGGCTTGTCTAATGTGGAAGAGGTTTGATCTTACATAGGATTCGAAAGTGTGGGACGTCCAACGACCTAGCATTTTAATCTGGGTTTCCGATAGGCCTTTTTGTGCCGCTGTAGTAGCTGCTCCTATACGAAACGAGTGGGAGGAAAAGTTTTTAATAGGAATTCCTGATCTGGCGAGGACGGTTTTTAGTTTTCTCTGGAACCAATGTCTGGATGCTGGGTAGTTGTTCTCGTCGAGAAATAAAGGTGCGAGCGGAGAATTGATTTGTGAATGCCTCTGAGATAGGAATGCGGCAATGGACTGATAGGGCTGGATGGGTGTTGGTAGATTGAAAATGAAGACTGGATGGCCACGTTTTAGTTGGTCGGTTTTACTCTGTTTGATGTTGAATAGAATTGTGTCATGGTTTAAAATTTGGAGATCTGAGACGGTTGCATGATTAGCTGGATTGAAAGTGGAATTGGTTGTAAATTCTGAAACACGGAGAAAGCCAAAAAAGGCTAAAATGAACATGGCGTCCAGGGTTCTGGTTATGTTCGAGGAAAACCCGGAGCGGATGGTAGTCAGGCATTTGCCTAGGAGGTCGATGGTAATAGGTTGCCTGGTATCGGATTTGGTTGGGTGAGTTTTTTGTAGGCCTTTAATGATTTGCTGATGAACGACGTACAGGACATGCAGAATGAGCATGAGCTCCACCACAAAAATTGCAAATGTGGAGAAAACGACAACGTTGTCTAACACAGCCGAAGTTGTTGAAGTTGTTGCAAACTTGTTTCCCTGAGTTGAAACTAATGGTGTTTTCGTTCCTTGAACGGGGAACGTAGGATGTAGACTTGGGCACTTGTGGTTCCAGAGGAGTTGGGGGATCTGTTGTTATTTGAGGACAAGAAGAAGTTGGATGAGAGCTTGACCTGCAAATGGCACAGGAAATGCTTTGCACGCCTAGAAAAACTTTATTGTAAAGTTCCAGGTCGAGAGCACCCCAATATGGGCATTGGTTCCAATGGGTGATACGAACAGCACATTTAGCAGAAAAAAAGTTTGTGGTAGGTGTAAAAATGACTACCACCGAAAGAGAGGCTGAGCTCCGCTATGATTGAGAGATAGTCATTGAGCTCTTTGCGTCTTGTGGGAAAGACAGCACTTATGACGTCTGTTAGTCTGCTGAAAGCTATGCAGAATTCTGAAAAAGTGAGTACTCGCTTGGTAGTTGGGGTGGAATCTTTTAAGTGTATGGTTAGGGGACCGCATTCAAAAGAACGATGGGATTCATTGGTAGGGACTGATGTAAGGAGAGAAGGAAGATCTATATCTGCACCTGCGAGAATTTGAGAGCGAAGTTGTGACGACACTGGTGGAGGTTCCTGCGCTACTGCATGGGGAGGAGGTGGTTGAGGTTCTGCTGATGCGAGGGTATGGGAAGGCCAGCGAGCTGGGGCTGTAGACATGAAGGGCTGAGCTTGAGGTATCCTTGCAAGCGTTTCTTGACTGGTATGGTTTGCTGCTGGAAAAGAGTGGGAGATAGAAGGAAAAGAAAGAAGTGGGAAAGACTGCGGAGGCATCCTCGCGCTGTCCCCACCACCTGAAGAGAAAGGAGAGTGTAGGGGGGGGTGGAATATTCAGCGGAGGCAACCTCACGCTGGATTCTGCCCCTTTGTGAGAATTGAGATGGAAATTAGCAGCTGAAGGAAGAGACAATAATTGAGAAGGGGTTTCTGTCTCAAATCTGGAAGCTCTTAAGCCTGAAAAGGAAACCTGAGGGTTGTTTGGGCGTGGTCCGCTGCGGAACTATGTTCGGCAGCCGCTGTTACCGGCCGGAGCAGAGGCGGAGCGGGCCGAAGTATGAAGCGGTCGCTATGGCGGGCGGCGGAAATCTGGCGGTCGCTATGGGGATAGCGTGCTGCGTTTGGTAGAGATTTCCCCGCTGCGGCGGGGAAAAACAAATGTCTGAGGTGCGTCGAGTTTTTCTCTTGGGGTTTTTTGGAAGAGGTTCAGGAGGACTGGGAATGTTATTTTCGCTTGTCAGTAGCTCGAAAAGTTGGATCTTTGTTGATCTGCGTGGAAAGTGGACACCTGCATTAGCGAGTGCTTGACGGAGACTGTTTACCGTCCATTTTGAAATGGGAGGAAATGACGGAACCTCTATACCAGTAGGCAGAGATGAAGACTGGGGAGGCTGAGAAGGAGAGATGGAAGAACCTGCAACTCTTGATGGAGGAGGAGAGAGCGGTCTTCTTGTACGTGGTTTGTACGAACGCTTAAGATGACGTCCTGGTCGCTCAAGCTGCGGATCGCTATCCTGGGTGGAAATACCTGGTTGAGGTTGAGGAGGAGAGGTAGGCGTCTCTTGGACGCTAAGAAGTTCGTCGTCGTCTGACGGGAAAAGTTGTATTTCCAGAAGATCGGACATGATTTGTCCGGATGAAGCAAAACGACTGATGCCTGAAAGAGGTAGGAGGCTGCTTATATGCTTTGCGGTTGATTGAAAGATTAGATGGGTTCACGCCTCTCGAACTTGCGTTTGTGTACGTTGCTAATTGAAAGATTAGAATGTTGTGAACTTCACTTATTGAATGCAACTTACAGTAAGATGTACTTTATTCAGTATGATTATTAACTAATCTCTTATGCAATTGATCTTTTTAATGAATTAAACACATACAGCGCAACCTATGTAGTTTCATTCCAAAAGAAATGGCTTATGGCAAAATTACATATTTATTTTACTCAATCAAAACCATATACTGATGTTTGATTCCAGAATGAGAGACTGTTATAAATACAGTTTACTGTGTTTTGTTTTATGTTGCCATAGATTGCAACAGTGCCCTTCAGCGGCCTTGGTTCCAGAAGTATTTTTCCCATAGGGAACTCTTTGTTAAAAAGTTATTAGCCATGAACTAAACCAACCAGGGCTCCATGTCCCAAAAGCATGGGTGTCCACAGGCATGTTGATGGTATAACCCGCAGTTTTAAAGCAAAAGCTGAAGAAGAAGCACATTGTCAGAAAAGCAGCAGTGATGGTGGCAAATAGACAGTGACTTTTGTTGCAGTTTGAGTTGTTAAATACAGAAGAACAGATCATTTATGTAATCCACAAGCGGAAATGCGTATGAGGAAATGCATTTTTTTTTGACATGAGGGACATTTTCTAGCAGACCAATCACAGCTCTTGTGGTCTGCGTAGAATTGACGGCGTAGCTACGACGCAGAAATATAAATCAGCCTTAAGTATAAAACTTGATTTTGATTGTGTATATCGAAACAACATATACATTACATTTATTGCAAAAATATGCACATAATATACAAATATTTATGTAGTTTGAATAGTGTATGGAGACTTAATCAATTATTTCATTCACAATGCTGAATGCACTATCAGATAAAATAGTACAAAAGGCCCTTCTTGGAGTAACTGTGGTGGTACCCATTCAAAAGGTAATGTACTAATATGCACCCTTTAGAGGTAAATAAGGTACAAAGGTGTAACTTTTTTAAGGGTAGCGTCCCAGTGATGGCTCTATGGGAGAGTGTGGGAATGGGTAGGCGCTAAAGAGTTGATGCGATTTGCTTGTATTGATTCTCTCATTGGTGGAGATTTTTGCAGAATCATGGGTAATGTAGTCCTTCAACAACAATTCCACTGAATATAAAAAAAAATGCAGAATGATGATTTCAACACAAGCATATACAGTCCTGATCATAATTATTTGTCGTGAAAATAAATGTGCATTTTGTTTATCTTTTTGATCTTTCATTCAAAATAATTGCTAAAATCGAACCTTTCATTGAAGTAAAACAAATGAAAGTCTGTGGGGAAATCCCATTAAATAAATGTTTTTCTCCAAAACACATTGGTTACAATTATTTGCAACCCTAGAAATCCTTAGTTAAATATCTCTGAAGTTAAGTATATTCCCCTTCACATTTTTTAGCATGCCAGGGTGACAAGGAGCATGAAATTGTCCAGCCATGACTTCTAGTTTCATAGGAGTAAGGGGTTTACACAACACTATTTTCTACTAAAAATGGGAAACCTTTTATACTTTTTGGCCGTTCATTTACAGGACAACAGCATTTGAGCGCCTGAAATGCAAACCTTTGAAAACTGCAAGTTGTTTCCTGCCTTTGTGCGTTCAAAGCACATATGTGAAGCAGGAAGCTGAGGACAAGTTAAGTGGATCATTCAGGTTTCGCACCCTATTCAGCTCCGTAATTAGTAGTCAGTATAGCCTAGAAATCTAGACGCACCCTAGGAGCAGTAAATCTAATTTGCCGCGAGTGTAGTCTAGCAACTTTTGGTAGACCTGCGAGCTGGAAACACCAAACTCTGGTCAGGCCAATCACATCGTGTATAGAGTCAGTGGGCGGGCTTAGCATAATGACGGCAGAGTTGCGGAGGTTCTGCATGCTACTTGTAAACAAAGAAGCTGGCAAACAACGGTCTTTTGAATCGGCTTTGGCCGTGACTCTGGAAGACTTGGAGTTAAGCTTTTCTTTGAGAAAAGAACAAAGAACGGCACTGAAGTCATTCTTAAGAAAGGAAGATGTGTTCAGAGTTTTGCCGACTGGATAAGGCGAAAATGTAATCTATCAACTAGCTCCGCTTCATGTTCTGAAGTTGGTTGAAGTGCTTCACGTTGCTCTGGTTGGTTGTAGCGCTATCCTATTGCGTGTCGAGGGAATTTGAAAGACCACCGTTTATCCCGCCCCTTGTATTGAGCCCTGCCAATGGAGAGTTCCCAGACCCAACATCTTGATGTGGGTAAGCTTTTACTTTAGTCCACTCTGAGATGACATGCTGCCGCTCTCAATCTTTGATCACAGGGGTCTCGGTAGCATCGTTGTATGGTAGAGGCGTGTCTAATTCAATAGGTGTGTCTAATTCAGTTTAAGGACTTTGCATGTTCTGTAGAAGCCATTGAAAAACCAATCTCCATAGTGCAGTGCTGCAAATTCAGCAGTTAAGCCCATATTTATTTTTATAGGTGGACATTTTTTGTTTCTGCATAGTGGGGTTGGGAAGAGAAGTGCTTCATGTAGCTGAACATACCTGTGGTTTGGTCTCCTCCTCATCCTTATAGAAGTATAGATGGTCAGCACGCAGCACGAACCAGCGCAGCTGCCAGTTCTTCATGATGCTCCTCTGCTTCTTCAGCCAGCCGGCCTTTAGCACCCCCTCTTGGAGACTTGGTGAGGTGGGCCGACATGAGCCACGTGATGCCTCTCCCATCACCATGCTCTTGGACCTGGCTGTAGGTGATGAGAAGAGACGTACAACTCAATAAAACTTTCTAGACTTCCACGATTCAAGGATGACAAACACAGAAGCAGAAGTGGAAAATTGTCATCAAGTCATGTTGTTCTTGTGTGGAACACAAAAGGGTAATTGTAGTCTATTGAATGGCTACAGAAGACTTCATGAGTCATACCAACCACTTTTTATGAGACTTTTATGGTGCTTTTGTGTCTTTTTTTTAAGCTTGACAGCTTCAGTCTAAATGCATGGAAAAAGTGATCAGTACGTTCCTTTAAAAATCCTCTTTGTGTTTCATAAATGAAAGAAGGCTTCACCAAAAACATGTTGCAAGGAGAGGTAAGAACTTTCATCTCTGAGGCAAGATACTAAATATTTAGCACTCAATGATACAAAATCACTTTAGTATCACTGAGAGCCGTTACCATGAATAGGTATGAAACAAGCAGACTTTTCAACATCACAGTATGGTTATGTCTGTTACAAACATTCAAATTATCAAACAGTCCTGGAATAAAAGTTCAGATAAAAACACTGATGTCTACGGTACCAATCAAAATAGAGCAAATCACCTCAAAAGTGATTATTTCGACTGCATTATTACACCAGTAGATTGCGACAAGTGACTGTTAAATGTGTTTGTCATTGAATCATTCATTCAAGATATTAATCCTGTAAGTCATTGAATCATTCAACCGATTTTAAAACAAATAATTGATTCAATAAATTAATCAATTTAACACTAGAACTGTATACCCTAAAATCGCCAGTGGGTGAAATTTACCCATACATATGATTACTGTTTTGATATGGCTAAAAAACTTAATATGTCACTGTATTATGCCACTGTCTTCACAAAGTAATGAATAGTCATGAAATTATTATTTTTAGTCATCAAGTTTTCGTCCTGTTGTTTTATGCTATTTTAAGCAAACTACACTAATCACTTTTTAGTGAATATGGGTTAAACCAGCCTGCAATGACAACGAGAATTAGAATGAAATGTATACATATTTGGGAGGTGTAATATTATAATAAAAAGTCATTTATCACATTAAAATAACCCATGTTATTTACGTAAATTACTAAAATACCCTTAATAGACAATAAAGAGCAATAATAATCCACCACACTGCATAGGATGTATGACAAAATACGATAGGAATAACATACGAACTCAAGCGCACAGTTTCCCTAATTAATTATTAATTTGTATACTTATATAATTTATAATTTGAATAAGAGAAAAACACCAATAAATTTGGCGTAATCATGAAAATTGTTTTATTCATTCCATCATAGATCAGATTTTTTTCAGGAAATGGGCAGACTTGAATAAATAGCAACACAGTTGCAAACAATACACAATAAAAATTGCAAAACAAAAATGTATAATTAATCCAAAGTTTGAACATTTATAAATAGGCTAAAACATCTTTATTTAATCGTGTGCTGAGTGACTCTTTACAGTAAGCCTACACGTTGCTCAAACACAGCGTGAAAATAAAGGAATAAAAAATGATTGTGTTTTTTTTTTAACAGTAAAAGACTGTAAAAATGCTACGGTGAAAAACATTTATTTGGTTAACAAAAAGTTTCCGTACTATATACGGTGAATAACTGTAATAGATCTAACCTTACAATTAACTTAAATTTACTGTAAAATACCATTAAATTTACAGTTTTTGGAAAAGAAAAAGAACTAGTCATCGTGTAATTCGTGAAGAAACGTCAAGTGAAATTTTCTTCTTATTTTTTTAAAATTATTTATGCACATTAGGGTTTTATGTTACATCTAATGTTGTTAAATTAATGTTTATTGCATTTTTAAAAATGTTCTGTGTTACCATGATGGTGGGGTTTGTGTGAACGACATCTTCCATATTAATATTGTTGTCCTTAAAGCTGCTTGTGATGAGCTTTGATTCATCATGTGACATAACAGATATTAGTATTTCAATAGGTTGGTGATTTAAACATTATTTCAGTTAATGAAATACGTTTTTTTACTGTAAATTTAACGTAAACTTTTACAGTGTACACGTAATTATTACAATATAAACCTTTAAATTATATGGTTTTGAGTTCTGTCCTGTAAAGTCTAAAATGTTGCTACCGTATTTTTTACGGTATAGTTCTGGCAACCGCAGCTGCCGTTTTTTTACTGTAATTTTTTTTTACAGTGTAGGGGTAAATTTGACCCGCTGGTGCTTAGAGGTATAAATGCCCAGTTTTTTTAATTCTGGTTTTATCTAAACAATTTTTAACAACAGGGTACTGTAACACAATTTTAGTAAAAGTCAGTGACTGGGAGACTTTTTTATTGAAAATCTGTTATGTACATTTGAAAAGCAGCCATGGGTAAATTTTAGTCCGTGCAGCAATTAAAATGTTCAGAACTTCTAGTAAATTACATGTTATTTTGTTGAGTTGTCTGTTCAGAATTGTGAGAGAATCGTGATCTCTGTCTGTTTTTTTGTTGTTTTTGTTTTAGTTCACTATAATAACCGTGCTGTGATGTTCTTTGTTCACTTTGTGTCCAGCTTCATCTCCTGCAGCAGAATACGAAGCATCATCCTCATGGTCTGTACCAGTTACCCTCTGGTAAATTTATCTGGGATTCTCCTGTATCAGTTGCTTGTTTTATCATGCCCAAAGGGAGTGAGTTCTCATGCTCTAATAGGATCTCCAGAGTGTAATTTAGTCAGAGGCGCACTTGATATAGAAACCTCTGCAGTTTGCCATTCAACATATAGAGATGACAGCACTATTTCATAGTCAAACAAACATTATTGGAGTATTACCTATTTGGTAATGGAATTAAATATATACAATATTGAGGCACAGGCCACACACACAAACTGTGGTGCTCGAGGCTTCATCTGTGTCACCATGGATAATTTATAGGAGTCAGTCTAGCACAAGTCATCTTACGCCTTTAGGCTGTAGAGTCAAAATCAATGCATGTGTGGCTTTTATGATATTTTTCTCTCCCAGTCCAACGGTGAGTGTCTCTAATTCATGCATATAGAGCGCAGCAGTCGGGCACGAGAAGTAAACCATTAATTTTTTCCATAGGGGAATTGAGCTTGAATGATAACAAACCTTTAAAGACAGAACCAATGTGAGCCACAAGGTTGTTAATCGACGGTATATGGTTTTGTTGAAGCAGTTAGTCTGCATTATTTAAATAATTGTGTTTAACCTCAGAACTTGTGGTGAAAAACGACATTATCCAAGCACAGCGAATTATATAATTGAGTCAGTCTCTCTACGCTACACTCTAAAAAATTCTGGGTAAAAAACAACCCAATGTTGGGTCAAATATGGACTAACCCAGCAATTGGGTTGTTTTAACCCAGCAATTGGGTTGTCTTAAGCAAATATTTAACCCAACCGCTGGGTTAGTCCATATTTGACCCAACATTGGGTTAAAACAACCCAGCATTTTTTAGAGTGTATCCAAGTACTTCCATATTTGTGTGTGTATATGTGTATATCAATGGGTAGTTTTATATTTCTCCATCATTTTAATTTTATTATGCTGTTTGCAATGCTTCATGGGATTGTAGTTCTTAAGGGAAATGCTTTTAGGGATTGTAGTTCTTTCCCTTCTCTTAAAGCCCTTAAGTACACAGTCTTGCTCTTTGTATTTTGTACTTTTTTGCTTCAAATCAAAGTTTGTAATGTTATGATTCACCGCGTAGCTGTTTGGCTTGGTTCATGGCTTATAATGCTTTAACAAAGACTTTTTGTACAATTGAAAAATGCTTCCAGACCCAACACTGCTAAAATATGGGTGGCACTGTTTCACTCTATTACACGGCTCTCTGTAATACTTGCTTCTGATTGGTCATAGCTTCAAACCAAAGTTTGCAGTGTTGTTATACTCCAAGTAGCCGGTTTGTTTGGTAAATGGCTTATAACGCTTTAACAAAGGCTTTTTAAAAATCCCTGCGGGAGAAATTAACAGAAAAAATACTTCCGGAACCAATGCTGCTAAAAAAAAAGTGGGCGGCACTGTTGCACTCTGTCACATGGCTCTCTGGAATACTTGCTTCTGATTGGTCACAGCATTCTGTGCTCAACTGTTTTGATGCTTAATTGCATAAATGGCGATTGTCCCAAACTTTATTACAACATAGCTATGTTAGATCTTTCCTTTTTTTAAGGAAAAGACCAAACAAAATAGTAATTATAACCCTTTCTCTTTCCTCTTTTTCTTTGTTTTCCTTCTGCGTGTATCAACATAAAACAAACTTTTAATTTTTTCCCGAAATTGGCTGGGGACAAAATTCAAAGGAAGGAATTTTCTGCCTATTTTACTTTTTTTGCAGACTTTCTATGTACACAAACTTTGCCCTCTCCACTAGAATGAAATGTTTATTACAGAGGTGGAGGAACTGAGTCAGGCTCTTAGTGAGAGAAATGTGTGATGGCTGCTGGGTCTGTCTCCAATGGCCTTTTCCATAATGTCTCCTCCTCATCAGAGCTGCAGGCTTCTTGATTATATTAGCCGTGTCTATGGGTGTGGTGGGTTCAGTAGCATTGCTCTTTCTAAGACCAGAGGAAAAGAGTGGTCTGCTTTGGTGGAACAAAGGGGTTTCTGCATGTCTTTCTTGATATGGTTATGATTTAGGCAGAACTTCCTTGTTTAAACATTAATCCAGCATTAAGCTACCATTATACACAATTGTAGTTAGCCATCCTGTTTACATCCTGGTGTTAAGATGCATTCTGGTCGATCAGATCACAAGTGGATGAGGAGACACATCCCGTTTACACCTGGTGTTTTAATCCGTCTCTTTTGTCCACTTTCAACCACTTCTGTCCTGATTTCTTCGAGGGGAGGGTCTATGGGCGGGTAAATTAATGGTTTTTTTTCAAATATTTCAATCTAATTGACAAAATAAGATCACTCAATTTACATATGAATACGCCCAGAGATGATGTGCTTGGTACGTTTTTCGTCTTCAAACCAAACTTGGGTCTTCAGCCGACAAAGTTGAAATCCCTTCTGGCTCCTGCACTTCCCGCAGTTTTCTTTTGTGGCTGTTCGAATGCAGTCGACCACATGAACGTCTACTCTGTGAAAGCAATCTGGTCTATTGCGTTTTCGGCTACCTCTGGAAATCAAAATCACTGTGACATCGTTGTCAGTTTGTGATCCGTTTAGCTAAATCGCATCTTAAAGGGGTCCTATTTAGCCCTTTTACAAAGTCTTGATTTTGGGGTGTACTCAAATTAGTTTTCATGCTTGATTATTCATTTTTCACATATTTTATTTTATTACAGCTCCTCTTTCCCCAGTCTGTTCGAACACGCCATTTCGATGAAGCCCCTCCTTACGAAATAGGCAATGTGCTGTGATTGGTTAGCTGGCCCAGTGTGCTGTGATTGGTTAGATCAGGGATTTTCAAACTTTTTGTGCGTGTGGACCACTATTTGTAATCAAAAAATTTTGCGGACCACCTCATAACACACATAATAAAATATGTCTACACACAGTCCTACCTGAATTAATCCGCACCTCTAAATAGGCTTACTAGCACTAAAACTATAACTAGTCATCACATCAGTACAACAGGCTTGTTAAAAGAAAGTTTACTGCACACAACGGCTGCCACATACTTAATTTTTTTATTTACTCAAGCGCCGTCTTCGGGGCCGGTGTAGCTGAAACCTAATGCTAAATAGCTTTCGCAGTATTTTCTCTTCACCCTCCCTTTCTTCATTTTTTTAAATGATGAATCTGGCTCATAAATGCATCCGACTCACTGTCAATATCTTCATTTTTTGTAACTTCTGCCTCTTGTCTCTTTTCTCTTCAGAGAACCTGTTGCTATCCACCGATTTATACTTGAACGTCACGGCCGAGCACCTCTAGCCTATTTTAGTAATCACACAATAACTTGACAATTTAATACAAATGTTATATCAATATAGGCCTACATATTCTTTTTACTTTTTATTTTTTTATTGGAATTTCCTGGTAACATGAAGGTAAAAAAAATATTATTTTATTTTATTTTGCCTTTCCACGGACCACCTGCAGTACCCTCACGGACCACTAGTGGTCCGCGGACCACAGTTTGGGAATGACTGGGTTAGATAACCCCGTGTGTTGTGATTGGTTAGATGACCCCGTGTGTTGTGATTGGCCCAGTGTGCTTTGATTGACACCACTTAGCGCATGTTCGGGGAAATGTCCCACCCCTTCATAACAACGAGCTCTACTCAATCAGATGTAAATAGCCTATTAAGGATGGTGTCAATTCAAGCCTGATTTAGACATAATAATAATAAAAATAATGATAACACAAGAGGATCATGCCGAACGGATTTCATTCAAGGACTATGCAGGCATAGCTTCACAGGACGTCCTGTTTTAGAGTGGTATGTTTCATTTTGTTGCTGGAATTTTTTCATTTAGAAACGATGTTATACACCATTTAATCGTGATAGCCTATTTGTCTGAAAACCATGGTAGACCAAACACCTATTGGTGAGAAAATGTCTTCGCTGTAACATTCCTACGGACTGTATGTTATCCAGCATGGCTTTTCCCAAATAGATGAATAAATTAATGGAAATATTAATTTGAATAAGCACATTTTTACAGCTTGACGGTCTTTATACAAAAACTATCTGACAGCAGAATGCTGTGTTTGACCAATCAGAATCAAGAGTAACATTATGACATCACAAGACCTGGAAAAAAAAACTATTGTAGTCCAAACGAGCCGTTCTTGGAAAGTGGATTCTGTTAAATAAAATATCTCCCTTTGGAGTGAACTTTGAGCTTTATAACCTTGTAGATCTTTTTTTATGCTCAAACAGCAACATTACTCACTAACTAAAGTACAAAAATAAAATAAAAAGCATAATAAGACTCCTTTAATACCAGGTGTAACCGGCCATAAAGTTGTGTTTATTGCAGTTTTGTCCAGGTGGTTAGATTTGATTTGACATAATTGATTAATTATGATTTGGCGTGATGATCAATGGAGGCTTTGGTTCAGTAATTAGCATTTTATTCTATCACAGGTGAACACCAACAGTGTGATATTCGCTTGTACGAGTAATTCTGTGAATATTAATGGAACCTTTCGGCTTTGATGTGTTTAGCAGAAATACAAACATGCAATGTTTTAAAACCTCCCCTCAAAGCTGTAAATGTGTGGAGCTCGTGACAGAAACGTCCTCACTGCACTCAAATGTTTCAGTTTCTGAAAGGATTGAGCATTTCAGTGCCGAAGTCAGATGGAACAGAGTGCAAATCTCTCTACACGATGATTCATACCTTCCCACTTTGTCAGGGGCGTTTCTAGGATGTGGTCACCAAAACTGCCTGTTTTGGCACGGAGGGGATCAACTCGGAGAATAGTTGCCTCTAAAGTTGCAATTAAAATATAGTGGAAAGAATGTTTTCAAGTTGTGCATGATGACAGTGGCACTGGCGCCACTTTAAATTTGGCACCTTAGATAAACTCCACCCCAGATTTAGATTAGTAACTATAAAACCACCTATACTAGAGCAATGGCTTTGTATTCCCTCAAACCCCTAAATGTGAAGAACTCCCTTCCACAATTATAAAGGCAGTTGTATTTAGGAAAAAAAGGGTGATGATATATTGTATTATGTTTTAAATAAATTAAATAATGGGCTTTTATGTTATTATTCAAAAGAAAATTGTTTGGAAATTGTGTTCTATAGATACACAGTCAAAGCAAAAATGATTCAGACAGCAGATATAATGTTTTACTAGTGTGTGCAGGACACTATAGTTCATTTCTGTAAGTGAGGAGAGCAAAAAAAAGTAATCTGTGACATATTATACCCAATCATTCTTCATACAGTGACTACCAGTAAATACAAATTTGGGTCCAAAATGATTCAGACACTTTGACCTGAGCATGTTTTGCTGAAGTGTTTTTTCTTTAATTGCTAATGTGACCTTTGACACCACAGACTGAACAAAATGAAGCATTGCTTGGTCATTGGTTGAGCTAAATTGGTATTATCTAATTGTGTAGTTAAATTTAACAGCTGATTGGTTGATTGTAATCCATTACTATCAAAGTTATCTGACATTATCAAGATGAGTTTAACTGAATTCTTGTCATATTTTATTACCATTTTCTAAACTATTCGAATAAACTGTGATAATGTGAGAAAATGTTGAAGGTGTCTGAATACATTTTGGTTTGACTATATATATATATATATAAATATTGCACATTTTATTGCATGAATATATTGCATAGTAACATTCCAACATCAAGCAAGTAATTTTAAGGTTATGGGTTGTGTTCCCAGGAAATGCATGATAATCTGACAAAATGTATACCTTGCAATGTCAATGCAAATTGCTTTGGATAAATGCTTTTGCCATATGCGTTAATGTAATGTCCTGTGGGAAATAAAGAAAGTATAATGCACAGTCAGCCGGCCGTACGTAAAACAAACCCCTTCAGGGTGACTCAAGACCTTGACACAATTCAGAGAGGGTTTATTTTTTTATAGGCTTGCTGTGGTAGTCTGTGTTAACGGTGATTGCATTACATTGGCACTGCACCCACTGTCGTTTTGCTTTTTTATATAAATGAAAAACATTCAATTCAATTTGGACAACAGATGTTATAAGCAGCTGTGATTTCATTTGACAAGAGAGTAAAGAGAGATGAGTGACAAGAAGATGGTAAAGCATATGGTGTGCAGCAGATCCAGAAGTCTTATCCTGTAAAATGTGCGGTCAGTGAAAAGCTAACGCGCATTCAAGAGTGATTTCAATACCACACATACTGGGTCCTATCATGCACCCGGCGCAATGCGATGCTAGGCGCGACGCAAGTGTGTTTTTTTCTAGTTTCAGCCTGACGTAGTCACCATATTCATGTCCAGTGCTACATTGTTTAAATAGCATATGCACTCGCGCCCATCTGTGTGTTCAGGAGCATTGTTGGCGCATTGCTATTTTGAGGAACTGAAAACGACTGACCATTGACCAACACACACCTGCTCTAAAGTCAATAGCGCAGTATTTTTTGCGTTATTTAAAGAGTGCATTATAATATGTGGTGGGATGTTAGGGCCTTCTCTGCCGGACCTTTCAAAATCAAAAAAACATTTTTTTTTTCATGATTAAATTACATTAATGTGTGTCTGAATGTGTCTAAATTCAATGACTGTCTATTTCATTAGGTTACAATTATATTTCCAGAAAGAATGAGGTTATGTTTTGTGAGGCTGAGCTGCATTTTCATCACCTAAACGCATCACAGCTCCGTGGACCAGCACTAGGAGTATAGCTAGCCTTCAGTAGAAGCTGTCATTTTCTATAGGATCATAACTTTGACTGACGTGGGTCATCAGCCAATCAAATTTGGATGTGTAGTGATAGAACGCCCCAGAGGCCCAGCGACGTGTCGGCGCTACCATATACATAGATGCCTCATTAGCGACTATTGGTTTCTATTGGCCACTGTACGTTAGCCCTCCGCCATTTTCGAACGGTCAAAGCCGGTCGTGAACGCGCATTGTGAACATTCAAAAGAACCGTGAAGCCTGTTATTAACTAACAAACGTGTTTTTGTGTAGGTCCAAACAGTATAATTGTTTAACTAACACAATGCACGAAGAACGCGTTAGCTAACACTACATTAAAAAGTAGCCTAAACGTAGTTAAAACCCTGTCATATTGAGTTAAAACATATAGGCTATAAAAACACATACCAACATATTCTCACCTGTAAATGTTCCCATTTCTTCTGGAATTTAAATCGCGCCGGGTTTTACAGAGGCTGCGCAGTTAATTTTTGTTTTTTAATGCAAGTGATGCATGGGCGTCGGAAGCAAAAAAAATGTGGGTGGGTCCTCAGAAAATTTTTACTGGAGTAGATGCCAATTACATTAAGTACAAATATACCGCCTTGTTTGCTAAACGTATAGTTCGAAAAGACAAAATTACGGAAATCGCCATATCATTGAGAGCGGCAGTAGTGTAGGGGTAAGACGCACGGCATTTAATTTTTGACACAAATCGACCCGCTGTTCGGGTCCGCATTTCGCCGAATTTAATCTTCTCCCTTTTCCCATCACATATCAGATCGGAAAGGCATTTATTTTCAATAAAAATATTAGATAAGTGGAAATAAAGTGTCTAACAAGTGTTTAATAATAAGTGTTTATCGATTAGGGCTAGGTAAACAGACATGTGCTGAATGTTAGAGATGATAAAATTGAGTGGGTCCAATATCATTGATCGTAAAAAGCGGGTGGGTCTTGTCCCACCCACATACAATGGTTCCGACGCCCATGAAGTGATGATTGACAGCATCTGAAGTGTTGACCGTTCTAAAATGGCGGTGTGTCTACGTGCCTGGAGCGGTCGAATGAGGCATCTATGTATATATATCTGTGTGCGCTACCCAACCCAGGTTGAATCTTTCGCGGGTAATGAGCGATCTATGTGTAATAAGCTATGGCCGCTGCGGATTACGGGCTGCGAGTGCTTTGTGTGCATCCTGATGTCAAGCCAGTAACGTTAGCTGACAAGCTGTGTTTTTTTCTTGTTGGTATTCTTGTTGGTCTAAGTATTTGTGTCAGTGAGTTGACTGATGCATGTCACCAGTTGCCTAAACGGTGACACATGAGTGTGGTATCAATAACTAGTTAAATTGCCGTTTTGTCTCGCGTGTCCTTTTATGTTGATAACGAGCACTTTGAAAGTGGGTTTCGTACAGTAGTGCATACAGTGCATGATTGTATTCTGTATGTATCGGTGTGTGTGGTGTTGTTATGGCGTTGGCGTGGGGTGTGTGTTGATCATTAGTGAAGGCTCTGACTGAAACACCATGGTATGCTACTGCTTATTACACACACAGGGACGCACAGCAGCACACACACATGCCAAAAATTAAAAATAAGGGTTACGTGTTAATTTTGACAGCAAATTTTGATTTAGTTTTAGTCATATTTTAGTCACCTGAATTGTTTTTAGTTTTAGTCTAGTTTTAGTCGACTAAATATTAAAAGATTTTAGTCGACTAAATCTACAGTAGATTTAGTCGACTAAAATCTAATGAGTTTAGTTCGATTGTAATGCATTAATTGAGCATTTAAGCGTTACAAAACCGACTGTTACTTGAACTGACATTGTGACATCATTGTGTTTTTGACATAAAAAATACACAAAACAGAGCTCAATTCACTTTTTTTTTAAACATCTATATAGTTTTTATAACTTTGTATTTCTGTTTTAGTTAGTATATTAGGTTAAGCTAAAGCTTCAAGTTTGTTTATTTGAGTAATGGAGATTTTTAATGGTTTTATGTAACTATTATAACCCTGATACTGAATATGTGTCAAATACTGGTCTTTCCTCCTGACTATGAATTAAATGGGAATGAAATTATACACAGTTTAATATGTAACCAAAAACTAATATATGTGTGACTTTTAATTATAAACAAGCTTTAAATACACCGGGACTCTTATTTTGAAACGCATTACTATTGCAGTTGCAGCTGCTCTTTCAAGTTCAGATAAGGGAGATAAAATATGCATTGTTACAACCGTCTAAAACATATTACTATATAAACATCATAAAGTAAACATTGTCCTTACTCATCAGCATTAATTCATAAACAATTGCCTGTTATAGATGTGTGTTATTGATTGATGGAGCCGCTCTGAAGCGCGCATTGGAGATGTTGTAGCCTGTAGTGTAGAAGCTCAACAGCGCCGTGTTTTCCAGCCGTTAGATCCGCTCGTTACAGCTCAAATGTGCGCATGTTACACAGGACATCAGTTCTGACTGGATCTCTTCCCTAATCCTCCCTCCCCAACATTTTCGTCTCGTTTTTATTCGTTGACGAAAATGACAGTAGATTTTCGTCATAGTTTTTGTCATCCAACTCTAGTTTTTATTTAGTTATCGTCTCGTTTTCGTCAATGAAAAAAGGTCGTTTTTAACACTTTACAAATAACACTTAACAAATTAACACTGTTTCAGACAATGCGCTCAGATCGTTAAAATAGGGCCCATTGATAGCGACTCCCTGATGCCCCTATGACCCAGTGTTATCGGTAATACTGGTGTTGTAGCATGTTTATTTATTGGTGTCTTCGCTGTAACATCCCTATGTACGTTATCCAGCATGGCTTTTCCCAAATAGATGAATAAATTAATGGAAATAATCATTTGAATAAGCACATTTTCTTATAGCTTGACGGTCTTTACAGAATAACTATCTGACAGCAGAATGCTGTGATTGACCAATCAGAATCAAGAATTCCAGAGAGCCGTGTAAATGAATTCATGGTTTGTGCTTTAACATCTCCTCCCAGCAGATGCCTTGATGTTCAGCAGGTAGCATAAGGCGGACGGGGGGATGGGTAGGGAGCTATGAGCAGGTTTGAGAATACATAAAAGGGTAAATCACTCAGCTTCTTCATACGCATTGAGCTTCGGTTATTAACACGGCGTCATCCATCAAGTTGATGCATGATGAATGAAGCCTTGTGCTTCAGATCTTCCCCTGCCTGTACTTCACATCTCACCCAAGACAGTGCTATAGGCTGCTGATGAATGATGATCAGCCGCTGTGGGCGTGTGTGTAGAAGCCATACGGCGTGCTGCGGACGAATGTGGGGAATGTGTGCCTTGATGTGCATCTGTTGAGGTGTATCATGCATCGCTGGACGTGGTCGTGGTTCGTCGTATGGTCAGCCACAGCACAATGAGAGCCAAGCGATGGGCTGTATTTATTGTGGGTTTTCCTCAGCCATAGAGTGCATTTGAAAGATTCTCTTGTAAGCTTGTTTTAAATCACATTTTTGTTGGTGGACATTGTTGATTTATCGATTGGACATGCATAGTCGTCGATCGATATGGGTATTTATTTCCAAAAAATGGGTGTTTATAATAGCAAGGCGAATAAAGTTTAATTTCATCAATTGAGATGTAAACATATGAAGCTAGAACATTTTTAGCCAATAATTTCAAAATGGCATAATATCAGTAAATATCATAGTATTAGCAGTTTCAATAGCCTAGTCAAAGGCAATATATATGTCACAAAGGTGTATCTAATGTTCACAGTCATATATTTATGGGACAATTATTATTTTTTTAATACATTTTGTAATTTGCTGCTTTTTTATGAACATATCAAATTTTAATGAGAAGTATGTATCCCTCTATTTAGACATTTCTAATTCATACAACAGAATTATTTTGATGATTATTATATGCATTTTCACGAGGAACAGCAGCAAATTATGAAATGCAATCCTATAAATGTATCCCATAAAAATGTGATTATATATTTGTGAGATTATGCCATATTTTTGATTGATCAATTCCTTAATCCACAGTTAAAGTATCAGGAGCAGATCCAGCCAATGTGATGAGAGCAGCTGATGCAGAGATGCTGTGAGATCATAGCACGTACAGTGTGTGTGTGTGTGTGTGTGTGTGTGTGTGTGTGTGTGTGTGTGTGTGTGTGACGCGGCCCCTGAGAGGTGACAGATGAAATACAAATGCAGCGTACTGTACCTCTCCTGGTCTGTCTGATCTTTGGACTCAGCATGGCTGCCATCGATGGGCTGCTCTTCCTCTGCTCTGCATATTCCTCTTCCTCAGATCTTCTCTCGGTACATTCTCCCTCCTGCTCCTCTCCTCCGTGGCTCCCTCTTCCTCTCCTCCTCGCGCTCTCGCTCTAGCTCGCTGACCTCATGTTGCAGGCACCGGCTGGTTGGGGGCTGGGGGAGGGATTCCTCACACACACACTGACGCGTGCACATGCTCACTCTCTCCGGTTCTTACTCGCAGACGCACACACGCACGCTGGTCCACACCCACCAGGCGTTGCATTATTCATTATGCACTCCTTTACATTGACCAGTCAGTGTGTGTATGATTACAGCAGACTGCCCAGAAGAGCAAAGCCAACCGCCTTCTAATTGGTCTCAGGCATGTGTACTCGCGCTCCCTCAATCTCTGGGGAATCTCACCCTTGCTTGCCTCTTTCATATGTGTGCACACACATCTCCATTAGGGATGTGCACTATTGGTAGTTCAGGACTTATTTTACAAGTAACTAGTCAACTGGTAAAATAGTACTCAAGGTATTCACAAATAACTCTCCAGTGAATCTCTCACATATATCTGGCTGTTTTCTGAATGTGTCTAATACAGTGGTTCTCAATTTTTTTTACATGTTTATAGTGATATAACTAATTATATATTGTAATCAATTCCATCTAACATATATATATCTAATAAATATACCTAATATATATGTGTATGTATATGTGTATGTATGTATGTATGTATATATATACACATACATATGTATATGTGTGTGTATATGTATATGTATATGTGTGTGTGTGTGTGTGTGTGTGTGTGTGTGTGTGTGTGGACACAAATATTTACAATCTTTTGTTAATGCGGTTAAACATTTTGACAGCACTACATAGGGGAGAACGGGGCACAACCTAACGGTTTCAATTTGTATAAATCCTCTTGGGGTGGAGAGCATTTATTTTTTCCCACATTAATTTCACACGTCTAGTACAATTATGTGGTTTTGTTTCATTAATACATGTATTCTTTTTTCTTGATTTACCCCGAAAGAATGGAAGTGAAATGTGACATGCCCCAAAATAGGTGGGGTATCATGACCAAATGACGGCTTAATATGTTATCTGATATAATCAAAAAAATATCCAAGACAAGCTAAAATAATGGCATTTTTTTTAAACATTTTTGAGTTTGACAACAAATACATAGCTAAATACAGCATAGTTCAAAACATAATAATAATGAATCATTTCTGAACATTGGCTCTCAGTCTTTATTCGCCCTTTTATCATGGTTTCTCAAAAGAAGTATAGAATATAATAGTGTATTTCTAATAGGGGCTCAACGTTCACCTTCATCTCGTGTCTTCTGCTGTGAGGTCAGCATTAAAGAACCGTCTCAACTGATGCATAACAGATAGAAGTCTTATTTTAAATAGACACAAAAAACAGAGATGAAAAATAAACTTAAGGAAGAAATTTGCTTTTGCTATGGTTAAATAAATAAATGTTCAGTGACATCTTCCGAAGAAAAATTTAATTTTGCAAAATTTTTTATCTATATACACTCTAAAAAAATGCTGACTTGTTTTAACCCAATGTTGGGTCAAATATGGACTAACCCAGCTGTTGGGTTGTTTTAACCCAGCGATTGGGTTGTTTTAACCCTGCGGTTGGGTTAAATATTAGCTTAAAACAACCCAATTGCTGGGTTAGTCCATATTTGACCCAACATTGGGTTGTTTCTTACCCAGAATTTTTTAGAGTGTAGTGTTGATATGGCAACTAGTAAATACACAAAGTTTCGTCATCCTGACGTGTGGAAAGTTTGAAACCATGCATGTTAAAACTAACCGTTGTGCCACTCCCCTATATAAATGGTCCCACTTTATATTAGGTGACCTTAATTACTATGTGCTAACATCAAACAATAAGTACAATGTACTTTACAGTTTACAGATTACAGATGTAATTACGTAATTTAAAAAATGTAAATACAATGTAAAAACATGTATGTACACAATAAGTGCATTGGATCGAGAAAGAGAGAGAGAGAGAGAGAGAGAGAGAGAGAGAGAGAGAGAGGTGGACAAAGTACTCAACTCCATTACTTGATTAAAAGTACAGTATTTGTTTTTAAAAGTACTTAAGAATCAGAAGTAAATTTCCTTTTTTATGTCAATGCATTACTTTATTATTGTTGTATAAATGCTCATGGTGGTTTAAGCCAGTCAGTGATGCTACATCCGACATGCTAGCATACGACTGCCTTAAACTCATTTCAATAATTTTATAAAAGTTACAAAGCTCCTTAAAAAGCTGCTGTAGCTTTAAGGCTGAATGCACGGACCCTATACTCTCATACACATCCCATATTCTCCAAATGGTTTACTCGTCTCTTTCTCCCAGACATTTACATTTTTGAACAGTTTTGGACATTTACATTTTTGAACAGTTTTGGACATTTACATTTTTGAAAGTGTATTCCAACGAAACTAATCTTTAATATTTTCAGAAAACTGAAATGTGTGCACACAATTCTCTTTCACTTGTCCCTTCAAAAAAATCCACTTGTCCTGGACAAGCGTTAATGTCGAGCCCTGTATATGTGTGTGTGTGTGTGTGTGTAGACAGTAATGCTGGTTTGGATAATAAGGAAATTATAATTTTTTCACTTTTGGGTGAAATGTCCTTTTAATGCATGTATGTATTTATTTTATGAGAATTGTTAAATCTCAAGACAAGTTAAATCTCATGAAATTAACTCCTTTTCAAACTGTTTTAAGGGTGACATAGTAATGATTGTGAATGAAACAGTATACATTTTAATTTGTTTACATTTTAATTTAAGTAATATTTAAGTAATCCATTGCTGGTTTTTACTGGTGTTATTTTAATGCACACTGACTGAACTACATTAATCAAATTGCCCGTCTCAAATCTCCATTTAACATTCGGCCCACCCTTTTTCTCCTCCTGCCCTTGTCTTCCTTTTCTTCCCCTGTCTTGTTCCTATGCCACCCCCAGTATGGCAGATAATAGCAGCGGCTCCACCAATGCGCTTCAGTCAGCTCAGCCCTCATGTCGACCGCAGCTGGTCCTCAGTAAGGATGGGGGCGGGAGGAAGGGAGGCTGCAGCACCTAAATGAGACAGCAATAAAAACCTCATTCAACCGCCACCGGGGCCGAGAGCTGCTGCTTCAGGCGTAGGGTAACCACCACTGACCTGCCAATTCCCAAATATACTCCACCCTCTCGAATAAAGCGCTTTGTTCTCTCCCAGTGCATGTTTGTTAAATTGTGCCCTTTGAGACACCAACACTGTTTACATTACAGATTAGATGGTGCGTTGATTCCATGAATTTGCTTCTGTGTGTGTGTATATACATACATAGAAATTGCAGTCCGTCTAATGTGAGTTCTGCCCAGAAAAATGCGACCTCACAAAAGGATTTATTTCCCATCTTTTTGGCTGATGCTTTAATGCTGTAACTATTTTGGAAATGCACCCCTTAGATGGGATGCAGTCGACTATCATTAGCTGTTTACATGATGATTGTTTAAAATGTTTCTTTGTCCATTCTGAAAAATGCATTGCAAGTGGTCAGGATGTTTAGTCTCCCGGGGATGTATTTTTCCAGTCGGATGATCAGAGCACCACTGCTCAATTCTTTGATCTTGAGATGTTTTCCTGAAGTGAGCAATTTCTACTACATGTCATGTCTTTCAGATGGCTTTTTTCTTTAAAGAACCCATTCTGCTCAGGCTGAAAATACATTACCTCGTAGCTTTAATGAAAAAATCCATGTATGTCCTTGATTATTGCTTTCAGATGACAGTGAAAAAAACCCACTGGATTTTCTTTTTAATAAAAAAATGACATTCATGAAAAAATGTGTTTCCCTCCCCGACAAACCCTCAGTCTATTATGACATTAGGGACCAAGTGTTCAATAACCCTTGGATTTTTCAGAAGAATTCTGATTAGCGCTGCTTCTCTGTCGACTGAGATGCAATGTCACATGACTTATTGATTTTAATGAGGTATTAATAATTCAGGAGGGCACCTCCAGAGACATCACATGCTATGATGGAGCAACAGGAGATGTTTATGGTATATTTTCAAAATGATAATGATGCAGAACTCGCCCACGGAGTTGAAAACTATTTTATTTATCCTTTTCATAGGACTAGAGATAAATATCATGACATTAAACTGTTGTAAGGATGATGGTAAATGGACTGCATTTATATAGCGCTTTTAACAGACCAATGGCCATCCAAAGCGCTTTACATATTGCCTCACATTCACCCATTCACTCTCTCATTCATACACCGACGGCGGTGTCAGCCATGTAAGGAGCCATCCAGCTCGTCGGGAGCAGCTGGGGTTAGGTGTCTTGCTCATGGACACCTCGACACTTGGTCAGGTGGAACCAGGGATCGAACCACCAACCTTCCGGTTTGTAGACAATCTACATGAACCACTGAGCCACTGCCGCCCACGATGATGAAGTTTAATGTTTGTGAGTAAAACTGGTGTCATTTTACAGAGCTCGTGCTCGGACCACCAGAGGTAAAATCTCTGTCCTTCCATACCATTTTGACTTGACTTTGATCCACTTTAGCCGAATAGCAGTGCTGAGTTTTGTTTACTTTGACTTCTGGTGGGAGTAATCGGATTACAGACCTCCAGATTCATTTCAAGATGTGGAGCACCAAATAACGATACTTCAAACCTCATACGCTCCGGTTATTTGTGTTCACCCAGTTAAGAATAAGCATTTAAGCGAGATTCGGTTTGATAATAGGGACTTAGTTCTTTCAAATTACATTATGCATGGTTTCTAACCCTGGGCATTTCATATATCTAGTGCTGTAACAATACACTCGTGTCACGATTTTGATACAAATCAAGATACAGAACTCATGATAAATAAGCAGGTTTTTTTTTTACTTTTTTATTATTATTAAAATATAATTAATTGTATTATCAGGACCCACAAATATTTCCATATTGCATTATTATACATTGTATTCAGCATTATATATAGTCCTTTAATGTCGTTTAATGAAGTCGTTTAATTACTCTGTAGTGATTGCGGATGGAAATTAGCTGTAGCTAAATCTGGTGTAAAGTGTCTTTTCTTTTGTAAGATTAATGTACTTGCACATGGCCCCTGTCAAATATAATGAACTAAACTAAACTCTGTAAACTTTATTTTTTCTTGCGTTGGATCTCTTAAAGGTTCAGTTCACCCAAAAAAGAAAAATAGCCCATGATTTAGTCATCCTCAGGTCATCCTAAGTGTATAGGCAAGGCAAGTTTATTCATATAGCACATTTCATACACAATGGCAATTCAAAGTGCTTTACTTAAGAAATAAGAATACCATGTGTAAGAATTAAAAATAAAAACGAGGATAATTAAAACAGTTGAAAATAAATAGATCCCATCTGCCTGATTCTCTAAATGTGGTCACCCCTATCTGAGATGGAAGAGATGGAGCAGGTTCACAATGTCTCCTGGACCTTACAAGTCGGTCCAGGACAGGCTCCTGTGATATATGACATTCTTCTTTCAGACAAATAAAATCAGAGTTATAATAAAAAAAGTCCTGGCTCTTCCCAGCTTTATAATGGCAGTGACTGTAAAAGTGCATCTATCCATCATATAACTGCTCCACACGGCCCTGGGGGGTTAATAAAGGCCTTCTGAAGCGAATTGGCACAAAAATATCCATATTTAAAACTTTATAGACTAAAATAATGAGCTACCGGCGATCAGCGGTACGCAACTTGACTTATGAAACCCTTACGCAACCCTTACGCAAAATTAGCATGTTGATTTACGGTGTGCGCCCCTAAAATTTCAGTTGGTGGCCACTGTGCTCCTAGTGAAAACGTTAGTCTGGAGCCCTGTCAAAGCTATCTTATGCTGGGCTGTGTAGTTGTAACCACCTCTTAGCTCTGCTCTCTGTTTGCACTTTGAATATTGAGAGAGTCATTTGATTATGGTTGCATGTGTCTCTTATTATTTGCATTTAGTAAGAATGAGAAAAAACTGTTATTGTTTTTATTGCTATGTTCAATTTGTGCAAAGGAGTTCAATTAGGAAGTCACACAGCCTCAGTCAGAAGTTTTGGAAGCTCATAATTCATGTACATTAGGGTCTGAAGAGACTCATGTGAAATCACAGGAGAGAAGCCAGTTAGATGAGTTTGTTGATTCAGTGCTTGAATATTGTTGTCTTTCAATAAGATTATTCATCCTCAGAAAGTAGAACTTAAATGTCATTCATTACAATATGATTAGCAGGGCTCGACATTAGCGCTTGATCCGCTGTTTTCCGGGATAAGTGGATTTTTTGAAGGGGAAAGTGAAAGAGAATTTGACTTGCCCGACCGGACAAGTAGCCTGAATAAAACACCATTAACAAAAAATAATAACTAGGGAATCACCAAAATGCAAGAATGATTCTCCATTCATTTAGTGTATTAATAGTGGATAATAATAATAATAATAATATCATGTATAATGAACTGGCGGTAACAAGATTTCTCAATGAGAAATCGAAAATAAATGAGCGCCTCTCACACAAAGAAACTCAGTTAACATACACGGTTAAAATGACAAATTGTTGAGTTTTTATATTTATAATATGATACAGTTAAGCAACATCACACTACCAAGAGTTGTTTTCCTGAATACAATCACGACTGTAAATGTGACCCTGATTTCATACGGCAGTTCCATAAACAATTCATTAACAATAAATAACATACATTTTAGATGCAATATTGACTGTTTTTGTTCTATTTCAGCAGCGAAAATATTTCCGAACAAAGATCACAGCAGAACCGTAACGCATCTCTCAGCAACAGTGTGTTACTGAACGATTCAGCGTTTGAATGAATCGGCTGAATCAAAGATTCAATGACCTGTTCGTAAACGACTGCGGCCCTGTCCCAAATGGCACCCTAAACCCATTAACGGTCTTTCTCTGAGTTCGCTTTTTCATAACGTAATGCCGCTTTGACTGCCGGGAAGAAGTCCTCTGCATAACCCGGACCATTGCGGGCTCGGCAGAAGTTCGCATCGAGGGCGCATATCGACCTCAAAGGGGGTGCTCGCAAGCACCCTTCTGAGACCTAAAAGGACAAATGGGACACCCTACGGATTCGTGGACTTAACGGACATGCGCACATAGCGGCCATTGTAAGTGCACAAGACTGAAAGTGCACATGAAGTGTGTCATTTGGGACAGTGCCATCCTCATTTTTTAATGAATCAGCCGTTTGAACGAATTAGGACGGTCACCTCATTCTTTCCAACATTTCCTTCTTTGTATATTCACAAATATTTAAAACAATCTCAAAACATTTTTAAAAACAGTTGTAATTTCTCTGTGTAAATTATTTAATTTGACTGGTAATAGCCCTATAGTGTCTTATTCTAATTTAAATTATAGATCAAATTTAAGAATATAAAAGGAAAGTTGAAGCATAGCCTATATTTAATAAGATGGAAAAAATGCCCTTTATAAAAGGTACAAAATATCACAAATATGCAGATTTGCAGAAATATGAACACTGGTGAGAATATTGCTTCAGAATAAATAATATTTACAACACACATAAAAAAAAAAAAAAATCCGGACAAGCAATTTTTTAAAACTTTTTTACTTGTCCAAAGGACAAGCACATGAACCGGCTTAATGTCGAGCCCTGATTAGTTAAAGCATTTCTAAATGCACCTGCAGACCTTTTTTCCAGTCATGAATTTTGCCTTGTCTCGTGTCGTTCTTGTGATCTAAGTGCCTCGTCACACCCAGTGTTTACTACAGTATGACCGTCACTGTGAATCTGTTCATCATATAAAGCCATCGTGTCTCTTCAGATTATACCGCTCGATTAGTTATCTTAACAATGCCTTTATGACATTTTTTGGATCTTTTAAGTTTTAGAGGAATGGACTTTAAATGGAGGGACTTGATATCTCTCAGGTTTCATAACAATTATATTAATTTGTGTTTGGAAGTTAAATTAAACAACATGAGGGGGACTACATGATGACATAATTTACATGTTTGGGTGAATTATACTTTATAAATAGTTGAGCCTTAGATAAAACATCTCTATCGTGAATCATAACGTTTACATCAATGATACATATCAGCACATTTTTTAAATATTTTTTTTATTGTGATATCTCGATTAACAATGCATTATTAAACCCCTAATATCTAGAGATCTTGATTCACAGATTTTGGTGTGAATGTTGTCTTGTGTATTTGTTGCTCACTGATTAAACGGCGAGAAATGTGGGGGAATCAATAGAATTGAGCCGAGTGTTAATTAGGAAACTGTTCCTCAAGAGAAATGAACGGGAAAAGATCAATATGGACATAATTGTATGCACCTGCATCTGTCCTTCACAACAAGAGTAGATGATGGTGAAAGTAATACAGAAGATATGAGTTGTTATACGTTTATGTTCAGTTCTCTCCATATTTTCAGTCATTAAACTCACATTAGAAGAATGTGCATCCCTTTAAAGTGACTTTTTAAAGTGAAATTTGGGATTTCCCCAAGTAGTTAATTGTATTTTGGTATTTCCTGAATAAATATTAGATGTGTAGCTTCATGTAATTAACATTTATGTTTATTTGTGAAGCGTAAGACTTTTTCCAAAGCCAAATGTGAAGTGTAGTGCTCACTCACATGTCAGTTGAGCTCCTCTAGGGGGCAGCAGTGAGAACTGAGGCTGTTTAGATCTTTGCTACTCCCTGGTGGTGCATAGAAGCTATTGCAGGAGAAACATACCACTTACAGCTCCATAAATACATTAACATGATACATCAGGTTTTTGAGGAACATTAATTTGTGCATCAATCAATCATCATTGTATTGCATTGCATTGCATTATATGTTTTGCCACCGCTCCTGACACACACATCCCACACTAGTGTTGTAGTACTCGAGAGCGGTCTTGGTCTTGAGACCGGTCTTAAGACCATTTGTACTCAGTCTTGGTCTTGTCTCGGGCTCAACCACATTTGTACTCTCTCTTGTCTCGGTCTCAGACTAAGAGGACTCTGGATTTTGTCTCAAGACCGGTCAAGGACACAACTGCTGGGATATTACTAAATTGCCGGTGCATTGTCGGATTTAATTATTAACATCATTAATGTGATTGGATGTAAAACGTACTGCTCAGATGCAATCAATAACTTAATTCTACTTTGATTTATCAATCCCTCTACTTTGAGGGATTGTGTCAAAAATGACACCAAAATTAATACAAATGCTCACAAAATTCAAGATATTGTTGCAAAAAAGTATTTGAGTGAGATCTGGATTTTTATATTATAACTTGATATAATTAAGCAATATCACAAGAGCAAGAGAGCTGTTTTCACAAATTTGAGCATGACTGCAAACATTTTATACAAACATTAAATAAAAAATTCAGATGCATCGGATCTTCTGTACCACCATCAATGCAAAGGTGAATTTTGTTGTTAATGATTTCATTGGATTGATATAACATCTCTATATATAGTGTCTTATTCTAATTATGTTTATTGATTAAAAATAAGTAATTTCTCAGGCTGTAATGTGGATCTTTATGAATTTAAGGAGTGCTGGTCTGGTCTTGACTCGGTCTCAACCCCTCAAGTCTTGGTCTTGTGTTGGTCTTAACACACATTGGTCTTGGTCTCGACTCGGTCTCACCTTGCCTTGGTCTTGTCTTGGTCTCAACTCCTTAATGTCTTGGTCTTGTCTTGGTCTTAACACACATTGGTCTTGGTCTCGACTCGGTCTCACCTTGCCTTGGTCTTGTCGTGGTCTCAACTCCTTAATGTCTTGGTCTTGTCTTGGTCTTAACACACATTGGTTTTGGTCTCGACTCGGTCTTGCCTTGCCTTGGAGTTGTCTTGGTCTCAACTCCTCAAAGTCTTGGTCTTGTCTTGGTCTCAATCCCTCAAAGTCTTGGTCTTGTCTTGGTCTTAACACACATTGGTCTTGGTCTCGACTCAGTCTCACCCTGCCTTGGTCTTGTCGTGGTCTCAACACCTTAAAATCTTGGTCTTGTCTTGGTCTTAACACACATTGGTCTTGGTATCGACTCGGTCTCATCTTGCCTTGGTCTTGTCGTGGTCTCAACTCCTTAATGTCTTGGTCTTGTCTTGGTCTTAACACACATTGGTTTTGGTCTCGACTCGGTCTTCCCTTGCCTTGGAGTTGTCTTGGTCTCAACTCCTCAAAGTCTTGGTCTTGTCTTGGTCTCAACCCCTCAAAGTCTTGGTCTTGTCTTGGTCTTAACACACATTGGTCTTGGTCTCGACTCGGTCTCGGATTAGGTGGTCTTGACTATAACACTACCCCCCCACACACAATTAAAAAACATCTTACAAAGTCATATTATGGGGTCCACAACATGTTCACCTCCATAAAGCCTGGTTCTCTTGTGCTACAGAGTTTGGCGTTAGGAGACCCGCAAAGATGGACTTCTTTTGTGTAGAAGCTGCACTTATTCGACTGTCTAACTTCTCCCTTTCCTCCCTAAACCTCTTAAGGCAGTCGGTACACAGACAGTCCTCCCTCACTAAGTACAGACACTCCACTCTCTGGATGCTGTCCACCTCTGGAGGCTCGTCCGCAGGGATGGGGTTGCACTTGACGTTCATCTTCTGCAGTTTTGGCAGGTTTTGGACGCACTTGGGCAAATGTGTCAGGAGGTTGTTGAAGAGCCCCAGTTCCCGAAGCTCTTTGAGAGCAGCCACAGATGGAGGTAGAGTCTCGATGCGGTTCATTCCCAGGTTGAGGATCCGTAGGTTCTTCAAGAGCCCGAGCTCATGTGGCAGGCCGAAGGTGGTCAGATGGTTGTTGCATAAGTTGAGGCTGTAGAGGTTAGGCAGGCGGCCTATAGCCGCAGGAACCTGCTCCAGGTGGTTGCTGTGCAGATCCAGCAAACGGAGGTTCACAAACTTGTCGATGGTGTCGGGGATCTTCTTGAGAAGGTTGCGGCTGAGGTCCAGCTCGTCTACGTCACAGAGCTTCAGGATGCACTTTGGAAATGTGCCGATGGCCATGTTGCTGAGGTCTAGGCGACGTTTGCCGTCTACAGTCACTTTAAGAGCGTTCTTGGCCATCTTGAGTGTTATTTTTCTACCTGACGGATCATTTGATTTCTTCTTCCCTTTCACCATTGTGTCTATGAACAAGACAACATTGTTAGTTTTATTTTTTGTACGGTATTTCTGAACAATATATTTAATGTTGGCCTAGTGATCTTCCTAGTGGGTATTATTTTAATGCAATGTAGACGTGCTCTTGGTCAAATTCTAAGGCAAAATCACATCTATCATTTGCGAAAAATTAAACGCTGGCGGGACGCCTTGTGCTCTTTTTTCATATCATATATTTCCATAAATTAGGTATCATTTGAAAGCTTACGAACTCAACATTCATCCTGTTAAAACCGTTTTGAAACCGGAAGTTGCATTACCAAGGAAACGATACTCTAAAATCCTCTAGCGGGCTCCTCCCCTAGTGGGCGGTGTCATGTTTCATATAACAAAATGGATTTTAACAAATTTATAATATATATTTTTTTAATCTTGACAAAACCCATATCGTCAGAAAGGCCTGAGTCTCAAGGTTCCATATTTGGTGTTTGTTTTGTGATGGAAGTGATATTTGGACAGAAATTTACAGGAAAATGCATAAAAATTGCATTAAAAAAACAATCAATGGAATGTGTATGACACCCGGTGGCTATTTTTGGTTCAGCGCCTAAACAAAATCTCATGGGATCTTTATTTTTTGTGATGTCAACTTCAAATTTGGAACACAACTTGGTTAGACATATGTCTTTGATTTTATAGTAATTTTGAAGTAAAAATTTAAGTTAAAGGGTAAAACACATAATGATCTGACGAGCTCTGTGGAAAACATCCACCCGAGATGAGAGAAATTATTGATTTCATATTCTGTCAAGTCAATTAATTTCAATAAAAATATACAAATTATTGGGTACAAGGGGGCTAAAGGCAAACCTGAAGGAAAATCTGTTTTTCACTACTATCATAATATCTTGGTTGAAGAATTTTTTTTTTTTTATTGACACATTTTGTAGGGGAAAAAATAACAAAGTAGTTTGTTCTGTTTAAAAATCGGATAATTATCAGGTGACGAAAAAAATATTGAAATCTTGTCAATGTCAGGGAAGCGTTTTCTCATAAAAGACTGGGAATGTGTGTCCAAACTGTTGACTGGTACTGTACTATAATATATCCAAAGAATATCGGCCGATATATCGATATCTGACTTTTTTTTACTCCCTAATATTGGTATCGGCCCTAAAAAACCACATCGGTCGTGCTCTAATGTGTACTTTTTCTTTTAGAGTTTTATCATATTTTTATCATATTTGTTTAAGCTTTTTCATGTTGTTACCTTAGCAATATAAGGGAAAATGTGAAATTTCCGACAATCAAGTTGGGTTGCAAAGTTATGCAATGCTGACGGTTTCCCTTTATGTAAATACACAAGCTGTACACCAAGAAAAATAATGATTAGGAATAAAGTCCCTGGGGACACATGTGTATTGGGAATAAGTGTATGAGAGTGTGGCTGATAGAGGTGACTGTCACGCATCAGTGCTGCTGCTGAAGGACAGACGAGCGCTTTGTCTAATGAAATGAAACGCTGACCAAACTGCTGGCCATCAAAAGGCCAATGTTTTTCCCATTACACAAATGCATGCCACCGCACAGCTCACTGTGCCAAATTAAACAGACAATATTCTTAACAATAGTTGATGCATTAGAGATATTGTGCTGTTATTGTTAATATAACATTGAAAAATAATATTTTTCATTGTTAATTCATGTTTATTCATGATATAGGGTACAATGGGGCTAAAGGCACATTTGATGTTATTTTCCTCTAAACCAGATGGCACAAAAACTTTCCAAAACATCCTTTTTTCAAGATGCACGTGGAAATTTAGCTGATCCCTAACGTGATCGTGGACAGCAGCGCAAAGTTGATTCCGCGTTGATGTTTTTGTAAAATGTTGAAGCAAATTAAAATCGCTACATTTATAAATATATTTTGAGACAAATAATTAACATGATGATAAATATCTGGCTGACTTTTCCGTTTGTTGACATGACATGGTAAATATCATATATTAAGTTGTGTATATCTATAAAGAAATTGAATCATATTATATAATTAATTGTTACTGCTGTAAATCTATATTAAATTATTATGGCATCTCCTTCAATGTTTTCAAAATCCTTAAAATTATTTATATTTTGTATTTTTTTTAAAATATTTTTTACGCCATGTCTATTCACACCCAGTGCAAATAGCGTGCCTTGTTGGCAAGTGCTATTCGTAGTAGCTCCGCCTAACAAAAACTGGCTGTGCCAAACAACAACAAAAATCACTAATAATTCAACATTTTCAGTGGAGCAATCAGTAAAGAGAATGGCTAATGGATCATTGCTTTGATGCGATCAACACGGGTTCAAATCCGCCTTTTGCAGAGCTCGCTCTTCTCTCTTTTCTCATCACAAATCACATCGGAAAGGCATTTACTTTCAATAAAAAATAAGAAAATGTTCTAAATGTGGAAATAAAGTGCCTAACAAAATGTTTAATAATAATAAAAGCATTTATTGGGTAGGATTATGGGGTGCTTTTATTGTCCCTTTAAGGCGGCATCCATTTAATATTTTAAATAAATATAATCATTCACACTGTTATTTTTGCATCCTGTATACATTAGTACAACAATACTGAGGTGCAAATATCTGTCAAAATAAAGTATTACTATTTATATTGCAAAGAACTGCTGCTTTTATATGGTGTAAATTGAATATTTCACAATTTCCACTTAGTAAATAGCATCTACAGCTATTTGCACAGTGTAAATATCGTCTATCTGTGGGGTAAAAGCCCCCTCTTATACATTTATACGTTTTTTAAACATTTATTTTCACACAAAATCTGTTGCTCCATACATATATTTTTCTGCAATCATACATTATGGGAGTAGTGAAAAGGGTAACACTTTAGTAACACATATTCACTATTAACTACGACTTTTGCCTAAATAAACTCATAATTAATGCTTATTAATAGTTAGTAAGGTACTTGTTGAGTTCAGGTATTGGGTGATTAAGGGATGGATGATGATGCAGAATAAGGCATTAATATGTGCTTTATAAGTGCTAATAAACAGCCAATATCCTAGTCATATGCATGCTAATAAGCAACTAGTTAATAGTGAGAATTTAACCCTAAAAAGGGGTTTTCTTATGGGTTGCCTTAAGCTCCATTAACTAATTTTAATTATAGCTACAACTTGAAGTGTCGCAAATGTATTAGCACATGTAGAAATCATTATTAGTCAAGATTAATAAATGATGTAAAAGTGTTGTTCATGGTTATTTCAAGTTATCTTTGAACCTTACGGTAATGTACCGAACAAGCTGTGTGTTATTTGACACAGAATACAGTCATGGTGGTAACACTTTACAATAAGAGGCATTACCTAACAATGAATGTATATTTGTTACCGTATTTATTAACGTTATACAAATACAACTAGTCATTGCTAATGCATCAGGTCCTTTTGATTTTAATAATGTATTAGTAAATGTTGTAATTAACAGTAACTAAGATTAATAAATGCATTAGAAGTGATTTCATTGTTAGTTCATGTTAACTAATGCTAATAAATGGATTGTAAAGTTACATTTGTAACGCAAATGACAATAACATAACTACGCCTGTAACCTAGCAATGAAAACAAAACAAACACATTAAAGACAAAACATGCTTCTATTTTAATCAGCAGTTTACAGTAACTGAACAGCGCAGTGCCGTTTTCACAGGTCTTTACTAATCTTAAACAGATATATCTAAACTGCATTCAAAATGGCAAGCATAAAGCAACAATAATACAGAAATGTTATATTTAGAGAAGAAATTACCTGCTGTGATTGGATCTCTGTCTCTCAGAGCAGTTTAAAGCCGAAGACAGTCCCGTCTGTAAGTCTCAGAGACTGTGTGTGTGTGTGTGTGTGTGGATCATTACAGGCCGTCTATGTCAAGGATCCGTCCTTGTGAATAATGTACAAGCTTCTCTTGGAAACCCTGTAAGTAAAAACCAGCAGGGTAAACTTGACTCACTTCATTTCCTCTGAGTAGAGAGCACTGCTTGTTGCTGGCTTTATGGGATTAGTATGAAAAGTGTGAAAAGGACGGCTTTGTTTTGCTCTATCTCCAGGCAACAGAGATGTGCCGTTCTGCTGCTGGTTTTATTGCTTTGTTGTAGGCTTGCTGAGTGAGGAGCACGAAGCTTGTTTTGTTATTAGATGACGTTTTAATGCGCAAGTGTCATGCTATTGTAACATAACATTTTGCAGCATTGCTGTGGCTACAAGAGCTTTGGTTAACCTCTGCCCTTTCTGGTTATCACTTTGAGACCAGCACCTGACAAAGTATCTTTTTTACAGTTTATGTGATTTTTACTCCATTTTTAATTTTTCACACACAGAGAGAGGCAATCCGTTTTATTTCATGTGTTAGTTTGACGTTTAACACTTTCAATCTCAATAATTGGTGACCTAAAATTGTCCGATCATTGACAGTAAGTGGAGAAAACGTAACAGTAAGTATCGTCATACATGGAATATGATATATCTGACTGCATGAATCCCAACTAGATTTATTTTTGACCTGTTAAGTATAACATTTCCAGTCACGCAAAATATCACTGCATTTGTCATTACATTCATGCACCAAGAGAGGGCAGTAACCTGCCTTGATGTTTTTTTACCTGATTGATGATGGAAGTGTTTGGAAAGCATGCAAAAGAGTTCATTGCATCTTGCATCTTTGAAGTTAGGTAAAAAATTCACTTTTTTATGTATAATTCCTGCTGAGGAAATAAATACAATATGAACAATTAAGATGTGCTCTATCTTTAACCTCCGGTTTCACAGACAAGGCTTAAGTTTGTAAGTATCAAAATTAATTCTGAGAAAACCCTTTTGAAATCGGATGTTGTGTTACATGGAAACGGTACTGTAAAGTCTTTGAGCGTGCTCCTCCCCTATTCCCCTATCCTCCTCTAAGAACTCAGGTCTTGGGTCCAAAGCTTTTTTTTTTTTTAATTACAACCATTAGGTTTGGGATAGGTCATATTCACGTTCATTCTCAAAAAGGGAGGTGACCAGGGCTGAAGTGTTTTCCTTAAATATGTCAGTGCCATTGTTTTGTCTCAAGATGCACACCAGTAATATTTGTTTAGGGCACATATATAAAAGCTACTTAAATTCCCTGACTGAACTAAAGCCTAGTCCTGTCTTTATCGTAGCCCTGTCTTGTTTTAAACTGCAGTTTTGCTTTTTTCATCACCTCAATCTTTAATCTCTGAGTCATGGGTAAAGTTGGCTTACTCAGATGTCTAGGTGAGGTTTGACTCATTCACAGCCACGTGAAATATCACTACATTTGAGAGTGCAGCAGAGTGCTCTGATGTTTCTTTACCTGATTGATAATACATGCAAACAATTTTCTGAAGCATGCACCCGAGATCATGCAAATTGCATTGTAATGTTACTACTTGAGTAAATACAACGAAATGCATTTTCTTGTAAATCAACTTTGCTTGTTTTCTTTACCATCTCAAATTTTAAACTGAGTTAGCTAGGTGAGTTATGACTCACTTACCCAGATAACATACATATCCACACATCATCTGGGCCAACTATGGCTCTTATGGCTCAGTTCTGGCAGCGGCAAAGGTCATATGCAGGGCTCCAGACATTTTGCAACCTTTTTTTCTGCTGGTGTGACTACATTTTGTTAGAGTTCACACTGGTGCCCAACTGATAAGAGCTGCCATTTCTGTTACATAATGAGAAACGAAAGTGGAACGGAACCGCTCTACTCGTTTGATCTGCGACTGTTGATCAGCTTGGAGCAAAAATAGACAGCGCAGCGAGAGCTCATACACAGGCAGATCTCGATCATGCCACACTGTTACTACACAGTGCTGGGAAATCCAGTGAGAAAGTGTTTGAATCCACCACAGAATTAAAAACATTGCTACTGCGAGATCTAGTGGAAGCGTTCGGTGCAGAACTGTTATAAACCACAGATATCAGATCAGACAGAGCTGACGTGGAGACCAGGAGAAACATTGAGCCATGAACGAAGTTCAGGGGTTTCAGTCCATAAATCACCAACATTCACCATGATTTACTGTAGTAACACCACATGGTATTGTGGGAGAAATAGTCTAATGTTTTTTACATTATTCATCTCAGTGTTCGTACAACCTTTTGAGAGTGAAACTCAAGCACTTTTCAAGGGCTTTTAAATGCTTCCAGCACTTGAAAGCTCCAAATATTATCCAATTATAATGTTATTTTTATTGTGATGATTTGTAAAACTAAACGTTTAAAGGGGTAGGCCACTTTGTGGCAGACAAGCAATTTTATTTAGAAAAGACATGAAATTACCACTATAACCAGTAGGTGGCGGCAGAGGAGCACTTATTTGACTCACTATTTCCACTTGTACTCTTCCACTTCCTTAATATATGGAAAAAGTAGGAAGACACAGTCTCATGAAAAACAAAAACCTTTCTTCGAATTGTAATTGAATTACAGAAAACAAGTAAAGAGCGCTCCTTTCAGTTTGAAGCTGTCGCTCAGTTGTTCAGTGTGACACTATAAAAGAACAACGGTACATTTAAAGGGGACCTCAACCCCTAGTTCACAGCCTAACTCCACCCACTGGCAATATTTGAAAAATGCTGGAAAAGTGGGCAGGACCCAGCAGAGACAGAGGGGACGAACCAAGGGCAGGGCTGAGTGTCAATACTCGCAATGCCAACTCCTGACTCTCTACAGTGTTTTTGACGGAACAAGATGTTTTTATACCAGGGACTGAGCCTATGCGAAGGGCATGGAGAGCTCGTGCCTGGGCCGTGGTAGTGAGCCGTTGGAAGAGTCAACATACGTCAGGATGACCAACAACGTCCAATAGGAAAATTCAACTGCAGTAGCCACCGTTCAACCTTAAGAGGGCAGAAGACGTTTTTACACCATATGTTATAGAATTAAAACATTTTATACTCAAATGTCAAAACATTAACTCAAATCAATTAACAGCACTAATAAAGCCCCAGTCTTGCAAATCATTAACTAAAAAAAGTTGGTTTAGCTTTAGTTAATAAGAGAATAATTTTGACATTTTCCCTGTTACTGTTGTTAATTTTATCTGCATATCAATTCAAGCTCAGTGCTTCACTGTTAAATTTCCAATAAACAAACATGTAATATTATTAGTAACTGCACTTATTAAAAAAACAATGCAAACATTTTAAATGTAATGCTTAAATTAACTTTGTGATGGATTTTTCTGTAGATCTTAGTGGCGCAGGTGCCACTGGTCTCAAATGTTAGTCTGAAGCCCTGATACGGTCCGTATCTGGCCCACACACATCAACCCGGTTTTAGTGTGAGTTGTGGCTTGCTGCGTGTGGCCCATGTGACCTTTGCTGCTGCCAAAACTGAGCCATATACGCCATATTTGGCCCAAATGAGGTCTGGATATGCAGTCAGGTTGAGTCATTCCATGCGGTATGTGGGCCAGAAGAATGTGGTAGATGTTGGCCACAACTGGGCCAGATGTCATTTGCTATCTGAGTAACAATCTATCTGCTCATCAAAATACATTCAGTGTGACTAAAACGCTTAACCTTGAGTCACCTGCATGTCTTATCTAGGTCATCTGGGTAAGGTGACAGCTGGTCTAGATGCATCATATACAGTATATCCCCTCATTTTGCTAAGTAGGATGTGTGTCATTCTGCTGAGTAGGACGTGTTCCCAGATCAACGTCCTGGTTAGGGTTTGGAATAATGGCTATGTTTGTTTGCTCCAGGACCAATCATGATCCAGGAACACGTATTACTTGGCAAAATCATGGTCACCCACCCAGGATGCTGTCGTTATCTAATAAATGACTATATATTGAGCCTGTTTATATATGTTCTGTGTTACTTTGGCTATAGATGAATGTAGACAGTATTTAAATTATAAATCATGTGTTTTTGAGCATTAAAACCAATGCTTTCTTTGAATCTTTTGCACACTAAAACATCCTAGTTGTCTTTTGCATTTTGCTTTAGTGCATCTGTTGCTAAATTAAACATTAATATCCTCGCCAAAAGACCATCAGCAAATTGCTTGTGTGGGAAAGGTGATCTAAGGGACATTTCAGAGCTTCCTCACACACCGCTGCTTCACACTTACACAGACGGGGGAAGGATCTGGTTTCTGGTCTGAGAAGCCCAACACCTTCTTGTTTTCTCCAGCTTGTCTCATCTCGAGTTAGAAAAGCCCGGACGGTCAGTGATAATGGGACTCAGCAGATTTGGGATGACTGGGAAATGAAGTTTGCTGGCAACAGTTAATGAGAAAGTAATCACTGTACAAATCTTGCCAGGGAGATGTGTCTTAACAAACTTCCTTGAATTTTTCATCCACCAGGAGAAAGTCAAAACTTTTAGAAAAGTAAAAGCTGCCCTAAATAGAAATTATATTAGGATAGGCTGTGTATATAACGTGTAATAAACCAATCAGAGTCTCATCTCCCATTCCCTTTAAAAGCCGGTTGCGCGCGCACCATGGCGGATTCGCTTTTCCAGAGAGGAATCCTTATATTTCTTATTTTAAAAAATGTGTGTGTGCTGTGGCACGTTCCTGTTCGTGTAATAAGCAGAGTGCACATGCGTTATGTACCCCCCTATAGGTGCATATTACTAACACACCCATTAAAGGGGTCTAATGCTATTTCATGCATTCTGACTTATTTACACAGGCAATATTCTTAACAATAGAGCATTAGAGATCTTGTGCTGTTATTATTAATATAGGTAAGTGTACAGAACTGTGTCAGGCTTCACATCGCGCTGGGTGTATGATAGGACCCCAGATGTTCCTGCAATTATAGAATCACCCATATACTCTTTTGCCAAATTGTCCTTGCCTTTAATGCATTCTGTTTTCCAAAGGCAGAGAGACATATTTATGTGTTTTTAATGATTTGTTTTGGTTAGCGTACGTGTTTTGGAGAGTCTCTGTGTTGAACACATGCTGTCTGTCTGTGCTTCTATGATCAGGTCTTCATGTCTATCAGCTCCTGCTGTCCGGCGCGGCTTTATAGAGGCAGTTACAGGATTACACTCGCCTCACTTCATAACTGATGTGACTTGATGTCAGGTTTTATGAATTCTTAATTTCCTGACTTGGTAAACATCTTTTAGATCTCTTGTTGTGAAATCGATGACTTGTATTATGAACTGTGTGAAGGTGTGTTATGAGCTCGAAGATGGGCTCTGGAAAAGTGGCAAATGGAAGTGTGTTTGAATCAAGGATGTGGTTTTTGCTCAGACCTCAGCTGACCTGCTTTATAAATGTTTACCTGGATGCCGTTCAAAGAATCTTATCTGAGACTCATCCCATGGTCAGAAATGGAAACATTTCTTTATATGAGCTAATTCAAACCGCGTCTACTTTTAGTCTAACGTTTCACTGGTTTTGGCGTGTCTCCCCAGACTTATTTTGGGTTTATTTAGGTCATGTTAAAGCAACACAAGCAATGTTTTTTTTCCCCTCATTTGGTGAAATATTTAAGGTGACACATGACTGTTACAGATTTCAACAAACTCTAGTAGTGCTGGTTGTAAATCACCAGTTGTGTCCAGCAGTTCAAGTACAGTCTGTAAAACATTGTTTAGATACAGTATGAGACTATAATTGATGGCGTATATACACTGGCATTACTCTCTATTTTGTTAGGTTTGTTAAAGGGATAGTTTACCCATACATTTAAATTCTGTCATAATTTACCAAATTCTGCAGAAGAAAAACAGATGCAAAATGTAACTATATTATCGCCCAGCTCTTAAAAGAACACTCCACACTTTTTAGAAATAGGGCTTATTCAACTTCTTTCCTACATTTAGATATGTGGGAAAATGCATTTTTGTCTCAGTGCATGCATTGTTTTAGTTTGGCAGGGTCGCCGCTAGCTTAGCTTAGCATAATGAATGGAATCCTATTTGCCAGCTAGCATGTCCCGAGTAAAAGTGACCCCCCCCCCTAATTACTTCTTGTGGCCTGCGTATTCACAACGAGTACAAATAGCGATGCAGATTTAAACTATGCAATTTCCTAGGCAGATATTGACTTGGGACTATATTATGGGGAAGCACAGGCGAAGCACTCCATCTTCATCAACATACAAACAGTTGTTATAGGTGATATATATTAAATAGCAAATCTCAACTGCTTAATTGCTTTTATCGTTGCTAAATATAAATGCGACTATAATAAGACATGAAGATGTTAAAGGGTCCCATAAATGATCCCATGATTTACTCATCCTCAAGTCATCCTAGGTGTATCTGACATTCTTCTATCAGACAAATAATTTTATTAAAAATGTCCTGGCTCTTCCCAGCTTTATAATGGCAGTGAGTGTTGGGTCGTTTTTGAAGTCTATAAAAGTGCATCTATCCATCATATAACTGCTCCACACGGCTCCTGGGGGTTAATAAAGGCCTTCTGAGCGAAGTGGCGCGTTTGTGTAAGAAAAATATCCATATTTAAAACTTGATAGACTAAAATAACTAGCTTCTGGCGGTCAGCGGTACGCAGGTCGACTTTTGTGAAAGAGTAACCCCTGACGCATCTCAAGCTTCGACGCCTCTCTTGGATCGGGCTGGGCAACAAACTCAAGCTCCTCTTCTATTATATCAAAATCCTCCGCCATTTCTCTTTAGACTCTAATTCATGACCGGTGTTTTTCTCTATCCTCTGCGCTTCTGCGTTCGTCAATACGCATGCATCAAGTGGTCAAGGGTTACTCTTTCATCGCAAGTCGACATGTGTACCACTGACCGCCAGAATCTTGTTATTTTAGTCTATCACGTTTTAAATATGGATATTTTTCTTACACAAACTTCAGAAGGCCTTTATTAACCCCCCCGGAGCCGTGTGGAGCAGTTATATGATGGATAGATGCACTTTTATGGACTTCATAAATGACCCAACACTCACTGCCATTATGTACCACAGACTCAGGAGGATTGAGATCCATTTGCAGCCGTACCAAAACAAGATTTCGCAATGAGTGTGTGTGTGTGTTCAGGGTATAAATAGGCAGAGTGAAATGGAGTCCGAGTGAAAGTCAGTACTCTGGTGAGTGAGACCTCAGGTGGCCAAAGGCTGCAACCTCTAGTGTCAGTCGCTAGAGATCAGAGGAGTGAGGTTTACTCAAACAGCAACTACTTTCTTTCCTCCGTTACACATACAGTGAGTCAATGGGGTCCAAAGTTGTTTTAAATTATATCTTCTTTATATCTGAGTAAAATATTGCATATAGGTTTTGTGGGTGAGTAAATGGTCACATTTTTTTGGGTGAACTATCCCTTTAAGAATACAGGAAGAGCAAGAGATATCACGGCTTGGCACTTTTAATGCTTCATCTTTCTGATTTACCATTATGTTAATATGAAAGGACTACAGATACGTATTTCTCTCCACACTGCTATCTTGACTTCAGAACGAGACCTCCCATTTAAACACAAACACATGTGAAACTTTGCCTCATGCAATCCCGCAAATCACAGTTCACACTAACCCTCGTGGAAACTGAACATAACTCTATTCTTTAGATACTGAATTTTGCAGATGATGCACATAGTAAAAGCAGTGAGAGGTTCAGTCATGTTCATTCACATAAAAACGTTTAATTTACAGTACACTTACAAAACAGGAGAGAAAAACAAGCAGAGGTTCTCTACGTCATTCACAGATGGTTCTTGTTAGTGGTGAAGGCAGTGGGATCTCAGTAGGACCCTTTACATTTCACAGTTAAAGAACTTTCTTACATTGAGCGTCTGTGATAGTGTCAAAAACCCTTGGAGTGAGAGATTGTGTGTCATTTATTCTTAAAGAGTCAAGGGTCAATCAGTGGTGCCTGTATGTCTGTTCCAGATATGGAAACGCCCTGATATTTCATTAGCTTTTCCATTATTAAATCCAAAACGTTCTTCCATTTAAAAAAAGAAAGAAAAAAAAACAAACAGGCTTGAGCATTTCGACAGCTTTAAAGGAATTTTCTGGGTTCAATGCAAGTTGAGCTTCTGTGGTCTGCTTTCCCAGCCTGGATGGAAAACTGAAACTGTTCGGACCAATCACATTGTCAGGGCGGGCTTTATACGATGATGGACAGATAACGCAACGTAATCATTCACGTCACCAAAGAGCGCTTGGGTTGAATTTGTTCTAATCCTAATCCATGCATTCACCTTTACTATTTCTCTCAAAAATGATGATTGTGTTAATGAATTACACCTTAAATTATTTTTTACAACATCGGCAAATATTGTTTACACTCATCATCATCTTCTGCTTCTACTTCTTCCAGTGTGCGTGCAGTTGAGTTCTGTTGATAGTGATGCATCGTTCATGAACGATTCATTCTTTTTGAACTAATTTTAAATATGACTCAGGAAAAACGAGTTATCTCAGAGAGCGATTTGTTCATTTAGTGATGAGCGTGCATGCGCTACAGGCCATCGGTTCTGTACAGGATCTTCTGCACTCAGCACATGGGGCTATGAGAACAAATGACTCGAACCCGAAGGACTCGGACTCAGACCCAGCAATTCATAAATAATTTCTTAAAGTTTGGCCTTGGCTGCATTAGCTTATAATTTATGTTTTATTCCAAATGTGATCATGTTTGCATAATTACTAGATGTGTTGGGGAATTTAACATGTGACATTTTAATTATATTCTGCTGAAATGAATGAAATGACTTGAAAAAAGATTTGTTAATTTTGCTGAATCATCCGTAAAATGATCCGAACTTCCCACAACTATGCGTGGCTCAACATACGTCATTTACTCTGTTGCTCTGATTGGTTGTAGGTCTATCCAATAGAGGTCTTTCCTGGTTGGGTTGAAACACCCCATAATCACAGCCCAATGGAGTGACATCAGACTCATATTCTGACTTGAGTTGAGTATGACCACGTCAGGCTACTGCTTTCCATCTTCATTCACATTAACAGAAATGTGTTTACACTGCAAAACAACAAAACCCTTACTCTGTACATTTGTCTTGTTTTCCAGACATTCTTAAATCAAGATAAGCAAAGTAATGTGGGAGATTAAAGGGATAACTCACACAAAAATGAAAATGTGATGTTTATCTGCTTACCCCCAGGGCATCCAAGATGTAGGTGACTTTGTTTCTTCAGGAGAACACAAATTAAAATTTTTAGTCTGCAGTGTGCCAGTTGTATAATGCATGTGAATGGTAGCAACATCTATGAGAGTTAAAAAAAAACATGCACCTACAGATCTAAATTAAACCCTGCGGCTTGGACACGCTGATGTCGTAAGACACGAAACGATCGGTTTGTGCAAGAAACCCAACAGTATTTATATGATTTATGATTATGAATGATTGAGCGCCGGAAATGATCTCTCCCGTGTATCTTTACGCCAGATTGTGTACACACCTTACTCATCGGAAGTGATTGCGCGCTCAAGGCTGCTGGACATAGTGTATTAGAGGTAAAACATTATATAAATACTGTTGGGTTTCTCGCACAAACTGATCGTTTCATGTCTTAAGACATCAATGTGTCGTCACGAGCCGCAGGGTTTAATATGGATTCGTATGTGTTTTTACTCTCATCTGTTACCATTGACATGCATTATACGACTGACACACTGCAACGGTTGGAGTTAAACATCTTCATTTGTGTTCTCCTGAAGAAACAAACACACCTATGTTGGATGCCCTGGGGGTAAGCAGATAAACATCACATTTTCATTTTGGGGTGAATTATCCCTTTAAGTCGTAAAAAAATGTATTGCGTTTAAGCTTAAAATAAGAAAAATATCCGGCGATGGAAAAATAAAGTCATTTTTTTTTTTTTAAGCTTAATTTTCATAATTTTTTCAGAAAACAACACTTGAAAGGCCTATCTTGTATCATTTAGCTTCTTAAGTTAATATATCTTGTATTCTGTAAGAATGTCTGGATATTTTTAGTGGAAAAGAAACAAAATACTGAATAAGGTGCATTTACATGACACTGTTTTCAACTAAAAACAGGAAACATTTTATGCAATTTGGCCGTTCATTTACACGACAACAGCATTTTGGAGGCCTGAAAACGGGTTGAAAAGGATGCGGTTATCGTCTCCATGTAAACTACAAAAAACAGTGACTACATTTACAATGCGACTATTTCTAATAATCAGACTAAGGTCTTAATCGCAGTAAGAATGACATGAGTGGAACTCTTCACTCCAATTTACATGCAATTTTCATTATTCTGGTTATTCGCTAATATGGTTATACCACACTCAGATAGGCATACAGTATGCATGCTACCGGACATTGTTTTAATCAAATCGCATCAAATTCATAATACATTTTTATGGACGTAGCTTAATGGATATTATTCGCCGCCGTGATGAAGATCATAAAGTCGGATTTGCCTGCTGCTGTCGAGTTCTTTGTCTGGATGAAGATACGGAGCAGAGACTGGGAAGCGAGTTGTGTTGACAGAGTTTAGAGATTTGGAGAAGAGAAAACTTTAGAATAATGTCACGTAGTTCATTCATGAAGCTGTGTGAACAGCACACGGTATCCGTGTACGTCTGTGTACTTGGTAATAATGCGATTAAGGCGTTTACATGCCTGTTTATTGCGACTATGGTTCCTACGAGCTTAATCTCATTAGTTTGACCGAAGTATTGCGTTTACATGAGTTAAAGTTTAATCGCAATATTGTCAATCCTTTATTGGCTTATTTTGGGCTAGTTTTGAGTAGCAATTGGGCGGGTTTTGTTGTGAAAAACTGGCAACCCTGGCTTAGAGAGACCCAATCCTTAATCGAAGCATTTCAGACACTGTGAGAAAAGAGCTAATGCTGCAATGGATATAATGAGAAAATTAAATTGTATTTGTGCAAATGTCCTTATATACATTTTTAGTTTATTAATTATTAACAGATATGAGTCCAATTGGCATCAAATTAAATGGATAATATTTGTAGAGTTTTTTTTTTGTTTTTTTGCAGTGGTTAAAAAAAGATTTGGACATTCGGAAAAGGGAATTCATTTTCATAATGTGCATATGTCAGAAGGATGTATGATAACAGGATTTTCTTGGGACTAGTTTAGCTACAGCCTTTTAGCTACAGTTTGCAGTTTTTAGATGACAAAAATTTCCTGTGTATTTTGGATTTGCTAAATATTAAACTTGAATCACAGATAAAACGTCAACATAGGAAAACAACAAATGCGTTTATATACAATATATACAGTTCACTTAAGGTTGCATGTAAAAAACATCAGAAAAAAAACTCAACATTGTGTTATTATAAATAATGTTTTCTACCAAGACACTGTAATGCTACACAGGCTTGTCCTCGAAGAGTATCTGAGCGTACACCGTTCCCGTGTTTGCAGATTTGGCTTCAGGCAGTGGCTTGATCAGTTCGAGCTCGGCGTATGTCAGACTCTCCTCTGCTATTTTGGGCTGTTGTGACGGGAAAATGGTAGCTCGCATATAACATTTTAAATACAACAATTGGCAGTTCTGCTATACAAATAACAAACGTATGTATATTTCATAAAAGTAACTTACCAAAACCACTTTTCTGGGTTGGGGTTTTAAAAGCTTTGGCTTTCGCATTTTGTCTGCAATGGGGGCTGAGATGTAATATTGTAGTTATTAAACTGAGATTTAAAGTATGCACTTAGATATAGAGGGAATGTTACTCTACCTTTAGCCGGTATCTCTGGTGGCACATCTGGCTGCTCAACACTTTTATTTTTCTTGTACTTCCTCACCTTCTTGGGAAGAGCTGGAGACAGACTGACGACACTCGTGACCGTCTCCCCTGAACTAAACACACACGCTTTCAGTTTCTCAAAATGTATATCATCGAAAAATGTAAATTATATTATCACCCAGCGATATAGTAAGTTGGATATTTAGTAGATCCAGCACTGCAAACATTTTTTTCTTATTGAGTATTTGCATATTGCGTTTAGTATTGCATAAGGTATTTAGTTTATACTTAAAATAAGATAAAATGTCTGTCAATGGGATAAGAAAAATAAAGAGGAAAATTCAAAGGGGAAATTTGTTTTTTTTAACCCATCGGCAGATGTTTGTTATTGTTACATGATACTTATTTTGTAGTTTTATTCCCATTGTTGCTGTATTTTGTCTTTTACCTGCATAATACAGTACACTCACGTAAAGCAATATACACTATATTGCCAAATGTATTGGGACACCCCTCCAAATCATTGAGTTCAGGTGTTCAATCCCTTCATGACCAGAGGTGTATAAATCAAGCACTAGGCATGCAGACGCTTCTACACACATTTGTGAAAGAATGGCTCGCTCTCAGGAGCTCAGTGAACTCAAGCGTGGGACCGGGATAGGTTGCCACCTGTGCAATAAGGCCATTCCTGACATTTCCTCACTACTAAATAGTCCACACGCAACTGTTAGTGGGACAAAGTGGAAGCAATTGGGAACAACAGCAACTCAGCCACGAAGTGGTAGGCCACATAAAATCACAGAGCGGGGTCAGCTCATGCTGAGGGTCACAGAAGTCACCAACTTTCTGCAGAGTCCAAACTCCTGTGGCCTTCAGATGAGCTCAAGAACAGTGCGGAGAGAGCTTCATGGAATGGGTTTCCATGGCCGAGCAGCTCATACAAGCCTTACATCACCAAGTGCAATGCAAAGTGTGGGATGCAGTGGGGTAAAGCACGCCACCACTGGACTCTAGAGCACTGAGACATGTTCTCTGAGTGACCAATCACACTTCTCTGTCTGGCAATCCCATTGACGAGTCTGGGTTTGGCGGTTGCTAGGAGAACGGGACTTGCCTGACTGCATTGTGCCAAGTGTAAAGTTTGGTGGAGGGGGGATTATGGTGTGGGGTTGTTTTTCAGGGGTTGGGCTTGACCTCTTAGTTCCAGTGAAAGGAACTCTTAATGCTTCAGCATACCAAGAAATTTTGGACAATTTCATGCTCCCACTTTGTGGGAACAGTTTGGGGACGGCCCCTTCCTGTCCCAACATGACTGCGCTCCAGTGCACAAAAGCGTCGCTCCATAAAGACATGGATGAGCGAGTTTGGTGTGGAGGAACTGGCCTGAGTCCTGACCTCATCCCGATAGAACACCTTTGGGATGAATTAGAGCGGAGACTGCGAGCCAGGCCTTCTCGTCCAACACCGGTGTCTGACCTCACAAATGCGCTTCTAGAAGAATGGCAAAAAATCCCCATAAACACACTCCTAAACCTCATGGAAAGCCTTCCCAGATGAGTTGAAGCTGTTAGAGCTGCAAAGGGTGGGCCAACTCCATATTAAACCCTACGGATTATGAATGGGATGTCATTAAAGTTCATGTGCATGTAAAGGCAGGTGTCCCAAAACTTTTGGCAATATAGTGTAGCAAATCTTAGCTGTGTCATTGTTTATATTGTTTATACTGTCTTATCACACAGCTCTCTATATAAAGTTGAATATAAAAGTATGTCCAATTTTATCCACATACACTAACTCAAATTGGGTGATGTGCTATATAGCAAATCTCAACTACTTGATTGGTTATATTGTTACAAAATATAAACTATATTATGGGCCAGCTCTAATAAAGCTGCTTGTGTTGTGATAAGCGCTGTACAAATACATTGACTTTACTCATCTACAGTTCTTTTCATGTTCTCTCACCTGTTCTGTGGACTCTTGACCAAATGATAGTTTTCTAACAAAAAGGAGCATATGAAAAAATGTCAATGAGCAGATTGTATGATGAGGAGCATCATTAACATGCACATTCATTGTTTATATCAAAAACAGCAAGAATCCTACCTTTTAATCGTCTCTTCCTCTGCAGGTACTGACAGCTCACAGCTATAGTGAACATGCACATGCACAAGAGCCCAACACAACACACCAGCACAGCACACAGATATACATCTGAAACACAAGGGAAACAGCACTTCATACCGTCGAAATACATGCATACTTACATTCACAGCACAGAAAGACACAGCAGTGCCTATATAACAACATTCTGTGTAACCTTTTGTATTGATTATCCATATCCTGGCAATAAAGAGCAAAACTTAATGAAAAAATACAAACAAAACTAAGCAAAAACAAATATTTGTCACTATTTACCTTATGGCTTTCATCTTTTTTTTATACTTACGTTATCTCATATTTTGCATTTAATAGTCTATTTATAAACGCATTCTATCTATTGCTACAATCATGACCGAAAACAAAAACTGCATTTAATCTCCATCCCTCAGCTAAAATAAAATATCCAAAACCACCAGTAGGCTTACAGGGATAGTTCACCCAAAAGATGACATTCTTCTTTCAGACTTACGTAAAAAGTGTAGCGCCTCTCGCAGTTCAAAATGCTACGTTTGACAACATTGCACACCAGTTACGCTCGCCTGACGTAGTGTAAGCATTTTGAAGAGCCGCTACACTTTTTACGCAAGTTGAATACGGAAGGCAATTCGCCGGAAGCTAGATAATTTACTTTATAAAGTTATAAATATGGATATTTTTCTTAGACAAAGTAGAGCAGTTATATGATGGATGGATGCACTTTTATGGACTTCAAAAATGACCCAACAGTCACTGCCATTATAAAGCTGGGAAGAGCCAGGACATTATAATATAACTCTGATTGTGTTCGTCTGAAAGAAGAATGTCATATACACCTAGGACGACTTGAGGATGAGTAAATCATGGGATAATTTTTGGGTGAACTAACCCTTTAACAAGTTAGTTATGTTGAATCATTCAGGGAAACGATTCGTTCAAAACGGCTGATTAATTCAGGGACAAAGCAGAAGTGAGCGAGCCGTTTAGTCATTCAATAGAGCAATTCGTTCAAAAAAGCGCATTCACAAAGAAAGAAACTGAAACTGAAATACGCAATCATGGCTCTACTGTTTGGAAATATTTTCGCTGGCAAAATAGAGAAAATATACACTCTAAAAAATAAACAACCCAATGTTGGGTCAAATATGGATTAACCCAGCAATTGGGTTATTTTAACCAAATATTTAACCCAACCGCAGGGTTAAAACAACCCAACTGCTGGGTTAGTCCATATTTGACCCAACATTGGGTTAAAACAACCCAGCATTTTTTAGAGCGTAGACCAGTGGTTTTCAAACCTGTTCTGGAGGCAACCCAGCCCTGCACATTGTGTGCGTCTTCCTCATTTATCACACCTGATTCAACTCATCGCTCGTTAGTAGAGAATGCAAGAACTAAATTGGGTGTGTCTTATAAGGGAGACATACAAAATGTGCAGGGGTGCACCAGGACAGGTTTGAAAACCACTGGTGTAGACAATGGAGTGTCTAAAATGTACCTATTAGCCTATTCACTTGCTGTTTATTGAATACATTTGCAAACATGCTGATATTCGGGAAAAAAGCAGATTTGCTTTTGTGATATTGCTTATAATTATTAAAAGTAAAAATTTATACGGACATTTTTTTGCACCATATCTTTGTTTTTGTAAGCATTTTTATTCCTTTTGGAGGCATGTTTGCCCCCATTAATTTCTGATCCTGGTGTGTGTGTGCTGAATAAAAAGGAAAAATGAATTAAAACTAATACATACACCGTTATTGATGCGTTGCCATTGAATGTATTTTGTCATTTTGTAGCGTAAACGCTCTATAGTACCCATTCACTGTCGTTGTCTTAAAAAGAGTCCTACAGGTTTCAGACACGAGAGTAGATTAAGTAGCTATCCCATTAAGAAAAACTCACTCCTTCCATTTCAATGAGATTATTTGCTGCATCTGAAAGAATGTGTTTAGTGAGTTTTGTTGTGTGTGTGTGTGTGTGTGTGTGTGTGTGTGGGTCTAACACAATATGGTCGAACACAGTTTTGTGGCTCACCTTCAAACAGACTCCACAGTTCCTCCTTTGGTCTGCCGGCCGGGAGAACATGGACTGCGAGAGGAAGAAGAGAGAATTGCACACTCATCACTGTGGCTCCAGACCCTCGTAATTACACGAAACACGCAGATAAATCAAGCAAATTGCAGGGGAAGATGTGTGTGGGATGACAGCAGTGAGGCTTTCCCTCTCTCTGGATATGGTTCTGGGTCATGGTGGCTAACACCCACTGTGATGCCCTGAAATACCCAAAACCACGGCAGCTCACGACAGAAAGGCTAGCTGGCCGTACAAACACAGCCACCTCGACTACTGAGTAAATTTGGGTGTGCAACAGACCACTAAAGAGCAAATTTGACTCGCTTGAATCAAATGAGTTGAATTGATCCTGTGTGTTCTGTCAGCAGTAGAAGTAAAGCGATATAATCTCAGAATTTGGCAACATGTATATTAGGCTGCTGTCACTTTAAGACTCATCGCATGGATCCATTATTTTGTTAAGACCCGTTCACACCCAGAACAATAACCATAAAGATCCAGTTATAAAAATCGTTCTAAATATAAAAGAATAGCAGTGTTAACACCACAAATATAATCATAACGGCACAGAGAAACGATATGCAGCTGATAAACAATAAAAACACTGACAGCCAATCAGAAGCCATCTTGCTTTAAAGAGCACGCGGTTGGCATAAACGGAACGATATTGTCTTCTGGTGTGGATGATAAAACAGTTAATGCATTGGCTATCTTTATAGTTATCGTTCTTGGTGTGAACGGCCTTTACATATGCGTTTTCTTTCTTAACTGTTTTTATGTTCACTAAAAACATAACTCACTGTGTTTATGTGAATACTCGCCAAGTCCGGCATTTTGATGTTATTTTGTGTGTATTCTACTTTATGTGCCGGAACTTTGGGTGTGAGCACAAAATCTGTGGAAATGAGTAATAATTTGTGCAATAAGCACAATCCCATGCCAAATTTCAAGCCATGTAACATTCAAATGAGTGAGTGAGAGGAGGCGGGTTTGTGTGTTACTCGCTGTCGGAGAGATGAGAGAGAGAGAGAAAGAGCAGCTGGTATTGTGTCTATTCTGCGGGAAATGAGTTTTGGAAACGTTGCAGATTTATCAGAATCGATACGCCGGCTTGCCTTCTTCCCATAGTGCATCCTGGGGCCATGTGTTCCCCAGGTAAGCCACGCACACACACCCGGCCAAATATATCCCACTAACAGGTGCCGTGATGAAGAGATCATCAGTGTTATTCACTTCACCTGTCATAATGTTATGCCTGATAGGTGTGTGTGTATGTATGAATGTATGTATGTATGTATGTATGTATGTATGTATGTATGTATGTATGTATGTATGTATGTATATATATATATATATATAGTGCTTCTCTAGTTACTGCATTCTAAGAATATTACAGAAAAAGTATTCTTTAAAACTTGACTTTTTTAACTGTACCATTACATATAATAAAATCAGGCTCATTGGAAAAATGTCACTAGTGGCATTTCTGCAAGATGATAATAGACTACATTGCTTTTTGCATGTTAGACGATACTTTAAAAGAGAAATGACCAGTGAGTGGCACTACAAGCATGTTCAGTTTAATCCAAAACAGATGAATGTGAATCTGCCACAGTATTGTGATGTTGCGGTACACTAATGATGCAAGAGTTCCTTTTAAACAAATTTCACTCTGAAATTTCCAGTACATTTTACAATTATTTACAAAGAAACTGCAAGAAACACATTGCATTTTTCAATAGAAAGACTGAGATTTGAGTATTTCTTTTTTTTTTTGTAAAACATACTCAAACAATGTTTTATTTACAACTTTGAATAATTGCCTACGTATCGTGGCAATTCAAAAATAAAACGTCCGGCAAATGCTGCACTGAACCGAACCAATAGTTTTATAAAAAGCAAACGTGAGATAAAATTGCACTTTCCGAAGCAACCATGTAATTTGATCTGCTTCTTTAAGTTTTTGAGCTCTTTTATGGGACGCTTCACATCACAAGAGCAATGCTGCACCAGGTGAGTGACCGAGCAAGTTTACTATATGAGAAAAACATTTTGAGCTGGGTATGTGATGCAAACTTCACAATATATTAGTTTACAAAGCATGCACGATGGTAAAAGTGTTTTGAAGTCGTAACATTGTATTGTGCAAGGATCTATACGAAGGCATGTCTTTATTGTAGAATCTACTATGTAGCGTTTGTCACAGCATAAGAATGTAGAACACGTACAGCATTTCCAGTTGGCTTTGCGTTCTTATTAACCACGCTGCAAATGTCTTCTGCTTTTTCTGCTTGCACATGGACGACTATTTATTTCTCTATTCATGGCTCTTGCAGAAATGTGCTTATTTTTGGAGCCCATGCTCATGCCTGATTGAACTGGGGAGGGACAAAAGCTCTATTGAGTCATATGGCTTATATTTGGACAAAAAAAGAGCCAGATACAAAATCTTCTGTGGTTTACTAAAGGCTAATGTCGCTGTACAGGATGCCCTTTGCCAAAGACCTCACAGATGCATGAATAGAGATGCATGTTTCAATAGAGCAGCTGCATCAATTAATGATTTCATTGCACGGCCACAGCACATTCAACTATGAAAAGAAGTAGTTAATAAATGAAAGAGTATAAAAAGTAGGGAATTTCACATTTTCCTCTGTCTCTGCAATATGAATGATCACACTCTGTGACATTTACTCATGACAACTAAGCCTTGATGGTTGGGCGTGCCTTTTATTTAGCATGGTATTGCCATTGGAAATAAAGACGGGCACAACAAAAGTGCATAAATATACAACCCATTAAAGGCTTTATTGATTTGCAACACGTGCTGACAAGAGTCATACAAAGCATCTCGCTACATTGTTGTCGAACCCACAAACACGGTCAGTATTCCCTGCTTTCTCTGCGCTACTGTGTATTTAAATCTGCACCACATCCTCCCTCACATGGCTGAGACACTCAATGGCAATCCTTACAAATACTCTCAGTGGAAAATGTGATCATGTTTTAGGAACAGAGAGTTTTGAGCTTAGTGGTATGGCCTGGTTTTGGGACTACTTCACTTCTATGGTTGGATGACCTAAAATCAAAAACACAAATTCTCATTTAAATTGAGTTAGTTAAGGTTATGCATCAACTGAAATATATCATCGTTCCATACTAAGTAATTACGAACAGTAAGGTATTGTATGCAAGAGTTTATCAAATGATTTACAACAACAAATCTTTTATTATTGATATGAAATGATTGAATTTTTTTTTTTTTTTAGCTGACGTCATAAATCCCTCTTCACTCAACCGCTTGACTCTGTTCTCTCTTGTAATCCTCACTTTTCACAATCAAATCAGTTCCTGATGGATAAAATATCATGTTTCTCTCGCCAGATTACAGCAGTAGTATTGCAAACATCATCTTGAAAGTGATTTTTGACATGTACATTTCTATTAATACATTTGAATAACTTTTAAAAAATAGCTATTTAGAAGTTTTTTTTTATGGTCCTATTATGCCCCTTTTTACAAAATGTAAAATAAGTCTCTGATGTCCCCAGAGTGTGTATATGAAGTTTTAGCTCAAAATTTTTATAGCATTTTAAAATGGTCACTTTTTGGGGGTGAGAAAAAACACAGTTTTTATGTCCCTTTAAATGCAAATTAGCAGCTGCTCCCGCCCCTTTTCAGGAAGAGGGCGGAGCTTCAAGAGCTCATGTTAGCAGCTCCGATTACCTCACGCAGACACACACTGAAACTGACAGAAACTGTTCAGCTTTTTAATGAGACAGGACGTTTCTGAATTTATGAGTTAACCATCTTCAGTCATTGATTAGCATATTCTGTCATGATAATCTATAAACCGCTGTGAGATGAGCCAGAGAATACCTGCTGATGAAGAGAGAACAGGGATAGTTTAGTGTAATTACGGTTATAACTGATTATGTCATCTGGCTTTATGACATGCGATTGCGTTTGTGTTTGTACTGGATCAATAAATGTGAACGACGGACGACAGCTCGAGCGACTCCCAATCGTGCTCGACTACAGCAACTCTTCCTCTTCTCCACATGTTCCCGGGGGCGGGGTTATGTAAATGTTAGGGTTAGTGATGTCATTAACCCGTGAAGAAGCTTGTTGTAGTCCCTACCAGCTGTTTGTTGTAGTCCTTAAAAAGAGATTTCTGTAAAAGAAAATATCTCCCTTTGCTTTGAGCTTTGAGCGTTGTAACTTTGCAGATGTTTTTTATGCTCAAACAGCGACACTACACACTCACTAAAGTTAAAAATTGAAATCATAATCAACCAGCCCTTTAAGACCCAATGCTGCACTCACACTATACCCAACCCCACTGATAGTGTTAACAAAAGCAAACATGAGAAACAAAGACATTTTCTGAAGCAACCATGCATTTCAGCTGCTTCTTCAAGTCTTTGAGCTCTTTTTATCGAGTCTGGTGTTTCACGGGATTTGTTCCCGAGCGCTTCAAATAACGAATGCAATGCTGTACTAGGTGAGCTGCCGAACAAGTTTACTACATCAGAAAAGACAAACATATGGAGCTGCGGATGATGCAAAAGCCAAAATGAATTCGTTTACAAGTCATGTACTATAGTAAAAGTGATCCACAATAATTTGCCCCTGTAGTCGTAATCTGTGTGAAAAGGAATAAAAATCATTGTCGTTTTCTGCCACTATAGTGTTCATTACAGCTGGGAATTGCTTAATTTAGGGTGGGTTTGCATGGGTGTTACCTAGTCACTATGCAGAAACTACTATTGACCTGGACCCTTGTTTTAAAGTGAAAATTAGTTTTTTGTTCTTGAAGGGTGACTAGGTAACACTTGAGTAATTAGAGATGCATTTTATGACTTTATTCAGAGTAAAGAATGACAATCTTCAAGAACTACTAGTGATCTGGAATATTATCTTAGTCCTAAATTCGATATTACTTACTGATTTTAAGCTTGTTTTCATATTAGTTAACAGTAGTAGTTGAAGTGTTAATGTAGTACTACTCGTTAGTCCTGCATTGCTTCCCGGACCGACTTGTAAGGTCCAGGAGACATTGCGAACCTGCTCCATCTCTTCCATCTCAGATAGGGGTGACCACATTTAGAGAATCAGGCAGATAGGGATCTATTTATCCGCATTTTCTTTTTTTAAATTCTCTTTACAACTGTTTTAATTGTCCTTGTTTTTATTTTTAATTCTTACACACGGTATTCTTATTTTTTATGTAAAGCACTTTGAATTGCCATTGTGTATGAAATTTGCTATATAAATAAACTTGCCTTGCCTTCCTGTAGTTACTTATTAATGACCGACCATTGTTCTAAAGTGTTACCCAATAGTTTTGGTAAGTTTTACCTGAAGGGAAAGACTGCAGATTTGAAAAGTGAAGTTTGCAGATGTTTGGCTGTACACTCACATGTGGATAACACACATGCACTTAGAGCCACAGACATCCCATTTTGATTTCCTGACGTCTTTAAGTAGGCAATGCGACGGCCACCCACAGTCAGCACCGGCGCCCCTTTTTTGGGAAACTCTGATCTGGTTTGTTTTTTTTCATTTCTGCCTTTTATGACTCTTGCTGCTTTGCCGTGAACCCCTCCATACGTTCAAAATATGTCTGGACTTATTCTGTCTTGGCTCCAGAGAGCGACAGCCTCTCCATCCTCTGTGCCGTGCGTGTGTCTGTTTGTCGTACAGTAAGTTAGTAAAGGAAAACTCCTCTCTGCAGCCAGTGTCAATAGCGTTTGGCTGTCACTACACCAGTGTTCACTTTGTCTCTGTCAACTCCCGACTGCCAAAAGACAGATATATAGCGCATAAATATTAGATCACATTTCCACATGTTTTTAATGGAAAATCTAACACATACAACCCCAAAAGAGTTTCTCGTCATGTCGCTTTTGCGGTGAGTATTTTGTCAGATGTTTCAAACCTCGAGACAATTTAAGAGTCAAGATGAGAGAAACTCTCAACGGAAAGTCATGTAATAGTGCAAGTGATGGGCGCTTTCAAAATACTGCTTTTGTGAAGCTTCAAAGCCTTTATGCAAAAGTCATGCGAATTTCAGTAAACGAGGCTTCGTTATATCATTACCGCTTCGAAGCGTTTAGTAGTTTGGCGCTTAAAGGTTCACTCTAAAATTAAAATTTCCTGATTTTCACCCTTATCTCATCCAAGATATTTGTCTTTTTTTTCTTCAGTCGAAAAGAAATTTAAGTTTTTGAAAAATATTCTCCACATAATGGACTTCAATGGGGACCAACGGTTGAAGGTCCAAATCAATGCAGTTTCAAAAGAAAGGGCTTCGAGGCTCTGCACCATCCCAGACCAGGAATATGCTCTTATCTACTGAAACAATCTGTTATTTTCAAGATAAAATAACAATTTATATAATTTTTAACCACGAATAGTCGACTTTGGTTTTGTGATTCTCCACTGCTGTGTTACGTCATCACGTCAGAAAGGTCACGTCCGTGACTTATGTGGAAGTACCGACCCAGTGTTAAAACGAACATGCAAAGACTAAATCAAACGGCCTTTACAAAAATAAAGGTAAAGTAACAATGTCGGGCGATTTTGAAGTTGGAGGAGAACATGAGATGGAGTTTTTGGCACTGGGGTGGAACTTACCTCACGCCTGAACTTTCCGGCATGATGATGTCATTTGCCGTGATGAATCACAACACTGAAGTTGCACATTTGTGGTTTAAAATTATATACATTTTCATTTTCACTAGATATTCCACAGCTGGGATCATGCAGAGATCTTTGAAGCCCTTTGAAACTGCATTGATTTAGGCCTTCAACTAGCATGGATAAGAGCACGGAGAGCTGCGATCAACCCCCCTAGGGTAACAGAACAGAAGCAACGATGTATTCGAAATAGCATTAATGTCAATATTAAAATGTACAATCTAATTCAGGAATTTAGTCTGATTCGGGCGGAATCATAATGCCAAATCCTGACTGGATGAGAGGTGGAGCTGGGGATGGAGAAGGGTAAATGAGCTCTGGAGAAACACGACAGCTTCTGATAGTACTGAAGGAGCTTATATATGTATGCTGTGATAGACGTCATTTTCCTATAGGAAGCGATTTGCGGACAGCTTAGCCTGCTCATTAAATCCCCCATATGCCAGCAAACCAATGAGAACGCGGGACAGTGATGATGATACATAACAACAGAGCATTGGTGCCAATGCTGCTGTGGATCTGCTTACCCCAAACCCTCCGTAAATGGCGGATTTGAAGAAAATTAACATTGTTTGGCAAATACATAAATGACGAACAGTTACACAATTATTAGCAAAATGTTATCATGTAAGCTTTATGGTACACCTCAAACATAGTGTTAATGTTAAAGGTGCAGTGTGTAGTATTTATGAGGATCTATTGACAGAAATGCAATATAATATACATAGACCTTACATAATGAACCGCAATGTTTTTATTACCTTTAGAATGAGCCGTTTCTATCTACACACACCGCGGATCCCCTTACAGTGAAGTCACCATTTAGTACCGCCATGTTTCTACAGTGGCCCTAAAGGGACAAACTTCTCTACAGAGCGCTACTCACTGCTGACTCAGATGATGACATCTTTGTCCTGTGTCGGCCACCATAGCTTCTCTATTTGCTTCGAAAGGGAACGGTGGGAGGTTGTAATTCGCAAACCTCACCACTAGATGCCGCTACAATTTACACAGTGCAACTTTAATTAACCACGGATGGCTTTGGTATGTAGAGCATTCACAGCTTACATGGACCACACACCCCTGCGATATACATAACAGGGTCATAACCACCATAGGTATTTAGGGGGACAAGTCCCCCCCATTAACTGTAAATAGCCAAAATGTCCCTCCTCCCAATATATGATATTTCTTAACACTGCTCTTCATCGGGCTGGTCTGTCTGAGTGGTCTAACAGCGCTAGTCAGTGTCAAAATTATGGCCAATCAGATCAAAGAAGGCAGGGCTTAATGTTCACTGAAGACAAGTGTGAATTCCAACCCAACACTTTTAGTTTTTACAGTAAAAGAGTGTGTGCGTGATAAGATAACTAAGCTAAACATTTACTGTTTTAACTGTTTTACAATGGATGTTTAACGACCCAGTCACATGCAGTGATGCAAACTACTCAACTTTTTTAATTTCACCATTTTGAATTGAAATGATGATGATTGAATCATTTAATGATGATGTAATTCATAACTGAATGTGATGAGACAAAACACTTTTTTTGTGTAGATTTTGACATATTAGACATTCAAACAAGAGCATTTGTGTGTATATTTTTTTTTAAATAAAATATTATTTTACTTTAAAACTATATTGGCTACAATTATAAATGTAACTTCTTTATTTCCTCTTTATTTCCTTAAAATTATTTAATGTCTTTAAATAAAAAGACACCCCCCACCCCTTTCAAAAAAAAACTTTGGTCCCCCCAATGTTCAACACATGGTTACGGCCTTGATACATGATATAATAAACCTCTAACGATAGACATTTTATACTGTGGTAATGAAATCGTCATACCGCCCAGCCCTAGTTCAATTGATTCAAAGTTTAGAAAAGCTTTGTTTCTCCCCTCAGTGCTGCACATTAGACAAACCTCTGAGCTGCGTCGAGGCCGAGCCATTGGTCAAAGCTTTCCATCGCTCCTGATGCTTCTTAAACTCCTGCACCCTGCAGCTGTAAAGACCCCTGTCCTGTTCGCTGACCTTCACAATGAGGAGGTTGTATATCTTGCCGTGTTTGACCACTGTCAGCTTCATTTTGAGCTTGCGGAAGCTCTTGGTGTAGTTTCCGTAAAACTTGGCTCTCTGCATGTTCACCCGCGCCACCAGCAGCTCCTCTCCTCCCGACTCCGGCTGAAACATCCAGCGCACCACAGGCAGACTCGCCGACCGGCGCCGCTGGCTCACCTGACACGACAAGGTGATGTTTTCCCCCTCAGCCACCAGCGTGAACGGAGAGGGAGTGACCGTGACGTTGATAGCCGAGCACACATCTGGAATAATGATGTGACATTGATGAGAGAGAGGCAACATTTAATGGAGCCACAATAGTACTATTATATCGCTAACTGGTTGAAAAATGATTAAACGCGAGTCATTTTTAATTCAGCGTCTCAGTCGTGTAAGCCAGCAATTTGTCTGTAGACTTTAAAGAGCATTGTAAAGCAATGCATGGTGGGAAATTAAAAGTGAGAGCCTTTCCAGACCCCGTTGCTTCTGCCTAACGAGACCTTTTGACAGGCCATCTGGAGAGCATTACATGGGTGGATCTCAGATTGACATCGCCACAAATACATATATTATTATATATATACACTAGTGTTCAAAAGGGTAAGAAGTATTTTTCCTCACCAACACTGCATTTATTTAAAACAGTAATATTGTGAAATATTTTTACAATTTCAAATTTATTCCTGTGATCAAATCTGTATTTTCAGCATCATTACTCCAGTCTCCAGTCTAATATGAGGATTGATTTGCTGCTCAAGAAACATTTATGATTATGATTATTATTATCAGTGTTGAAAACAGTTGTGCTGCTTTATATTGTTGAAGAAAGTGACGCATTTTCCCCAATATTCTTTCGTGAATAGCATTTATTTGAAATAGAAATCTCTTTACTGTCACTTTTGATCAGATTAATGCATCCTTGCAGAATAAAAGTATTCAATTTCTTAAAGAAAACTCTACGGACCCCAAACTTTTGAACGGTAGTGTATACTTAAATTATGTATAACACTGTGTGTGTGATATATACAGTATTTGGACAGTTTTGCACATTAATACCTACCAGAATTTCATTGCAACAAAACTTATTTTACTTAACTGAGACGCTTTTTCAATTTTCTGGTTGTGTGTGTGTGTGTGTGGTCAGTTCCCCAAACATAATTTTGTGAAATATTTTAAAAACCAGAAATAATTGCTGTACATAAAACCAGAATATGTATTAGTTTCAATGTATATTTATGAATTTGTAAGTATAGTTAAATTTGAACATGGGCATGTAAACCCTGAATATAAATAAACATCTACAAATCTGTCACAATCACAATTTTCCATGGGCAGTGAGCACTTTTTAAAGGAAGAAAAAAAAAACGTGTGTCAGTTCTCTCTGAGGATGTTGTGCTATTTATAAAGTCAAAGTGACCCATATATATACACACACACACACACACACACACACACACACACACACACACACACACACACACACACACACACACACACACACACACACACACACACACACACACACACACACACACAGGATTTTTACAAAAATGAGGATGTTCCTTGAATACTTGAGTCAAACCACAGTGTACTCATAGCCGAAGAGAAAAAGTGAATTACCAGGAAAAAACAAACAATTGAAATCTCATCCTGCCCTAGCATTTATATCGAGGCGTTTATACTGTGCATATGTCAGCTTGGCTGATTGGGACAACACACAGTCCACATCTAGTCTTGAACTTTATATTCAAACTCTCAGAACCACAAAAAAAATGTACATGCATTAGATACAAAAACAGTTTGCGGTCACTTGCAACACCTAGGCTGATTTACTAAGCTGAACAATCACAGTTGCTCACATGTTAACATCAGACAGACTGCACTTACTTCCAAAGAGGACGTTAGTCAGGAGAGCTGTTACCACTGCACAGATCTTCATTCTCCAGTCTGATGGACTCCATGCAACTCCAGTTAAATCTCCGCAAAAAGTGCCTGTGAATTCCTCTACTCTTTTTTCCCTCTCCTTCTCCTCTGTGTAACCCGAGACAGGACACGCTCTGTTTTTACTTAGTGTACACCCTCTATCCTCCCCCTTTGTACAGGACTACACTCCATGAAGGAGATGCCGTTTCCTCTTCAGAGGGCGGAAATCTAGTTTTTGTCCAGTCCAGTTGGAGGAAGTTACAAACGGTTTACCGCCAGTGAAACATTTCAGGTTTCCTATTGGGATCTGGTTTCATGAAGAACCTTTAACATTCATTCTAGTGAAGTCATTGCACTAAAGGGTCTTAACCCTCTGGGCCTCTTTATTTTTTTGCTTCATTGGAATGAGATGACACTTGTTGACTTTTTTCGCATTAGCTGCGCTTCCTAGTTCTACAACAGAAGGGCGGCTCACCATTGGCTCACACACGCACCAGGTGTGTGTGTGTGTGTGTGTGTGTGTGTGAACACCGGGTGTGTTCAGGAGCATTGTTGGAGCGTTGCTACTTTGAGGAACGGCACTCAAAAAAATGATACGTTGGATTTACTTATTTTTTTATGGTTCCATGTAATTGGGTTATGTTGAATTTAATTAACATTGTTTATTTCAGTAAAGTTAATTCAATGCCATTTAGTTAAATCAGGTTAACATTCTTAATTTTGTCCAAAACTATTAAGTTTAATTACTCTAAAATGATTATAATAAACCCAAAACAAGTTATCCAGTTCAATTGATTATTTTTATTTAGTGGAATACTATTTTTCCAACTTTTACAAAACCTTTAACGAGATCTTATTGGCTAGCCGGAAAATGGTTTAATTACATCCATGACATGCCCAAAGTAGTTGTGTTATTATTATTAAAACAACTTTAATTGTTAATAGCAGGTCCTCACACCAAGCACATGCTCTACACTTCACCACAATGGTAACCTCCAAAAGTACAGACATAAAAAAAGGATTCCTCTCTGGAGAAGCGTTCAGTCTCTTCTCATGTAAATAGTGAATCTGCTCATGGTGCGAGCACAACTGGCTTTTAAAGGGAACGGGAGATGAGACTCTGATTGGTTTATTGCACGTTACGCCCAAAACACACCCATGACTCATTAAGAGACGCGGGATGACCCTTTTGGACCGTGCGCTGGGTGCGCTGACTGTTTTTTTCCTGTCGTTACACTCTAAAAAATGCTGGGTTGTTTTAACCTAATGTTGGGTCAAATATGGACTAACCCAGCAGTTGGGTTGTTTTAATCCTGCGGTTGGGTTAAATGTTTGCTTAAGACAACCCAATCGCTGGGTTAAAACAACCTAATTGCTGGGTTAGTCCATATTTGACCCAACTTTGGGTTGTTTTTTTTCCGGCATTTTTTAGAGTGTAAAGTAGCAAAAGTGGATTCGGACACGCCCTTAGTGCACCTGCACCGAGAGCTTCAGATCGGTAAAATAGGGCCCTTCACGTGGATTTGTTCCGAAGATGAACGAAGGTCTTACGGGTTTGGGATGACATGAGTAATTAATGACCGCATTTTAATTTTTGGGTGAACTAACCCTTTATTAACTGATTACATTGTAGTAAATGCACGCTTGCATACGATAATGCACAAAGTACGATAACACCTATATATAATTTCTTGCCAAATGATTTTGTAATGTTAATACCTTAATCAAGTTTAGTGTATTCTTTATCCCAATATAACATAGGCTACTACTCATATTTTGATTGTTTAATAGAACCGGAATTAAAAGGTTTATTGTGAAAGGCTATTGTGCAAAATATCACTTCTGGCCACTACTGTGTGTAGTGTTGCCTCATGAAGAGGTTTTAAAATGAAAAATGAAATAGTTGTATATAGTGGGATACTGTATGTACTGTTTTTCAGCTAATAGTGCATACAGTTGTGCAGCAGCAGGAAAGGACGGACTGCCCTCCTCTGGATAAAGTCTGTCACTGCATGAGACAGTGAGCAAGCATCACATTGAAAACCTGAGATTTAAAATGGAAATGAACAGAAGAAAAAAACTTTAGAAAAATATAATAAAACAAAGAAGTGTTGTTATGTAAAATGAAATGAGATTCGCACTATTCTGCTTTTGTACTTACTGGATTTTTATATTTTAATTAAATTGAGTGTAAAGATGGGAAGAAAGCAAATGCTCAAAGGTTACATTTAGAGACTCAAACGTGTGTGTTTGTGTACTTTTGTGGATGTATGTATGCACAGGCACTTTTTGCGGAGATTTAACTGGAGTTGCATGGAGTCCATCAGACTGGAGAATGAAGATCTGTGCAGTGGTAACAGCTCTCCTGACTAACGTCCTCTTTGGAAGTAAGTGCAGTCTGTCTGATGTTAACATGTGAGCAACTGTGATTGTTCAGCTTAGTAAATCAGCCTAGGTGTTGCAAGTGACCGCAAACTGTTTTTGTATCTAATGCATGTTTATTTTTTTTGTGGTTCTGAGAGTTTGAATATAAAGTTCAAGACTAGATGTGGACTGTGTGTTGTCCCAATCAGCCAAGCTGACATATGCACAGTATAAACGCCTCGATGTAAATGCTAGGGCAGGATGAGATTTCAATTGTTTGTTTTTTCCTGGTAATTCACTTTTTCTCTTCGGCTATGAGTACACTGTGGTTTGACTCATCCTTCACAAGTATTCAAGGAACATCCTCATTTTTTGTAACTTAAATCCTATCTCTGTGTGTGTGTGTGTGTGTGTGTGTGTGTGTGTGTGTGTGTGTGTGTGTGTGTGTGTGTGTGTGTGTGTGTGTGTGTGTGTGTGTGTGTGTGTGTGTGTGTGTCTGTGTGTCTGTGTGTGTGCATGCATGTTTGTGTGTATGTGTGTATTTTTATATATATTTTTATATATATACTGTATATATGCGTCACTTTGAGTTTATAAATAGCACAACATCCTCAGATTCAGACAGTATATAAGGAACATCCTCATTTTTTGTAACTTAAATCCCATGTGTGTGTGTGTGTGTGTGTGTGTGTGTGTGTGTGTGTGTGTATTTTGTGTATGTATGTATGTATGTGTGTGTGTGTGTGTGTGTGTCAGGGTCCATAATGGCCACAGGTAACTGTCACCACATGCATTTTAATAAAGATATATGACTCATTCTAGTCTGGATTTTTTTTATTGACTTCGATTACACATATTTGATTGTCACACGACAGAGGCAAAACGACATAAAACAACAGGTTTTATTCCTTAATGAAGAGACAAGCTGGCTTAAATCTGTTGTGCTCTTGACACATACAGCATGTTACTAGTTCATTTATATAAATATATACATTTTATGATGTAAATGCAGTCATGGGTCACGTGAAGGCACAGCAATGGCACTGATCTGCTGTATTTTAAAACATTTGTTTTTCAGGCCTAATCAAAGACTATTTAATAAATAAATCAGTATAATATCTGTCATAAAATGTCAGATTGCATTCTCCTCTCCACTTAATATCATAATATTAATGCATCCTCAGAAGACATTTCATTCCCTCCTGTTTTCCACATCCATGGCCCTAAAGAATAGAGGTCATCGTTTTAGGAGATTCACTTTCAGAACAAACTTTCATCATAGAAAAGTGTAACATGCATGTAAAAATATCCTTACCGTGAAGATGCTCTTCTTATTGATACATCTTTAAAAATGATAAAATGTTAATAAAAAAATGTCTTTTTGATTTTTTATATTTTAATTGGATTTCTAGGAAAACACTTACCTGATGGTTCATTGTCAATCACCTGTTTTCTAATTATGTACATTTTCATGAGCAGAAAGCAGATGGAGAAGAAAAGGCCAATCCCTGCGCCTATGACGGCATATTTTATTTCTGAGGCTCAGGGGAAGAAAACACAATCTGATTAGAACAGTTATCAGCTTTAAATATGGTTTGTATTCTGAGTTTGTTTAGTCTTTTACCTGGTTCATCACTGGAAGAGTCTTGTCCCTTTACACACGTCACCAACAAGCAATCTGTAAGACAGCAGTCAAGTAGTTCATCTTTATTTCAAATGTATTCGATTATTATGTTGCCTTATGCCATGATTACGTTCTGTTTGGCGTAGTTTTAGTTTTCCTTGTCGCTGTGTTTAGTTCGACCTTGTGTTGTGTCATTGTTTAGTTTGTGTATTTAAACGCTCTGTTCACTTCAGCTCTTTGTCTGGTGTCTTCAGTGTTAAAGGTTAGGTAATGTTACTTCTCAGTGATGGGTAAAACAATGCTTTTCGAAACTCAGCTGAACCAATTGTTTCTCAAAACGATTCATTGTAAGTTTGAAACACTGGCGACGGTCAGAGCAGTGTAAATGCAATGAAAGCTCAGCCAGGACAAAAAATATCTTTTACAAACCAATTGAAACATATTTAAAGTTTAGCCCAATGGAAAGAATCGTTCCCTATCCCCTATATAGTGCACTGTCTGAATCGTTCCCTATCCCCTATATAGTGCACTGTCTGAATCGTTCCCTATCCCCTCTATAGTGCACTGTCTGATTGTTCCCTATCCCCTATTTAGTGCACTTTCTGAATCGTTCCCTATCCCCTATATAGTGAACTGTCTGAATCGTTCCCTATCCCCTATATAGTGCACTGTCTGATCGTTCCCTATCCCCTATATAGTGAACTGTCTGAATCGTTCCCTATCCCCTATATAGTGAACTGTCTGAATCGCTCCCTATCCCCTATATAGTGCACTGTCTGAATCGTTCCCTATCCCCTATATAGTGCACTGTCTGAATCGTTCCCTATCCCCTATGTAGTGCACTGTCTGAATCATTCCCTATCCCCTATATAGTGCACTGTCTGAATCGTTCCCTATCCCCTATATAGTGCACTGTCTGAATCATTCCCTATCCCCTATATAGTGCACTGTCTGAATCGTTCCCTATCCCCTATATAGTGCACTGTCTGAATCGTTCCTATCCCCTATATAGTGCACTGTCTGAATCATTCCCTATCCCCTATATAGTGCACTGTCTGAATCGTTCCTATCCCTCTATAGTGCACTGTCTGAATCGTTCCCTATCCCTATATAGTGCACTGTCTGAATTGTCCCCTATCCCCTATATAGTGCAGTGTCTGAATCGCTCCCTATCCCCTATATAGTGCACTGTCTGATCGTTCCTATCCCCTATATAGTGCACTGTCTGATCGTTCCATATCCCCTATATAGTGCACTGTCTGAATCGTTCCCTATCCCCTATATAGTGCACTGTCTGAATCGTTCCCTATCCCCTATATAGTGCACTGTCTGATCGTTCCATATCCCCTATATAGTGCACTGTCTGAATCGTTCCTCTATCCCTATATAGTGCACTGTCTGAATCGTTCCTATTCCTATGTAGTGCACTGTCTGAATCATTCCCTATCCCCTATATAGTGAACTGTCTGAATCGTTCCCTATTCCCTATGTAGTGCACTGTCTGAATCGTTCCCTATTCCCTATGTAGTGCACTGTCTGAATCATTCCCTATCCCCTATATAGTGCACTGTCTGAATCATTCCCTATCCCCTATATAGTGCACTGTCTGATCGCTCCATATCCCCTATATAGTGCACTGTCTGATCGCTCCCTATCCCCTATATAGTGCACTGTCTGATCGTTCCCTATCCCCTATATAGTGCACTGTCTGATCGTTCCCTATCCCCTATAGAGTGCACTGTGTGCCATTCACCATTTAGAAAACAGTACACTTTAAAAATGCTTGGTAAAAAACAACCCAATGTTGGGTCAAATATGGACTAACCCAGCAGTTGGGTTGTTTTAAATGTTTGCTTAAGACAAAACAACTGCTGGGTTAGTCCATATTTGACCCAACATTGGGTTGTTTTTTACCAAGCATTTATTAGAGTGTAAGTGTGTGAACAGATTTCAGCTACAGCTTCAGCGGGGGCGGGGCTTTAGATTCTAGAGAGCATTTGATTGGACAGAAAATCTGATGAGAAGCTGAAGTGCAGAGTGATGTCATCAAAATCATTGATCCATATTGGCGGAAGTGAGAGACTGTAAGTTTTGAACGCTTATATCTGCTAAATTCGAATCTTGTCATTGTTTTGGAGCGCACTCGCGTATAGATAACATTCATAATAAAAGCCAAAAAACTTCACGGGTCATGGGTTTACTGAGATCATCGCCCCCTAGAGGCAAACCATTGAATTTTTACTGAAATCACGTGACTTCGGCAGTTTGATACGCACTATGAACTATCGGCTCGAAACAAAGGATTGGCAAAGGTTTGGAAGCTTCATGAAGCAGTGTTTCTACAGAGACTGCTGTAAAATGATCATCTAAAAGCATCATTCTGAAACCAAAACCATGATAATTAAGCTTTTCAAATCTGTATAATTGTGCTATTAGGTTTGTTTCATGCACTTTTTCCACTACAAGAACTGATTTTGGTATTTATTTAACTTTAGATCTACATTAGTGAACATGAACAATAATAATAAAAAATACTTTGAAAGCTTTTATTAATCGTAGTTCATATTAATTTTAACACCCACTAATGCATTATTAAAAATCAAGTTACATATATCATTGTTAATATAACTCTAACATGACCTGACAATAAACAGTTGTTTTGTAACTAACATTAACATAAATCACTTCACTTAAAGCCTTTATACATAATGCATTATTTTAGTAAAATCAATAAATTATATTAAATTAAATTATTTATAAATTAAATTAATAAAATAATATAATTGTGAGATATAAAGTCCAATTCTGAGGAGAAAATATATCTCACAATTCTGAGAAAAGTAGTAAGAACTACAAGATATAAACTCACGAGGGAAAACAAAGTCTGAATTTGTAATTTAGATTTTATAACACACAATTGCAAGTTATTATCATGCAATTCTGACTTTATAACTCGCAATTCCAAGAAAAAAAGTCACAAGTACCCTTTTTTTTATTATTCTGTGGCGTCATCATTTTTAATTCTTCCATAGTCATAATGTATGATTAAGAGCTCATATTAAAAACTGATTTTATAGGTAAGTCATGGCAATAAACTACACCTTTTAAAGACTTAGAGAGCAATACTTTAAGGATGTGATCCTTTCGCCGTAGTAAAATTAAAAATATCCTGGAAAAGGATCTCTGAAAACGAGTGGGAACCCTGATAAAGGCTTTTTCTTTTGTCATATATGGCTGTTCTTAGTTTCATTATGTAAATCAGTGTCTCTTTATCAGCTTCCTGCAAGCACAATCGAGACCTGATCGAGAGGAAGTGAGATTACATCTGAGATTGCGACATCACTTCCTACTTAATACATCACTGAGACATGTGCAAACCTTTCTTAAAAATGCTTAAGACAAAGCAATGTTCAAAATCTATCTAGGTCAGCACATATGACAGTATATTACATCTTTATAGAGCTTTATCAGATTAGTGTTTTTTGTAATTGACACTCACGCAGGTCTCAGGCCTCATGCAGTCACACACTTGATGTTACGAGAATATGCGTTGAGCTTGTTAGTAAACAGTTTATCTGTCACAACTCACAAGTAAATTATTCATTTCATATTCTAGGTCAAAATGAGCTTGGGCATCCAACACACTCTTGGTTTTGTTAGAGCTTCTCAAGCATCTTATCAATAAAGCATAAAAATCACAATCCAGTGTTGTTTTTAATAACATTTTCTTTTCATTTGATGCCTCAGTTTTAAATACCAATAAAAACAAGAATTTTAGCAACGCAGCTTCCATAAACTGAATGATATTCCTTACCGATGGTGAAGATAAAGCAGATGGCTGAGCGGTATCTTGCACGTTCAGGCATTTTTAAGTCTTTTCATATCTGTCTCTAACATTGTGTGTTTTGCATTTGTTCGCTGATGTGCTGCTTTTCAAATTGAACCATTTCCTGTGCGTTTACCAAATGGTTTGTAGATAAGATCAGATGATATGCACGAAGCCCTTTAGTGTTCTTTCCATTAGGGGATAATTGTTTTTAAAAAGCAGAATCAAGTGCTCTAATTTCAATTGCTCATTAAGTGTCAAACTTTGTGCTAGTTAAAGAATGGGATCAGGTTCATCCGGCTAAAGTGCTCCATTCAAATCCCAGTCAGTGTCTCGTACATGCATTGCATGCGAGATCTACTGCTCCACTTTGTTTTGCTACTACAGGTTTGACCACAGCACACTATTGGGGTCAGGACGGTGTGTTGTTGTTGAAAGAAATGAAAGCAAAGATGCATTAAATTAATCAAGAGTGACATTTATAATGTTACAAAAGATCTATTTCAAATGAATGCTGTTCTTTTGAACTTTGTGTATCAAGGTTTCCACGTGAATATTGAGCTGCTTTAAACTTTGATAATAATCAGAAAGGTTTCTTCAGAAACAAACCTTCCTTTGTGAAGGATCATGTGACACTGAAGGCTGAAAACTCAGCTTTATTACACCATTTTTTTCAAATAGAAATAGATATTTCTGTAATGTTTGAGGAATTTAATTCAGCCTTGGTGATCAGAAGAGACTTCATCAAAAAACATTAAAAAATCTTAAAGACCACAAACTTTTTAAGGGGATGTGCATTTAAAGTGCTGGTTGATTATGATTTGTCTTGTTTAACTGTAGTGAGTGTGTAGTGTCGCTGTTTGAGCAGAAACAACATCTGCAAAGTTACGACGCTCAAAGCTCAAAGCAAAGGGAGATATTTTCTTCTACAGAAATCTCTTTTTAAGGACTACAACAAACGGCAGGAGGGACTACAACGAGTTAGTGACATCACTAACCCTACATTTACATAACCCCGCCCCCGGGAACACGCAATAAAGGGGGTGAGGCTTTATATTGCAGAGATGAGAGGATCTGTATTTCTTACTATTGGAGAAAGCGTAATGGCTAACTTGGATCACGTGACGTCGGGCACCTCAGCTTATCCCATTGTCGCCAAATCCGCGGGTTTCCCATGGAATTGGGCTACTTTAACACTGTTTCCACGGGCTGTGTTTCTCAGCTGTCCCAAAAATGTGATATATAGCCCAGAGAATGCAAATTTTAGAGATGCAGTGATTGCAATTATCTTGGCTGATAAGTGTGACCTGCCGATTTTTCCAATTTTGATTTTCTTCGCAATATCTGACAAAAAACTACAGTACTTTTCTGAAATTTTTATGATTTGATCAAAAATATGTCTAATTAATTGAATTAATAAAAAATATTTATTAATTTGTTTTCAGTACTGATAATAAATAATGATAATAATAATCAAATTAAATGTTTTTTCCTGTTTTTTCTTCTGTGTGTTTTAGTTTTTCTGGTAATCAAATGAAGGCATAAAACATGCATATATTTTTAATCAAATGAAATTTAAATAAAACGGTCATTGGCCTGTCACGGATTACGGCAACCGTGTTTCAGTCGATGCACTTTTGAAAATGGGAAATGTCTATCTTCACAGAGTGAATATTTCATGGATTATAGTTTTTCTCAATTGCTAAAACACTAAAACCCATTAGCTGATCAAAGTTCTCAGTTGCTTGAACTCATTTAGCTAATTGTGCAGTCTGTGGTTGATACCTTAAACCCTTTCACATGGTAAAACACAATTTGCTGATCTCACTTGCACTCTAATGCATGCCATCCATACTGGTAAACACAAGTGGCAACAATCAAATACAAATAGAGAACACAATGTCATCGATGAACCCAACCACTCAAAATTGATTTAACCTGTTTCAAATTATGTGACACAATATAAGTACAGTGCACTGCAGGCTGTATAGTGTACAATGAAGAAATTGTATGGCCCTGAACATTGTGCTGGATAGTACTGACTGCTCAATAGTTGCAGATTCATATCAACAAAGAACAAGAATTACAGCATCACAGAGACAAAGTCCAAGTTTGTGAGATGCAGGGTACAGTACTGTATGAGGAATTAATGACAGAATTGTCATTTTTGGGTGAACTAACCCTTTAAATCCTGCTCTGTACCTCATACAACTCTATTATATACCGGCAGAGAGGACTGCGACTGCAACACGCCATCATTCGATTGACTTTTGGTACCGCGTTTGACATTTTCACAATAAATAAACTGATTTCACTTATCTGTTTTTCTTCATAACTGTACGTAGTTTTCAGAAATGCTTAAATATCTTTTTTTTAATGCTATATTGTTACTAAAAATTTCATTTCCTACACATCTCTGTCCATTACGTTTGATTCTTTTTATATTATGTATAAAATGGGCATGTTTAGGTTTGTTAATAGGTCCATATGGTACGTTCTACTATCTATCCAAACATACAGAAAGCACATTTTGTGTCTTTGAAAGTTTCGTATTACTAGAGGTGGACAGTAACTATGTAAATTACTTAAGTACTGTACTTGAGTACACTTTTTGAGTATCTGTACTTTACTTGAGTATTATTTTTTCTGGAAACTTTGACTTTAACTGCACTACATTTTAAAGACAAATATTGTACTTTTTACTCCACTACATTTCTATCGAGGTCCTCAAAGTCGAAAGTCGTGTCTGTAGCAGCGTTGAAACTCAGTGGATGAATGTTTTCTTCCTTAAAAGTGTTTTTTTTTTTTTTTTTTTGCAGACAGCCTATCAGTAATCACTTCTGTATAGGGTCATGTGAAGTTTCCCAATATTGTTTTTTTTTTAACACTGATCAATTTATAGCAAAATGGAAGAATATGGTTTCTCTGCACAGTGTATGCAAACATGCTCATACTTAGAAAGTGTGTTTCAGTTTTCTGAAAAGATGAGTTTCATTGGAATACACTTGATGCATGCCTCATAAAATGTTCAAAAATGTAAATGTCTGGGAGAAAGAGACGAGTAAACCATCTGGAGAATATGGGATGTGTATCAGAGTACTGGATCCGTGCATTCGGCCTTAAAGCGACAGCAGCTTTGTAAAGAGCTTTGTAACTTTTATAAAAGTATTGAAATGAGTTTAAGGCAGTCGTATGCTAGCATGTCGGATGGAGCATCACTGACTGGCTTAAACCACTATGAGCATTTATACAACAATAATAAAATAATGCATTCACATGAAAAAAATGAAGTTTACTTTTGATACTTAAGTACTTTTAAAAACAAATACTGTACTTTTAATCAAGTAAAAATCAGTTTTTAGATCTTTTACTTGTAACGGAGTAATATTTGACCAGTAGTGCTTTTACTTTTACTCAAGTAATAGAGTTGTGTACTTTGTCCACCTCTGCGTATTAACAATGAGATCAGGCTGGGTAGGGATATGGTCAGGATTCAGTTTTCGGACAGGAATTGTGTTCCAAGATCAACAAAATATTTTGATTCAGTAACATGTCTAACTCTGCAAAATCAGGACGTGCATGCTCAGTGGACTGGCTTCCATCAACAGGTTCTTGTCAGAGGTCACAAATGACAAGTATTTTGCTGGAAAGAATGCAGACTCACTCTTCAGGGGGCCGTATAGCTGGTCAGCAGTGCACGTCTGCTGTAGACAAGACCTAACAGGTTGGCAAAACAAACATGCAGGATTAATGGAGCATTCAGAAACCGCAGAACATGCCACCTCGTTTTATTTTGCTCCGATAAACTGCCAGCAGAGACTGGCCTTACCATAGCAACTTATAATCGTGGCCTTGGCCGTCCGTCCTCCCAGCTGTTCAAATGGGTGTCAGGTTCTGCCAGCTTTGTGTGGTCTTCAGATTCACATTCATACACTGTGGGCAACAAAATCCACATCAGAAATGACATTAGGGTTTACAATCAGAGTGATCTGTGGTCTGAAAAGTTGAGTATAAATAATGAGCTAAAACAGGCAATGCTTTATCACAATTTTTAATGCATTACTTATGTCTGATAATGCACCTTATAATGTGTGAACTCATGAACTTTAGAAAATGCATTAAAACAAACAACCAATTTCAGATGTAACAACACTCAAAAAAATGCTTGGTAAAAATCACCCAATGTTGGCTCAAATATGGACTAACCCAGCAGTTGGGTTGTTTTAACCCAGTGATTGGGTTGTCTTAAGCAAACATTTAACCCAACCGCAGGGTTAAAACAACCCAACCGCTGGGTTAGTCCATATTTGACCCAACATTGGGTTAAAACAACCCAGCATTTTTTAGAGTGAATGAATCTCTGAATATTATAATGCGTTTGAACTTTTAAACTTAAATTATTCATGAAAAAAACATTCTCAAGTACATTATGATAATGCATTACACATAAAGTTAAAATAACAACTGTAAAAAATGACTCATTGCCAGCTCATTTTAGTTAATGGATTATGGGGCCTTATTGTAAAGTGTTACGGCTTTAATCGTTTTATCATCTAATGGGGCTTAGCACTGGTATTAGCAATGTATTTAGTGCACAGTTATTGCATAACTGCTGTTCATATCAACTCTGACCTAAGAGCTTCACAGGCTGATTTTATCTATAATATATATATAGATATATATAGACAGCGAGACATTCTAGGAGGTTCATACAAAGTACCTTGCTATGTTTAAATTAGCAACATTTATTGTCAGTTGTTCCCTTGTCATTGCCTCAAAGTTATGTCTACTGTTACATCTGTACAGTAAGAGCTCAACATAGTGCAAACTCTGCTTGACTGTGTTTTACCATGTTTACATTCTAACAGGCTTATTAATTTAACAGGATGATAAAGACATTGAACACTGGCCATCTTAAAATGGGGATTTTGGACTATATCCCAAGTGCAATTGTGTCCTCTAATCGATGTGTGTGAAACAAAATCATAGGGTTCTAAACTGTATAAACTCCAAGTTTTTGGTAAAACTGTTTGAAACCTTAACAACAAAGTCATATTTTTATATTTTCAGAATTTAGTTTGACCTCCTAAGGACGACGATCATCATTTTCTGAAGGTTGAACACCCTCTTTTGTTGAATATTAGTTGAACATGAAAACAAAATATATTCAAGTACTCTGTACTTAAGAGTAAAGCTGTGCCTTTCAACATAACTTCAACATTTCACTTCTGGCCTTCAAACAAACACACTTGTGAATTTCCATAAATACTCCCAGGCTGGTGTTGGTCCAGTAGCACGTGGTAAACTGTGTGCAGAAACACCTCTCAACCTCCATCCGCCCAAAATGCTTATCATAATCTCTTAAACCAGAACAACAAGAGTTTTAGAAGGCCATAGGTCTTTGCTCTATTTATGTCTAAAAAGCTGAGCGAGTATACGATCTATTTTGGTAATAGGAAACACTATTGTTCTTAAGTGAAAGGAATGACACCTTTTCTTCATCTTGATTTTTTAAAACGTTGTTTAAACCCTATAATGGTCCTTCGGAAGTCAGGACAAATGTGGGCAAAATCTTTCTTTCTTTCTTTCTTTCTTTCTTTCTTTCTTTCTTTCTTTCTTTCTTTCTTTCTTTCTTTCTTTCTTTCTTTCTTTCTTTCTTTCTTTCTTTCTTTCTTTCCTCTATTCAATCCCTATTTTTGCATTCACTCGCTTTAAGGAGAAAAAAAGTGGATATAGGCATTACGACGTGAAGCTTCAGTAGGAAGAAAGGGTACATTTTGTCATTGTTAAGTCAAATTTCCTGTGGCTGATTAAGTTCCCCTCTAGTGTGTAGGTCTCAGTTTAATATATCACTCTTTCTATTGCCTGTATTAAACGCTTGTGATTTTGGGTCAACAGCTTATAAAACTTCTGGGTTTTGGTTCTGGGTTTTTTTAGTGTGTCACTCTGTCTCTATGAAGGACGCTTAAGGGTTAAAGCAACGTACCACACAAAACAAATAAAACCAGGATAATATATTAGTTTTAGTACACTACAGCTGAAAGTAAGTGTCAGAATAACAGCTTGTGTTTGGCACCTTTCTAGTGGACGAATAACAGTGAAGCTGTTTTGTGGTTTAGACTTCATAGCTAAACAATATTAGACTTGATTAACATTGTCAGAATGGGTATTTGTACATCCTTGGATCTGTGAATCTCATGTATCATGAAATGGTTGCATCTCAGAACTGGCATGATTAGTTTTCATCACAAGGTGGTTTGTTGACATATTGATGTCTCAGCTCCAGATATTTCTCGGCCGGGGCTTTGAGCGTGGAAGTGTCGTATTGATTGGGTCTGTTGCAATAGGACAGTGTTGCAATTGACTTGCTTTGTGAGCTGTTCTAAGAAATGTTAATCTCCTCATTAACGTTGAACCATGGATGGAATTCCCTTGTGTTGTAATGCTAATGCATGTTTCAGTTGAATGATAAACTAAACATCTAATTCCATGAGTAATATTAATATTGGCAGCCAATCAGTCAGATTTTTGTTTTAAAATAAAGTAATACTTTTATCAAGCAAGGATGCACTAAATTGATCAAAAGTGACAGTAAAGACATTTATAGTGTTTAGATTCTATTTCAAATGTTAAAATAAAGGAACACAGTTTCCAGAAAAGCAGCAAATCATCATCTTAGAATGACTTCTGAAGGATCAGGTGACACTGAAGACTTTTTAAAAATGGATAACAATAGAAAACAGCCACTTTAATAATATTTCACAATGTTACTGTTTTTACAGTATTGTCTGATCAAATAAATGCAACCTTGGTGAGTAAAAGAGATATATATGTATATGTATATATATAAAAATCGTACAGAACCCAAACTTTTTAACGGTAGTGTACGTTAAATTTCTAATTCACCCTAAAATCCCCATTCTGTCAGCATTAACCTCATTCTGTTATGTTGACTTTTTCCATACAATAAAATCGAACTGTCAAGCTCCAAAAAGTCCCATAAGACCTGTGCATTACATTTTAAACCATCTAAAGCCTTATGATAGGTGGGGAACAGAGTAAAATTGAAGTCTGTCACTTAAAGGACCAAATTTTAACGTTTTGAGCGCATGGTCTGAAGCTCATGATGCAGGTGCACAGGCGTGTCTGAATCCACTTCTGCTAGTTTAACGACGGGAAAACGGTCGACATGCCCGGCGCATGGTCCAAAAGGGTCGTCCCTCGTCTTTTAATGAGTCATGGGTGTGTTTTGGGGGTAACGTGCAATAAACCAATCAGAGTCTCATCTCCCGTTCCCTTTAAAAGCCAGTTGAGCTCGCACCATGGAGGAGTCGCTGTTTACATACGAGCGGAAAGACTGAGCGCTTTCGCCAGGAAGGAAACCTTTTATTTATACTTAAATATTATAGTAAAAATTAAGTTTACTTAATCCGTTCGTGTTGTGATTACATGACTGATGTGTGTTGCATTAACTGAAGGTGGGCGGTGCTTGTTAATTCCCAGCATGCTTTGCTTATGGCTAAATCATAATGCATAAAGCTTAAATGTTGTTATTTTATAGGTAAAAGTGTTATTTTATGTATTTTTGAGCAAGATGAGAAAGGGGGAGACTTGATTTTGTTGAGTAGTGTTTAATATTCAATCATTTTTGAATTATTAGAAAAATGTAAATTACCATTGTGGAGAAGTGTGGAGCATTTGCACAGGCTGTGGACTGATACAGCTAAAGTCTGAAAGAGCTAAAACTGAAAGAGATTGTAATGCTTAGCATTTATATTAGTTAAACGTTTGTCAACCAGCTAGTGCAGTAGGCCTGTAATAATTCAGTTGTGTAACATTAAAGCATATGAAATGTAATGCCTGAATCATGTCAGGGAGCCATATAAAATTCGCTTTGAGACTACTTAGTTGAGTCACTTAAAATGTATTCATTCCATGATGTTGAAGTTACATGAACAAATTATGTTTGTTTAACTTAATTGATTCATGTGTAACCGATGTACACAATTAAATCATGTAAATCCAACACACTATTTTTTTTCAGTGTATGATAGGGCCCAAAATCTTACTTAATAGCAGTGGTCACCATTAATTTTCATTGTACGGAAAAATAAATCATGTTTTTTTCCCCACATTTTTTGGTGAACTGTTTCTTTAAGCATTACATAACAAGGCTAAGGTTCGTACATTAATATATCAATTCTCCCTCTAGAATCCAGCATGTCAATACACAACAGTAAGATGAACCTCAGCGGTGGCAGTCATTCTGTGGGCAGCGGGTGCATGTCGAGGCCAGCGCATCAGACATATGCTAGTATTTATTGGCTGCCATGATGGGCGAGCATTCTCCAGTCCCATGCATTGAATGACAGCCGGCGCGGCTGCTTTACTGCCGGCCCATGTGTGGACGTCCATCACCTCAAATAGACCATGCTCCTCTCTGCTGCCACCCTGGACTCCCCCTACAGCTAAAGAGTCCAGTTGTCCTATTATAGCCTTGCCTGCTCGCTCTGGAATAAGAGGTTGAGTGGACATGAGGGCCTTTTGGAAACGGTGAGACCGGGTTGCTAAGGATAGAGACTCGTCTGCCCTCTCCTTGTGACCTTCCTCCCCTTGAGGTTAGCAGATGGTAAAAAGGAAATGCACTCCAGTTGCATACAGTGAACTCACCGCAGTTTTACACCGCAAATATTATTAAGCAGGGACTTTCCCATACAACCACATGCATCATGTACAGGAACAACATACAGTTTGTGGACAAAACATATGCGTGTGTGTGACCTGTATATTTTCCCTGAAAAAAAGTGTTGCCTCAATTGTGAAGGTTTGCATCTAGTTAAATGCATATTTACTTTCATTTAAGATATATATATAAAATAAGGTTTTACAATAAGGTTCCGTTTGTTAAATGACAATGAAAATTGGTTCTAAAGCATTTATTAATTTTAGAAAGTTAATTTTTCAAAAGTTGTATGTGACTATCATTTAATTGACCTGAGCTTACATGAACAATGAACAGTTGAATTTATTTAACTAATGTAAAAAACATTCCCCTGATTAACACAACATTTTTGAAGAGCATCTTTTTCCAAATGAATGAAAAAGGATATGAACATGCACAGTTTCACGATTCACTGATAATGTTCTGTTAACTGGATCACCTGATCGTCTGTAAAGATTCATTTTCGATTCAGACAAATTATATTTTGTGTTCCACAAAAGGAATAAATTAAGTCATCCAGGTTTGGAACAAGATATTTATTCAGAATATTAATCTTTCTGTTTGTTAAATACTATGTGACCCTGGACCACACAGCCAGTCTTAAGTCGCAGGGGTATATTTTATGCCAAAAATCATTAGGATATTAAGTAAAGATCACGTTCCATGAAGATATTTAATACATTTCCTACTGTAAATATATAACAAATTTATTAAGATTAGTAATATGCGTATGCTACGTATGGCAGCTTAGGACAGCGATGACGCGTCATGTTTCAAGCGGTGGTATTTCAGCATTTTTCAAAGTGACCCAGCACACGGGTACAAATGTTAAAAAATAACCCAATAAAATAGCCCAGCATTTTTCAGTGACCCAGCACACGGGTAAAACATTTACAAATAACCCAATAAAATTACCCAGCATTTTTCAGAGTGACCCAGCACACTGGTAAAATAAAATAAAAAATAACCCAGCATTTGGGTTAAAAAAATAACCCAGCATTTGGGTTAAAAATAACCCAGCATTTTTCAGAGTGACCCAGCACATGGGTAAAAAAAAAAAAAATAACCCAATAAAATAACCCAGCAGCCTGAACCCAGAATTTGGGTTAAAAAAATAACCCACCATTTTTCATAATGACCCTGCACACAGATAAAAATGTGCAAAAAAAATGCCCCAATAGAATAACCCAGCATTTTTTCAGATTGACCCAGCACATGGGTAAAATGTGAAAAAATGAACCCAATAAAATGACCCAGCAGGCTGAACACAGCAGTTGGGTTAAAAAAATAACCCAGCATTTTTCAGAGTGACCCAGCACACTGGTAAAATTAAAAAAAATAACCCAATAAAATGACCCAGCAGGCTGAGCCCAGCATTTGGGTTAAAAAAATATCCCACTATTTTTCAGTGACCCAGCACATGGGTAAAAATGTTAAAAAATGAACCCAATAAAATTACCCAGCAGGCTGAACCCAGCATTTTTCAGATTGACCCAGCACACTGGTAAATTGTGAATAAAATGACCCAGCAGGCTGAACCCAGCAGTTGGGTTACCCCCAAACCCCAATACATTTACTCCAGCATTTGGGTTAAAAAATTAACCCAGCATTTTTCGGAGTGACCCAGCACACTGGTAAATAACCCAATAAAATGACCCAGCAGGCTGAAACCAGCATTTGAGTTAAAAAAAAACAACCCAGCATTTTTTAGAGTGTATATTCTCATAGAATGATATCATTATAATGGCCTTTACTGTTATAACTTTGAAAAGCACTATCAATATTCTTGAGAGTCTGACCTTGTACAGTGGAGAATCAGGCGTGTGACAGATAAGCTGAGATATGAAAGGTGTGCCAGAAAGAAAGACAGCCGATTACTGTATGAAATACAGGCGGCTTCAAATAGAGCCACTTAAATAACTCTCTATGATACGTTGTATGTGTGAAGAGCATAGCCAAAACAAACACATTTACATAATAAAGCGTTAAGACAGAGCCTAAGCAAATGTGCTTTCCTCCTTCAGAGGCAGAAGCACTAGAAAGACACAAGCAGGACCTGCTTAACAACTGTGGGCATTCTGTCATGGTAATCAGACTCCATTAGCCACTCATCCTACACTTTGAGTTTGGTGACACTGCTGTGGGGTGATGCAAGCTGCTATATTTACCTCGCCTGTTTGTGAGAAAAATGACTCCTACTCACACCAGCCACCATACAACAACATCCCATGTGTCCAGAGCTCTGCGATAATGTGAAATGTTGTAGTCTCTGTCGGATTGGAGAGGGATAGACGGCTAAGGTCCTCAAGCTACCGCTACCAAAATAGCAGATGACCATTTCTATTTTATCTGTCGCCTACTCGACACCAAACAGTCGCTCAGTTATTTGCGATCACTAACTTCTTCCTGTGTTTCAGCGCTGGCCTTGCCGGCAACTATTTCTGTAGGGTGTGTTCGGTTCGTTCTTCCTTCAAGTGCTTACTTCAACATGGATTTCTACCATGAGCTTCAGGTTGTGTTCAGTGAAGGGCATTTTCATGGTGTTCTTTTATGGAGTAGCAGAGAAGTCTGACTTCACTTGGTGGCTTGTGTGAAATTTACCTTAAAGGATTTGTCCAGGGATGAAATACAGAACTTGAAATAAGGTATGGAATAAACACACACTGTCAAACTAATTACTTACAAGCTCAGTTTGACATTTTCTTAAGGTAAATTATATTTTCCTTTCAATAATAAAAAAGCTACGATCCATTCTGCTCTTTCACATTTTCATAACTGTATGATAATTGATAGACAGTCTGTTTTTTTTTTGAAGAACTTTCCTTGAGGTTAGTCAGGGCTTTATCACTGTACTGTAGATCTTCTTTCACATAAATACAGTAACAGATGTGGGGAAATTACCCGACTGCAAGTTGATACAGAATTATGGGCGGTGGAAAAATGTGCGCTGTCCAAATCTTCTTGGCCACTTAGTGCATGTCTTTAAATGCTCATAAATATATCTCGAGATTTGTCCTTGCATGGTCAGTTCTTGACCTTTCTGAGATCCCATCCCAAGAGTCGATCAGAAATGTGTAATAATGCTATATTGCCATTCTATGACCGATATATGAGCCAGGACCACAAAACCAGTCATAAGGGTCACTTTTTTTTAATTATTGAGATGTATACATCATATGAATAAATAAGCTTTCCACTGATGTATGGTTTGTTAGGATAGGACAATATTTCACCAAGATATAAGTATTTGAAAATCTGGAATCTGAGGGTGCAAAAAAATCAAAATACTGAGAAAATCACCTTTAAAGTTGTCTAAATGAAGTCCTTAGCAATGCATATTACTACTAGTAATAAATGTTTGATATATTTACAGTATGAACTTCATGGAACATGATCTTTACTTAAAGGAGTAGTTCACTTCAAAATGAAAATTTCCTGATGTTTTACTCGCCCCCATCTCATCCAAGATGTTCATGTCTGTCTTTCATCAGTCGAAAAGAAATTAAGTTTTTTGTGGAAAACATTCCAGGATTTTTCTCCTCATAATGGACTTCAATGGGGACCAACGGCTGAAGGTCCAAATCAGTGCAGTTTCAAAGGAAGGGCTTCAGAGGCTCTGCACGATCCCAGACCAGGAATAGGGTCTGATCCAGACAAACCAAAAAAAAAGTAAAAGATATACATTTTAACCTAAATTGCTCATGTTGCACTGCTGTGCGACACACCATGGATTGCACAATCACATGGGAAAGGTCACGCTGGACGCAGGCAGAAGCACCGCCCCGTGTTTCCAAAGAGCTCATGTGAAGACTAATACAAACATCCTTTAGCAAAAAAAAGGTAACACAACAATGTCGGGTGATTTTGAAGTTGGAGATTGAAGGGCGTTTGTATTAGTCTTTGCACTTTTGCTTGGGACGGTACTTCCACCTACGTCTAGCGTGACCTTTCCGACGTAATTACACAATCCGTGGTGTGTCGTGGTGTGTGATGAGCAATTTAGGTTAAAAAGTATATACATTTTTAAAAATAAAACTTTTAAATGACCGATAGTTTGCTAGATAAGACCCTATCGTGCAGAGCCTCTGAAGCCCTTCCTTTGACACTGCACTGATTTGGACCTTCAACATTTGGTTTGCAATTGAAGTCTATGATGTGATGAAAAATCCTGGAATGTTTTCCTTAAGAAAATGTATTTCTTTTCGACTGAAGAAAGAAAGACATGAACATATTGGATGAGATCAGTATATTTTCATTTTGAAGGGAACTAATCCTTTATATCCTAATGATTTTTGGCATAAAAGAAAAAATCTATAATTTTGACCCGTACAATGTATTGTTGGCTATTACCACAAATATACCCGTGCGACTTATGACTGGTTTTGTGGTCCAGGGTCACATATAAGCTGTGATGAGTGCTGGTAATGGATTCAGGTCAGAGGATAAATATGGGTTAATGAGTTATACCAGGATCAACCACACACTACAGCAGCTGCAAAGAAACAACTGCATCATGACTAATTTGTGTTGTTTGGATTTACAAAAAATGAGGAAAGAATTGTTGGATAACTTCTTTGACACAATTCAACAATGCTGACATTTCAGGTATTGAAGTATTCTGTTTTAAAAAGTAGATCTGGGCACACCTAAAAATCCTCTGCATAGTTTGAAAATCCATTTGTTTTAAACGATTTCCAAGGGTTATGCAGGTGGCCTGTGTATGTGAAAGGGCAGAGAGACATCTGCCTTCTTCTAAAAATAGTTTGTGTTTGACATGGTGTAGCTTTTTTTACTGTACATAGTCACAGGCTGGATTACCAACCACATCTGAGGTCAAAACTACATTTTAAAAAATATGATTTTTGGCTGTCATTGCACAAACTGATACATTTTCTCTTTTTTTGCAGGAATATCACAATGTAATCTCCAATATCTGGTGATGACAATGCAATAAGTGTCAAGCCAGGTCAGTTCTGCGTCAGACTGAAGGAACTGCAACCGCATTCATCATGAGCAACCAGGAGAAGCGTCACAGGACAAGCATGCAGCACCTCCGCTATCTCGATAGCTTTATGGATGAAATAGACCGTGAGGTCATGAGCCTGACGGATCGAGCTTTTAAGAGTCTGTGCATTGGAGATGAAGCAATCTACAATGACTCAGAGTTTTCCCCCTCTCCAGTCAGCTGCCACAAGCCAGTGGTGGAGGACGTCTCAAAAAAGGACAGCTTATTTTCTGCTGTCAAAAAACTTAATTCTCACCCCCTTAATGGAGCGAATGATCTGTTGAGTAGATCAAATAAGCCATCCAAAGACTCTGCACTTTTTGCAGTATTTTCAGCGAAAACGAATGGTGAGAGCACCAAGATGATAAACGGTGATTCATGGGACAAATCTGCCCTACTCAGCATCCAACGAGAGCTCTCTGAGTTTTCTTCAGATTACCACAGTTTAACAGCGGAACATCTTTCCCAAGCCAAGAACCATCTAAAACCAGATGAAAAAGGATCTGCCAAGAAGGATGCATCGCGTTCCTCAGGAAAATCCTCTAAGAGTAAACACAGCAAAAACAACAAACTGAGAAAACTGAATTCTATAAACTTTTTCCTTCACAGTGAATTCAGCCCGTTCTTGTCATGGGGGGATTTTAATAAATTCCCCATTGGTCAGGAGCACATATCGGAGATTTTGCTAAGCAATAGGCCTCCTGAATGGTATGACTCACCTCTCTATAAAGAATTAACTGCAGCACATGGACACTATAAATTAAGTTTCCCCCCATCAGAGGAAAAAGAAGTCGAGAAGTGTCCTAAACAAAGTGAGAGCTCTTCGCTTAAACCACAGCTTGCATCGGTACAATCCACAGCACCTAGTGTACCCCCAAAACCAGAGAAAGAGCACATCCAGCACAATATTCCCACAAAGGCCCCTCCGCTTACCTCTGAACAGAGATGTAATTCAGAAAGGGCAGAACCATGCGTTCCCTGGCGAAAAAGCAGAAGTAGAGCAAAAAGTGCTGCTCCTGTGGGGCATTCCATCAACTCAGTTTGCGAGAGGACAAGCGCCGGAGAAAGGAGTGCACAGGCATTTAAAGAAGTAAAGGCAATAGAGGACCAGACCTCTGCTAGTTCAACTCCTTTCAGTATTTCACAGCTGTTGACACCAGTGATACCCTCCAGACACGGGACAGGAACCTCAGAGATACTGCAAACTGTGCTCTCACCCACTGCCCTGGAGGTCCCACTGCTCCCGGAGAGAGAAGTGCATCCGTCACCTGAGATTAAGAGAGAAGGGTACAAATCCATAGCATCAAGCTTGTTGTTCAATCTCAAAGACAACAGAAAACGGGTTAAGACAATGTACAGTCCACCTAAGTTTAGAGGTCTGGATGTGGGGTCGAATCAAAGCAAAGAGTCTCCCCAGCCTGAAGTGTCAAAAGATGGCCTTGAAATAAAAGATATTTCAGGAGTTACAACTATTTCACCCGCACGTCACAAAGCCATCGTCTCTCAGATGAGTCCCTTGTTGGAAACTGCAGACACTCAAACTTGCTCTCCTGCAAATGGCGGGATGCCAGATGACTATTTGGCATTGAGTCTGCTTCAATCTGGGAAATTAAAATCAAACAGGAGCCCTGCGGGTAACAAGGCATCTTACCCATCATTACAACTTTATAGGAAAACTAGTCCTGAGGAGGATAATATTAGAGCAAATGCTCAAACTGTGGTTGAAACCAGTTCTCAGGTTTTCACCGATAAAATCAGCAAAAATCATGGCACAGAGCATAATTACCCAAGCAAAAATAATGCCCCCAAACCCACTGCATGTTTAAAAAGTGAAAGATCTCTTGAAAACAAATCTGGTGAAAGTCCAAGTGTAAGTTTAACAACCCTGGAAGAGCAAGTCGTTAGTGATGGTACAAATCAAATTAAGGAGAGGTTGAAAACTAGAGGAATAGTCGATGCACAGAAAAGCCCTGTTAAAGACAAAGAACCACACAGAAAGGAAAAAGGAGCAAAGCATGTCTTTTCTGCACGACAGAACAACTACATTAAAAGTCAGAGATTTGTAAGTACAGATGATGAGAGTCATCACGATAATGATAGTTCTAATGCTGAAACGGGGTTGTTGACTATTAAGGATAAAAATGAAAATGAAAAGAGGTCCAGGCATTCCAAAAATACAAAAACGAAAGAGATAAGACAAGAGGAGCCTAATGCAAACATGCATAAAGATAAAGTAATGGATGGACCACTATTGAAAGAAAGGGTTCATGTAAGAGGAGCGGTTAAAGACCACAGCAGTATGACATCAAAGAGTGGTTTGGAAACTCAAAAAGGAAACTCTGAAACAATGAAAATAAACATTTCTGAAAAGAAAGCTCTATTTGCACCAATGGAACAGGTGCCAAATAAGACAAATGCACCCTTAAAGAGAGAGAATGTTGTCATTGATAAGTACGACCTGGCCAAAATGGCTTTAGAGGAAGTAATTGCTGAACGAGAGCAAAGAAAGTTGAAAAGTAAGGCTGTCTCGGATGCAGGATGTTCACTCGTTGATATAAAAATAGTTGATTGTGAAAAACCTCAAGGTGGTATTGAGTTATCCAGCAGTAGAGAGGACCAACTGTCTAGTAAGTTCAAGCTGAATGAGAGAGGGAAAAGTGCAAAAGAAGGCAAAGGTCAGAATACTGTATCTGCTTTTAAAACAAATTGGCAGACTGTTCAAACAAAGTCAGAAGACATGGCCAAACATGGTGAAAGTCATGTGCCTGAGGTAAAATTAGCCAGGCCCAGTAAGCAGGAAGCATCTATTGGGCATTGCCAGCATGCAGGACCTCTAAAATATAATGAAAGAGACAGATTGTGCCAAGACAATCAAGAAAGCAATACAGATAATGTAAGTAAGGATGATAAAATATGCCAAAAGAAAGAGTTGATTAATAAAAATATAAGTCATGCAAAGAAATGCACAAAAAAAGGTGATCATTTGAAAAGTAGCAATAGTCGCAGTGTGGGACAGTGTGAAGAAGAGTTGGGTGTTAGTTCTTTTAAACCTGAGATACCCCCAAGAAGAGGGAGAAGTAATTCTCATAGTAATGACAGAGTAGGTGAAAAGACAGAAAGTAATTCTGACTTTAAAAGAGAAGGTGACACTACAGTCAAAACTGAGGAAATGGAAAGTAGGGAAGTTAACAAAGTTCAGTCAAGTCAATCAAAGAATCGAGGCCCCGTTAGAGGAAATGTACTGGCTCTGAAAGGGAAATACGACAAAGAAAGTAAGGTGAACCTCAAAGGTCAGCCTGTTGAAGGTGCAAGCTGCGAAAAGGGTATGGAAGAGGAACCCAATGAAAAGGCTCCAAAAGACAACATGAAACATAAATTCCTCCCACCGAAACTCACAGTCAGTGATCCTGAAAGTGGGACTTATTCCATTATCTACAAGGAGATGGATTCAGAGAGTGAACGAAAGTCTAACAGCTCCTCGAACGAATCAGAAAGAGGTGAGGAACATTCAAAGAGGAAGCACAGTGTCACCCAAGACTTCCGAAAAGCTATATGTGATCTCACAGACAACATAAATGAAGTGCAAGACAACAAGGTAAAAACGAATGAGAAGGAAGAGGGTTCTGTAAGTGCGAAGGAGTTTGGAGACAAGCAGAACAAATCCAAAGGTCCTAGTAAAAGCTATGTGAAAGACTTTTTTAGTGGACTTCTTGGACTTGCAAGCTCAGAACGGGGAAAAAATTTGGATGAGGAGGAACTCTCTGAAACACCGTCCTCAGAGTCTATGAAAACTGATAATGTGAGAAAGGACAGTGTCACAGTATTTGATATCCTTGGACAATCTCACCGCGTATCATCATCAAATGGTAAGCAAACACATCACAGCAGTCGATCTTCAAACTCAAGTGAGCTCTCTCTATTGCATGAAGCACAACCTGAAGAGTTAAGTAAAGCAGAGGTCTGTTATGTGAAAGAAAGAGTTGATGGAAAGGTGAGGGAGAACTTCCAGAACCCAACAAAAGATTCCTGCTCTTTAAGCAACCATGAAAGTGAGTCAGATGTCTCTGCACCAAGTGATGTGGACAAAGGAGGATGGGTGCACAGCTTGATTGAGTCAGCTAGACATTTAACAAAAATATCACACAGTCATACTTCCTCCAAGGATCAACTAGAAATAGGTCAACTATCTCAGAAGGGCCACTTGACTGGATCTGAGAAAGATGAGCAAGATCTGGACCTCTGCAAGGACTGTGTCCATTCCCCAGTTGCCATGCCTGCTATATCAGTCAAGAGCCCCCAACCAAACCAACCAGCAATGCATTTCTTGTCCCTTCCGGTAGTCAAAGAGAGAAAGCCGTCAGTTGGAAGTGCCTCTGTGTCTGAGGAGGAGGAGGAGCGGCGCTCTGCTGTGAGCACTTTATCTGAAGGCCTGGAGAGCTATGAAACAAGCGGAGGGGATGCGATGGAGGAGAACAGTTCGAGCGTTGCTCCAGCAGAGGATGAGGAGGGATCCAAGGCACCGAGCGAGAGATCTGCTTCAGCCTGCAGTGGAAATGACAGTAATGGTCAAAACAAGCCGCCTGTTGTACCTCCAAAAACCGAAAAGGCTCTACGCCGAGCCATGAAGCTCACCACGCGGAGGATACAAAAGGCTGAAGCTAAAAGCAAATCTGAGCATAAAGGCAGGAGCAGTGACAAAAGTGTCAGCCACAAGGCTGAGAGGAGGCACCACAGTACTGACAAAATACTTGACAGATCGCTCAGCAGCGACATAATCAGCAGTAAACACAGCGAGCATCTCAATGACACAACTGAGCCCAAAACTCAAAGATCTGAGAAGCATGCTAGACGCCATAGTGGTCACAAGAGTCAAGAGAATGAACCTAGTATAAAACTGCAACATGCATCCAAAGACAAAGAAAGACAAACCAGTCAAACTGGTGATTCAAAGGGCCATCGCACTGAGAGAGAGCAAGCTCACGACAGGGATCATTTGGAGAACGGCAATGTAAGTAATGATCGATTAGGTCGAAGCAATGAAAAACCCAAGAAACTGGAACGTAGGACTCAAAGTCTGGATAGATTTCTAAGGGAAAAACACGAAAACATGCCAAGAAGCACTGGTAAGTTTTCAACAGAAGAATCACAATACTCTACTCCAAAGGCATTACCTTTCTGCCACAACAGCATCGAACATACTTATGCACCAACCACTAATCTTGTAACACAGTCCTTCCCAATCACCCAGAGAAAGCTTCTACAGGACCCTGACTCAGGACAATACTTTCTGGTGGATATGCCAGTACAGGTCAAAACGAAAATGTTCTTTGACCCAGAAACTAAAAGTTATGTGCAACTGCCAGTACAGTCTCCTGAGGCTCCATCATTGGAGGTTATGAACACACCATCGCTTATGCTGTATCATGGCTTTGTTCCAGTGCCTGTACCATCACAGAAGTCTGTTGTCAGGACGGCAGGATCTATGATTCCTTCTGATGACCTGGAAGACTTTGAACCTAGCAGGACACAGGACTTTTATCAGATAAATAACGAAGAAGTTAAATCTTACATTGAGCCTGTGTATATATCACAAGAACACACACCTGAAGAGGAAATTGATAGTGTGAGATGACAACATCCAGACTGAACCAGTGGATTGTCCAGAGATTGAACGTGACTGAAATCAGGGATTTGTTTTGTTTGTAGACGAATGCAGTTTTCTTCCATCTTGCAGTCTGGTGTGACATGGAAAAGATTTTGTAGTATGTATGCTGTTCTTTGTTTATAGTGCACAAGACGTGGGTTGTACATGTTTATTTCTTCTTAAAGTAAGGCAATTACCTAGTTCTCTTACTGTTAAAAGCACTTGTCTAGAGGTTGAGATTTGGATTTGCGCCTTATTGGAAGTAGTTTTGCTTTCATAAAAATATTTGATCATTATTTAACAGATTATTTTGATACATCTTGTATTTGAGGTTTGGAAATACATTAGTCCACAGTATTTTTCACAGCAGAAAAGTATTGTAAAAAATTAAGAAATTAACATAGTTAATGTGTTTTATATGCATAAAATGGAATATTTGACACATGCTGATTGCATCACTTTTCAGGGTGCATTATGGAATGAATCCAAATGGATTGTTGCTTCAGAAAAGAACCATTCCAATAAAAGCATCATCAATTTAATTTTGATTATCTTACTTCCTTTTATCCGAAGAAGAATCACATTCAGTTTATAGTCATATTTTTTAGACTAACAGGCCTTCAAATCAAGCAGTAGTACAAAAGTCCCTTTTAAATCTTAAAACGAAATAACAACTGTCTTAGTCAAAAACTTTTTTTTTTTCCGGCTAATTTGAATGAATTTGTATGATTTGTCTATACTGCAGTGATGGGTAGGTTTTAGGGGCGTTGTCATTTGTACGAAATCATACGAATTGACCAAATCATCAAATACATACGATTTAGCAAAAATCATACGAATGAGGTCGTACAAATTAGTAGGAATTTGCCACCTCATAAAAACATACGAATTGCCATGAGATCGGGTTAGATCGCATTATTTTACATTTCCATAAGCAATCTACCATTACTTGTTTCTGCTTCTTCTTCACCTGTGTTTTGATCCAGAGATTCTGCACTCTTTCAGAAGATGTGTAATAGCGCCCAACAGTATAACAGTGAAAACATTCAGTCAGAGGAAAGTAGATATGAAGCAAACTCCCATGTACACTTTGTCTGGCTATCACCAGACCAAGCTCAATTTAAGTTTGAACATTGGTCTGCTGAGTCTGCTCTGTATTTTCTACTGCACAAGAGGCATGATCAGCAAGCATAATTCAAATGACTCTGTATGCAATTGGATAATCCTTCAACCAATCAGACCACAATCGGCGTGATCAATGGGCAATGACCCATCATGTCCCTATCCGTCATCGTGTTAAACCAGCCCATAGCGCACCAGGTGGATAAGCCAGTCTGTGATTGGTTCCCACAAAAGTGTAGCAGAATCAAAACCCCAGTTTACCCAGTGTAATGTACACTACCAGGAGACTAGCACAAAATCAGATACTCAGAATATCTGTTTATAAATCAATATTTTCAAACAATGTAAGTTTATAAAACTGCATTTAAAACTATGTAAAAAAATATATTTAATAGGTTTAAAAGTATACTGAAAGTATACTTTCTTATTTATAGTTCAAAAGAAGTATACTATATATAATAGCACACTTCAATAAACTTATTTTTGTAAGGGTAGTTAACATCTTTTTATTAAGTGCCTCAAGCAAAACACTGTCTTTCACATTTGAAGAATTTGAGAACCTTGAAAAATCAGTTGATCCTCACTTTTGCTCATTGTATCATCCCAGTCAGCACTAGCCATTACACCATTCTGCCACCACCAAGTGGTGAATATGAGGTCTGCAAGTGTCTTATCATCTGCTAAAACTGCTGTGAAGTTGGGTTGCAACATTATGAGGTATTTGTCATAACACACATCATTGACTGAGAAAATAAAGGATGACTCATAGGGGTCAACTGCCTGACAATATGCACGTCTTTCTCAGGATGACATACTGTTACAACACATGTACTGGCAGAACAAACTTTAAGCCTTAAATGTAACAAGTTTAATAGAGTTGTTGTAGTAGATGAAAGGGCATTTTCCAATCCGATAGACATGGCTCATGGTTTCACACTTAGAAAATACATTATTATATCGCTTGCATTCAATATCTTTAATTTGGTTAGACTTACAAATACTCTTTCAAATATCTACTTATATTAATGCTATCTACATTGGATTGCTTCGAACAGTACACATCAACTGATACGTTTACATCTTGTCGTTTTGCATTTTAATGGCAGCCACAACTGCCCGCTACCATGTCGGGGTACTGTTTGAGCACCACATTATGCTCATCATCGAAGTACAGGAGGCTGATAGGGTGAAGCACATCAGGCACGCAGCACGGCTTCGCCAACTTATGGGATTGTTTCAGCACGTTCATGATGGATATCACGGTAGCGTGATTCGTAGCCCGTAGACCTCCGTCCAGTGGAAACGGGCATGAGCCCATGCAGCTGTATGCATTATAACCTCTGGGAGATAGTATCCACCCCGCCCAGCCAATCTTTGTGAAGTCTACGTAGAGGCTTGTTCTCTGGCACGTAGAAGGTAATGCACGCACGCTCCTGCGGTTCCGCAGTGATGTCACTAAACTTCCTGTAGGCTCAAGGAATTTAAGGGATGTGCTGATATTTTGTCCTAAAAGAGAGTCAACAATGAGAAATGAGACACACACTACGCATTATAGTTGAGTCCATCTTAAACTTTGTGTACTTTTATGTCACTGTGGTTGATTTTTTTTTGACAAAATCGAATATTCTGGAAAATTTTACCAACTACTTTTCAAAAGCCTCTTATTGTATTGTTTTACCCTTGTTGCAGACCCAGACTCTCAATCTTAATATATTAAAATTCCCACCTATCATACTATTTAAGATGTGATGGAAATGACATTGTGGAAACTCCACAAGAGAAAGTGTTTTAAGAGTTTATTTTCTGAAAGACCACAGAGCCAAAAATGCTCATAGTCTAGAAAACAGTCATATATTATATGTGTGCCTGGAGAATCTCAGTATGTTTTATGGCTCAACTACTGTACCTGTGTAGAAAGGTGGGTGTTGGTAGTGCTTTCGTCCGTCATCTGAATATATAACTAAATATGCATTTGTCTCATCTGACTGCCATTCCTTAATGCTGGACTCAAACCAGTTACGCGAAGGTAAAGCAGTCACGACCAGGTTACTATTATTTGTACAGCCGTGAAGAATCCATTCGGTCACCTGTTAATAATTGAGGAGTTATTGCGACAGCGGCACACATTAAATGGTTACAAATAGTTTTCTTCTTCATAGTGAATTTTATTTACCATTTGTGTGATGTTGAATACCTCCCATCCTTTGGTGTAGACCGGTAATAACCTTGAGCTTATCAAACTTCCTCGCCAGGGTTTAGGTCTGCTGTCCAGCGCTTCATACAGGTCAACCTAAAACAGAGAACACCAACAGATTAAGCCTTGAACATTTCCTTACAGTGACGTATTCAGAACAAGGTTCTCTCAAAAGTTATGAGCAAACAGTATTCCAGTAACTTTAATATAATTTGTTCAAAGTTATCAGTAGGGGAGACGGTGTTAGATTTAACACTGTAAGTTTGACAGTTTAGAAAAGAGCTGTGGTAATGTAATTAATATATTTTATCTTCTTTTTGAGCTCACAGGAGAAATTGCATGTGACTCTGAGCAAATGTATTGATTTTATAACCTAAAAACTGATTTTCAGGTAAGAAAGTAAAATGTTCCATCTGATTATGTTTTTGCTAGCAATCATTGAATTGTAAGTACAATTATTTAAGTTGCATGAAGTAGCTTTTTCTCTAGTTTATTTTGATACTTAGTATTTATGCTAACTTCAAACCCACATGCTAAAACTGTTAGCTAAGTTATGGCTATAAGGGGGATAGTTGTAAAAGTTATCAATCACATGAGTTTTTTATTGTTGCGTATAAAGGGATTTATTCAGTAAATGTGTTTCCATCATAGTTTATGCGCATGTCTTCTTACCAGCTAAAAATGATCTGCCTCAATTTAACAAACATTTTTGAGCACATTATTAGAATGTATGCGCATATTGACGTTTCCATCAAGTGTTTTTTAATGCAATTTCAAAAAATTCACATAAAAATAGGTGGATCTTGGAAGCATAGCTGGTGGCTGAACCCGTATGTGACAGAAATACTGTACACTTACACGCACATTCACAGACACATACACACTCACTCAAACACACACACAAATGCGCAGCAATTGTTTTGCACTGCATAAAAAACAAACAAACAAACAAAAAAAACAAGATAATGTTTAAATTGTTCACGTTGTTCAAAACTGTTCATTCTTTTCTAGTCAATGATGTTTATGCAAAAATTGGATAGTGTGGGTGTTATTTCATCAAATTACCTCTCACTGTTACATCTCCCCAACTAGTTACAACTCACCCAAGTTAGTGCGGCCAGCCGAATTTAGCCCCGTCCACATAATTTGAGGTCGGGTTAGGGTTAGTTTGTAACAACGGAACTCTTTTTATTTGACATTAACTCATTAACTGATTGTGTGGTACACGTCCAAGTGAGTTATTGTAGGAGACAAATATGGCTACCATGTATCAAAAATTTAGACACCTAGAACAAACAACCACTGAGTTACTGACTGATGCTAAAATAAAAAGTTTTACAACCATTCCCGGTCTCCCCTACTTTTTAATAATGTTCTCAAAATTTTAGCACATAAATAATATTCATACATATTTCATGAAAGTTTTTTTTTTTTTTCTAAAAAAAGTTTGTCTAAGGTTTTTTGTTAAAATGTTACTACTTGTTTTAGAACGTAAAAGTAACGTTCCCAAAAGTAGCGTTCTTGTGTCCGCTACATTCTAAAATGGAATGTTCTCAACAACATTCGATTAATCAAAGAGGAAAAAAAAACATTCAGAAATAACGTTTTCTTAACTTAATTGGTACATAAAAGGAAATTAGCTGTATAATCCGCTGCATATACCTACTTAAATCAGCTTTTAAAGTGTTTAAATGCCCAGCTTACTTTGTAAAAACGATGACGTCCCATAAAAGGCTGTTTACCGCGAAACCTTCGGAATTCTGCTTTGGTCACGCGCTCGTCCTGTCCGAATGATGTCAGATTAAAGAAGTGATATAAGCCTCTGGACTGTCCTAGATTAGAAAAAAAAAAACTGCGCATTACCATCTAAACGTCCACTGTTACATCAGCCATTCGCCATTTACATTTACGCACCTTTGAAACTTCTCACAGTATTTCCTTCCAGCACCTTCTTGTTTTTCAGCGTTCCGTTCGAGTCCGCGACGGCATCATATAACTCCGTCATGAACTCAGGTGCCTTCCTATTGGTCGGAGCATTGCGTGTCAAATCTTTTATCTGGAATATTTCATTCCTGTTGCGCATCTTAATTGCATTAGATATCTTTTGCTCATCTGTTGAGGTGGAAATGGCATCGGAGGACACAAAAGCAAAAATCCCAAAGAGATAAATGGCCAGTAACTTCATTTCTGACCGTGCGGATCAATGCAACAACCGGAATATTCCCTTCTAGTATGATTTTGCACCTGCAGCTGAGATGGACTGGTGTGACAGTGCATTCAAACCAACTATAAATTTACATCTCAGTTTACACAAGGGTTTGTCTGCTCACCCTGTACAGATAAGAGTGAACAGGCAGCCTTTCAAGCCAAACATCATGACTAAAGTTAAATAAACTGCATGCCTCATTTTAATGAATCAGACACATACACCATGAAGGCCGCCTTTTTACTTATACTACTAAAAAAGTAGGCAATAGGGAATTTTTGATCATGCCATCTTTACTTTTGTGTGTGACAAATGCCATGAATACAATTCTTATATGTGTATGCCTCATTTATAATTTAAGGCCATATTTTATAGCCTATTATTTGAAATATCACAATTTTACCGCTTACTTCAGGAATTATGGTGTGTTGGATCTGGTTTAGACGTCATTAGACGATAACATCAATGAAGAGACAAATGTTGGAAATTGCTGCATGTCCTTGTTGGCTTTAGCAGGTTGTTGTCTGTTATCTCTGTTCAGCCAGATCCCCTCATAGTGACAGAAGCAAACGCAATAACAAGACTATGACGCAAATGGAAGTGAAGATTTAGCCACTGTTACCTGACACGTGTTTGCGCTTCATGCAGCCGTTTTCTGTAAGGCATCTGTGTGTCGTCAGTGATCCTCATTAACAGCCTTTGACATTTAGGCCGCTGACACTCAGTACTTCGCTTCCATTCAAATATGCTAGGGTATACTTTATTTTTTTGAAAAATAAACATTAGTAATATGTTCTAAAAGAAGGGAGAGGTAAATAATAACAATAAAAACTCTTTTATAATGGCCCATTCACACAGGGCGTAGGCGTTTACGCTTCTCATTTACTTTGAATGGGTGACATCATCCGTTGCCGAACTGAATTGTGGGTTCCGTCACGTCGCTTCACTCGCGTTGCAAGCGGCAGAAGTTGAAGACTTCTCAAATTTATCCAATCAGATCGCCGTATGCAAATACCCTAGAGCAGGCGCTAGCAAATTGTGTCCATGCGACCCTAGAGCAGACGTGTGATTGGATGTTGTCACAATAACGGCCAAGCTTCAGCCATGCCCTCCGTCAAGCGTTAACGCTGAAGCCCCGTGTGAATGCAGCGTAAGGCTTCACAACTGTGATTTTCTGACTGTACACTGCAATAAATAATATATACCGGATACAGGGCAGGACTTAAGGGCCCGGGGGTTTATGTTTGGGCCCTAAACTACAAATATCATTGTTGTGTAGCACAAATTACACAAAAATTAAAAGAGGTTCCTAGAACAATTAAAATGCAACATGTCTTATAGTCAAAGTTTAGAGGTAATATTAAATACAGTAAAAAGCAGGATGTGCTCTCTCAGTTGAGAGAAGATCAAAACTCTGAAATAACACTGGCCAATAAAGACAGAGATGTACAGAATTTTTAAATGTATTGTCATATCTGTGTCCCCGTATGTCAGATTCTTAAAGGGGGGTAATCACACTGGTTTCTGCCAGTCTCATGTCAATCTTGAGTACGTATAGAGTAGTATTGCATCCTTCACATTTCTGAAAAGTCTTTAGTTTTATCATATTTATAAAGGACAGATACGCTGTACCAAGTCTTTCCGAATAAAACCGAGCGGCTGGAGGCGTATCGTGTGGGTGGAGCTAAAGAGTCACGAGCGCTTGCAGCTGTTAGGCCTGTTCGACTGCATACAGCGATGCGCAGACTGATCGGCAGCTGACTTGAAGCAGTGCATGCCGGTCAGAAATTGAGTCCGACTTGAGGCAGCGCAGACGCCACGTGACTGTGACGTATGCCATCAAAGAGAGCGATTCGAGAGCAGCCAGCTTGTACATTCTGCTTAGCTTCTCCAGAGTGACTGCGATGTCTCTAAAACATCTGTATATTTGACATATATTGCATTTATTTCACTTCAGCTGTGATAAAGTATGCAAACACAGCGCAAGCGTCACTAGAGGAAGCAGAAAGTGTCAGACTTCACGTCTCCGTTTGCAGCTCCTCCCCGCCTGCACACGGCTACTCTCACCGATGGGTTGCATCCAGCCGCAGCCGATGTCCAAGAAACCTGATGCGTTAAGAGCACCTGAAAGCTGTGACATCTTTAGAAAACGTGGATAAAAACGTTGTCCTAAATAAACAGTGGCTATCAATCAGATTCAGCCATACATATATGATCCAGAATCAGATCGAGAGGCTGAAATTGAAGCGGAGCAGCAGCAACAGTGATAACTGTACTATAACTGTATATATTTGCTTAGCGGCTTGTGTAAATGACTAATTTCTTCTTTCATTATGTCATTGTAATTTTTTTTTCTTTGCCCGTTTTAACTATACGTTCATGTTGTTTACTTGATGAGCACTTACACGCTGATAGCCAACAACACACAGATATTTGAAGCAGTTTTACTCATTGCCTGCGGTTACAATGCACGACCGTTAACCTTTATCGTTGAGACGATCTGCAAATCCGGCGTCAAACTGGGACTTGTTGATAAAGCAATCATCACCGAAATACAGGGAACAAACAAAAACACTTGCACAACTCTGTTATATAATACATATACACTCACCTAAAGGATTATTAGGAACACATACTAATACTGTGTTTGACCCCCTTTCGCCTTCAGAACTGCCTTAATTCTACATGGCATTGATTCAACAAGGTGCTGAAAGCATTCTTTAGAAATGTTGGCCCATATTGATAGGATAGCATCTTGCAGTTGATGGAGATTTGTGGGATGCACATCCAGGGCACGAAGCTCCCGTTCCACCACATCCCAAAGATGCTCTATTGGGTTGAGATCTGGTGAATGTGGGGGCCATTTTAGTACAGTGAACTCATTGTCATGTTCAAGAAACCAATTTGAAATGATTCGAGCTTTGTGACATGGTGCATTATCCTGCTGGAAGTAGCCATCAGAGGATGGGTACATGGTGGTCATAAAGGGATGGACATGGTCAGAAACTGCTCAGGTAGGCCGTGGCATTTAAACGATGCCCAATTGGCACCAAGGGGCCTAAAGTGTGCCAAGAAAACATCCCCCACACCATTACACCATCACCACCAGCCTGCACAGTGGGAACAAGGCATGATGGATCCATGTTCTCATTCTGTTTACGCCAAATTCTGACTCTACCATCTGAATGTCTCAACAGAAATCGAGACTCATCAGACCAGGCAACATTTTTCCAGTCTTCAACTGTCTAATTTTGGTGAGCTCATGCAAATTGTAGTCTCTTTTTCCTATTTGTAGTGGAGATGAGTGGTACCCGCTGGGGTCTTCTGCTGTTGTAGCCCATCCGCCTCAAGGTTGTGTGTGTTGTGGCTTCACAAATGCTTTGCTGCATACCTCGGTTGTAACGAGTGGTTATTTCAGTCAAAGTTGCTCTTCTATCAGCTTGAATCAGTCGGCCCATTCTCCTCTGACCTCGAGCATCAACAAGGCATTTTCGCCCACAGGACTGCCGCATTCTGGATGTTTTTCCCTTTTCACACCATTCTTTGTAAACCCTAGGAATGGTTGTGTGTGAAAATCCCAGTAACTGAGCAGATTGTGAAATACTCAGACCGGCCCGTCTGGCACCAACAACCATCAAAATTGCTTAAATCCCCTTTCTTTCCCATTCTGACATTCAGTTTGGAGTTCAGGAGATTGTCTTGACCAGGACCACACCCCTAAATGCATTGAAGCAACTGCCATGTGATTGGTTGATTAGATAATTGCATTAATGAGAAATTGAACCGGTGATCCTAATAATCCCTTAGGTGAGTGTGTGTGTGTGTTATATATATAATTACTACTAATTCTACTAATAATAATAATAATAATTGCATGAATATTTAAATATTTTGCATTTGACAGGTAATTTAAGTTTTTTTTTAATGTACTTTAAAGCTGCAATATGTAACATTTTTGCAGTAAATGATCCCAAAACCACCAGGCCAGTGTTATATATTTTGTTCAGTTAAGTATTTACAATATCCCAAATGTTTCCAACTATTTGTAAATCGTGAGAAAATTGCTATTTTAACCTGGGAACCGGGACGTGTGAGGGAGTCGCCTGTCAGTGACATCTGCATTATCCTCGGTTTCCGGTTTTATTCTGCAGAAACTCTTTCCTCTCACTGGAGTGTGAACAAGTGTCACAGCAGCCGCCGAGCGAACGCACAGAGTAACGGCATAACATCAACACACTCAGATGCATCTAATATGATAAGCAGAGCTGCGTTACTTCATACTCATGACCGGAAAAGTGGAAATGGCGCCGGCGACTGTGGGATAATAAAAGTCCCGCTGCCCGCGAGCCGTGTGTTGCGTTGATCTTATTAACAATCGCTCCAGCGGCCTTGCTCAGCTCCTCAACACTCGGTCCTGCTCTGCTTCACACTACAGTAACGTTAATAATCGCATCCATGAACATGATTTCTGCCCGAGTCCTATCCCGATTCTTCCCCACCGGCTGTGAGGTGAAGACCACATGACACAAGATTCTGCGCTCAAACTTGGCGTCATCAAGCTACGCCTTTGTTTTGAATAGGCGCCCTCTAGCAGACGGAAAAGTTAGGCTACATAGTGCACCTTTAAGGGAACACTAATATTTTTTTATGTTTTAAAAGCTATTACAATTATTACAATATGACATGATGAGTTTATAATGTATGTCATTTCTCATAATGTGATTTTTTTTTTATTACATTAAGAGCTCAAGATTTTATTGTTTTGAAAAAACTATTACATTATGAACATTATTTTATTGTTATTACAATAAATACTTATGCAATTTGTACATTATGAGCAATAGCTGACACAGTATTTTTGACTCTGATTGTTTTGCCCTATATATACCGAGTGATTATTCCTTGATACATGCCGTTGTATTTTAGTTTTTCCCAGACTCCCAATACTTAAGGGAACACATGTGTATAAATGTAGGCATATAGCATGGGATTGGTATTTTTATATTTTCTTTAAATGTTCAATGGCGTAGATATAGCATAACAATTACTCACCCAATGTTCACAAAAGTATGCACACAAATAATGTAGGCAAAAGTGTCTTGTATATACAAAAGATTAGGATTGTCATGTTTCCTCCTCTAGATGGCGCTGATGGCTAAGGAAACAACTTTTATTTCAACACATCTGCAAGTGCTTGCTTCTTGGCTGATGCTTTAAGTCTGGGCATTTTTGCAGTGAAATGTATTACTTAATACTCAATGCTTCATATATAAATACCCGAGCTGCCTCACAATTCAGTAGTTATTAAGGACAGGTATTTTGAGTCCATGCATTTAGTTTTTTCTTCATGGCGCAAACTGAAAGCACCCTGCTATTATTCCCCATTAAATATATATTGTTCAGAGTTTCAAATTCCGTCTGCTGATTATATACAGAATTGCATAAACATTTTGACAACAGTCTTTTGGAGATCTTCATAAAGATGAATGAGCTGGTCCATCGATTGAGGATCCGAGGAAAGATTTTTCTGCCTGAAAGCATGAGGTGAAATTCTTGGCCGGTTTCAGGCCGAACCTACAGGCTCTGCTGGCACTTCTGTAAACTGTATTCCTATTAATGGCCTCCCCCTTTTGTTCAACATCTCTTTGGGTCCAAAGGAGAACAGATGGAAGAAATTAAACAAGCACCAAGCCATTGCTGCTGCTGTTCTATTAGATATCTGAAGAGAAAATACAATTATTGCTAAAGTGGAAACATACCACTGGGGGATTATGGGAGGCCTGGTGTTTTATGTTTTCAGAATGATTGAATTTTCGTTGACCTGGGGGTGAAGTGTTTAGGGGCTGTTTGGGTTAAAGATGAGGATGGCGAACGGGTAGTTTACAGGAGCTGCTGTTTCATTTCTCATATCTCTGCCACTTATTTCTCATTTCCTCTTTTGAGAATCTGCTATGCTTCGCAATTAGTCAGTTTGTTTAGAAGGGCTTCTCGCAGGTTATTTTCTTGGAAAATATGCAGGTTTATTATCCTTCTATGGCTCTTTGAGGAAAAGAATGTGGATGATAATTGATAAAAATGATTGGTAACACCCTTTTTCGATGATCTTTAGACATTCAACAGACTATAAGTAACTTTGAAAGTATATGTCAACATACTAACTCTAAAGCTCAAAATAATGAATTGGTTTGAGTAAAGACAACTCAAATTAAACAAATGAGTTTATGACAAACTTTTTCTTTTGAGTTCACAAAACTGACACATTTGAAGTTTGTGTTTTGAGTTTTATGTACTTGTTTCTTTTAATTTAGACTAACTTAAATTTAAAACTGCACTGGGATTTCTATTTCCCAGCATGCTTTGCCATGACACTCAAAAGGGAGAATAAATTCAAAAAGTATTATTATTATGTTTATTTTTTTGTGTGTGTGCAAGATTAATGTTAAAGGGATAGTTCACCCAAACATTTAATTTCTGTCATCAAACCTGTATACATTTATTTGTTATGCTGATCACAAAAGAAGATGTTTGTAACCAAGCAAATTACATGACAATTTAAAGTTAAATGTATGAATTAGCTTACTCAAATATTTTAAGTTAAGAGCATTTAAGATGTATGAGCACAACATGAAAATCTTAAAACTTTGAAAGTATATGTCAACGTACTAACCCTAACGCTCGAAATAATGAATTGGTTTGAGTAGAGCCAACTCAAATTAAAGAAATTAGTTAAATCAAATTAACTTTTATGAGTATTTAGAACTTTCTTTTTCTTTTGAGTTCTCGAAACTGACACATTTGAAGTAATCTAAATTGTTTCATTGTTTTGAGTTTTATGAACTTCTTTTAATTTAGACTAACTTAAATTTAACCAAAACTGGGCTGGCATTTCTTTTTTTTACAGCATGCTTTGCCATGACACTCAAAAGGGTTAGGGTAAATGCTAAAATTAAGTGTTTTTGCGCAAGATTAATGTTAAAGCGATAGTTCACCCAAACATTTAAATTCTGTCATCAAACCTGTATACATTTCTTTGTTCTGATGAACACAAAATAAGATAGAGAAATAACTGTATACTTGAGGGTGAGTAAATGACAGAACTACAATTTTTGGGTAAACTATCAAGAGCCGTTGAGAACAGATTTGTTAAATATATTATATTGCTGTCCTCATTCAGCATGTGCTATGCTTTGCTAATGCTATCAAAGCATTGTGTTAACAAGTAGCAAGGTAGCTAGTATTGAAGTAGTTAAAGCTAGCCAAGGATCCACTTCTAAAAATATTTGAGATTACATGACAATTTTAAATTAAATGTATGAATTAGCTTACTCAAATATTTCAAGTTAAGAGCAATTCAAATATACGAGTACAACATGAAAATCTGCCAGTTCTGCTTACTTAAAGGGTTAGTTCACCCAAAAATGAATTATCCCATGATTTACTCACCCTCAAGCCATCCTATGTCTATATGACTTTCTTCTTACAGACAAACACAATCAGAGTTACATAAAAAAATCCTGGCTAATTATAATGGGAGTAAATGGCGGACCTGATTTTGATAAAAAAAATATCCATCCATTATGAAAGATATCCATATGGCTTCAAGTGGTTATTAGAGGCCTTCTGAAGCAAAGCCATGCATTTAAGTAAGACAAATATCCATATTTATAACTTCATAAACTAAAAGACGGCCACCAGACGGCCATATGCATCGGTTTACGGCGAAAGAGTGACCTCTGACCTGACGCACGACGTATTGATAAGCGCGGAAGCGAAGAGGATAGAGCAAAACAAAACACCGGTCATAAATCAGAGTTAGAGATTTTGATATAAGAGAAGAAGAGCTTGAGTTTGTTGCCCAGGCCTGTTAGTTTGAACCGTGACGCAGGCTTCACACCGCACCGCCACAGTGCATTGTTCTGATCAAAACTGACCTGATTAACATGAAAAATAGCTAATTTCACCATGAGATCATGTAGTGAAGTGTTCCGTGTGTTTCACAAACACCATATGACATCCGGCGCTGTGAAAAAAATTAATAAAATACTCGAGAACACATCACTGTCAGAAGTTTTTTCTCAAACTAAAGGCTTATTTTAACATTAAGAGTACTTTTATCACGTAAAGTACCTTTATACAGCATGTTATATGCATATGGGTTTGGGACAGAGGGGAACACGGTCGCATGTGCAGCAGATATATGCTGCCCATCATAAATCAAAGCACGAGACAGACAGTCTGAGGAGAACAGAGGAAAAGTGACAGAATGGACGATATTCGACTGTATTTGCAATATACGAGCCGCGGTTTAGCTGCGCGAGACAAACGCTGCCAGTGTGAAAGCACAACTGACGCGCGCGGCTCCCGCTTTCCATACGCTTCGCCTCTGCTAGCGTGTGCGGTGTGAAGCCGGCGTAAGAGGCGTTCAAGTTTACACTACTCCTACATCCTGTATCACGCGTCACTCTTTTGGCGTAAGTCGATTTGCGTAGACTGTCTGCCGTACGTTAGTTATTTTAGTTTATAAAGTTTTAAATATGGATATTTTTCTGACAAAAACCCATTGCTTCACTTTAGAAGGCCTTTATTAACCTCCTGGAATCTTATGGATTACTTTTATGATGGATGTATGCACTTTTTTGGATTTCAAAATCTTGACCCCCATTCACTGCCAATATAACTGTGCTCTCACACCGCCGCTGGCGAGAGCATCAAAGTAGCCGGATGTCATTCATTTTCAATGTGAGCTGGCGGCGAGCAGCGACATGGCGTGTCTTGGTCTGATTTGGGTGTCGAGGAGAGTTGAAATCAGGTCAGCTTTATGGTAATGAGCTATAATGCATTTCGGGATTGTAGAAGTGCTCCGCTTGAGAGGATCCCAGAGAACGCAGTCCAGTAAACTTTGGTTCTGACCACATTAGTTCCCAAGCAAAATGTAGGAGAGGTTGACAATTTCTGTGGCGGGTTTGATAAGAAGGCGCAACATTTTCGTGCTAGAACACTTGTTTTTCAGCGGGAATGCAATTCATTTGCTCAAAACAACACCGATTTGACCAATTGCATTATGGCTACACAACCAAGACAGTTATTGTAATGTAGGTAGTTAACAAATGAATGTTGATTAAAGACTAAGACTAGTAAATGTCTCCTATAAACTGCATGTTGAAATTAGACTAGCACTTAACCAAGCGGCACCTCCCGCGGTCTCTCTTGAAGCCGATACAGAAGTGACTTAAACTGCAGTTCCTCGACTGGCCACTAGAGACCGGCTCCAGAAGGAGCAGAATCTCATTGAGCTCATGTTAAAATGCCCAACTTTACAGCAGAATAAAACATGTTTACAGTCTGGGACAAATTGTGGTTTTGATCTAAACGGCTAATTTTGCCCTTCATGACGACTGTGAGGAGGGTGAATATTTTTATAACTCATTCGTTTACATTGTATAAAGCCGTAAATTTCTGCATAATTAAGGGCGTGGCCACTTTGAGTGACAGGTGGATAGCCGTTCGTCTGCTGTCTGTTAGTCATCACCTCAGCTCCGCCCACGTCCCGCCTCTTTGCCCATTTTCTATTATCCGGGAGTGACGTGCGATGATGCGCTGCTAAGATGGCGACGGCCAGCTCGACTGGACTTTACGCTTCAGAACTGCTCTTCAGAATCCCGTCACGGAAACTACGGCCATAGATTTATACAGTCAATGCACTTAACTATGAACAAACAAATGGCTTTTAATTGATTTATTTAGTTAGCAAACATGTAACTATAATTGTTACGTTTTTTTCCCTCAATCATTTTCTTACTTTCAATTTTAAAAGATTTCATGAGGTTATCTTATACCTTACTTGTGGTCAGTCTGCACAAATACAATCAATATGCTTGTTTGCATTGCGGCTCCTTTAAATAAAAAATAAAAAAACCAAGCATTCGATCTATGTCGGGTAAGAATCTTTTTACAGCGTTGCTGGCAGGGCAGCCAGAGCAAATTTTAACGCTCTTGCCGGACGGGCGGTGGGAACGCACAATAAAGCTTGGAAGAGCCAGGACATTTTTTTATAAAATTCCGATTGCATTCATTGGAAAGAAGAAAGTCATATACACCTAGGATGGCTTGTGGGTGAGTAATAAATGGGATAGTTTTCATCCCTTTAAACTAAATTTCTTAACTTAAAAAAAAAATCTGTATAACTGATTACCTCAAATTTTTTGAGTTTTGCCAACTTATTCAGGTTTACAGTGATACTCTAATGAGAGTTAGTTGAAATGTTGCAAAGTTACTTAGAATTGTCTAGACTATCAAAATAAAGTGTCTTGGACTGATTTTGGCCAGATATTACATCTCATAAGAAGCTGAAGCACAAAGCAAACTTCACAATCAGACGTTCTCTTGACATATAAGACGGTGAATGCACTGAATCAGCTCTTTACAGTAAGATGATACGTTGTCTTAATGGCCGTAGAAACTCTTCTCTAAATTACAGTATGAGCCGGAGGGATTGCATTTACCGGCCAATTGTGAGTTTGGAATATCTAACATTTAAAAAAGTGTGTTAAGACCAAACCAGAGATGTAGTCATCCGTTTACAGATTACAACCACATATTTAGGGTTTCCTGTTTTTCTTGGATGTTTAATTGGCTCGAAGGCTGCGTTTGTAAAAGGATTTAATGATACTGTACATCTCTCTCAAAGAACTTGATCAACTTGAGGATATTTGTAGACTCAGGGTAATATGAGTTTCCAGAGCTAGCGTTCTCATGTATATCGCTATTTAAACCTTATGAAAATTGAAAACCGGTAATATTTTTTAAAATATCATTATGGTTATGCCAGTGTTACCTGATATGCGAGCCCGATCTCACGAAAATGCGTATCAATAGTACGAGTGTGCAATCTCGTAGAATGTATACCCCAAAACTCATTTTGGCGTGCATATGGTACGCTGTTTTTGGCGTGCATATGATACGCACTTTATGGCGTATTATATGTACGAACCCCCCACACCCCCACCCTCACCCTACCCAAAAACGTGTCATATACACGCCCTAAAGTGCGTATCATATGCACGCCAAAAACAGCGTACCATATGCACGCCAAAACTCATTTTGGCGTATACATTCTAAGAGATTGCACACTCGTACTATTTATACGCATTGTCATGAGATCGTGTTGGATATGCAACTATCTAAGGCCTCTAAATGATCAATATGATCAAAACTTTGCTGATAAATCTGTTGCACACAATCTATGCATGCCTTGTGTCGTCTGATTGATAGTTTAGATGTGTTTCAGCAAGTAAAATGGCAAATTGCAAAAGCGTCCACCTTCTGCTCGTGGTCTTTACTGATTTTTATAAAGTAAACATAACTTTTATATTGTTAGTAATATTTCAAGATGAACATTTAATAGACTGGACTATACCATTAGCAGATATTGATATTTTTATTCAGGGGCGCCACTAGCAATTTTGGGCCCTATGAAAGAATATGAGTTTGGGCCCCCAACCACACCAAACATCCAAGGCAACCGAGCTATCTAAAATCTTTGTCTGCAATTTAATAAAACTGACCTTTTAAGCTCCGCTCGCTCAACCCAGAATGCCCTTTGTGACATGCTGGTTCAAAAAAATGTGAAATAAGTAGGACTGCCTACTTAAAAACAATTCTGTATAGTATACTGGAGAGAATCCTCAACCATAATGAGCACTTGCGTGATATATCAGCCCATTCTGCACTCAAGTGCACGCATAAAGCTTGCCACTGTTACATGTAAACAGAAAGGGAAGACCAGGCGGATTGTTCATATACACAAATATATTTATTAAAGATAAAGAATGAACAATGTAAGTTAAATAAAGTCAGTATATATGTTAGGTTGAGAAATAAAAATGTATGCAACGAGATAAGAAGTGTCATGCATAAAGAAACAAAAACGTCAAAACGGTGCGGGAGAGAAGGAGAAGTGGCGGCCCCTTCAACCACAGATGCTTCTTAATTCTTATTTGTGCATCCTCGATTCCTTTCTAGCTTCCTTTCCTTGCGTCTTAGCTCCACCCCTTCAGGATGCGAGGGAAGGACGCAAGGAAAAGACGTGAGGATGGAGGAATTGAATCAAGTGAATGAAATATCCTCGCTCCCTTTAGTGTCACTTCAAAGCGTCATCAATGAATGACTCTACAGCGATGGATTTAGCTTGCACATCGGGAATCTTGAACATTAGAGATAATTATATTGTAATAGTTTCAACATCCACAAAATACCACATTTGTCCATATTTTATTTAATATTACCAGTTATTATTAACAACAAATTATTCCCAGTTATTAACTGCTTTTTATTTGTTGTATAATATTAACAGTTTGTTTCTTTCATTTTCTTGTGCTTTGATATAATTCTGCAACTGTCCTACAGTTGATGTTATTTGACATACATTTGTGTCTTGTATTTGTAAACATTATAACAATATTGAATAAACTATGGCAATATGTGAAGGGGGAGGAGAATTAATACGTGCGCCACGTTTAGTCGATGAAACACTTCTGCATAGGGTACACCTGTGTATCCTCACTCATGAGGATCGGACGCTTCCTCTCTCCTTGATCCTCTTGTCTTCACGGTGCGATGAATTGAGATGTCCTACAAGATGGCTGAGCTCGGTCGGTTTCCGGGTCATAGGATGGAGGACGGAGGAACGAGGAAACGAGGAGGGATTTTGAGAAGCACCCCAGGTCTGGAGAGATCTTTAAAGCCCAAGATACTGGAAGCAGTCACACGAGATCCTGGAAGCAATCACAAGCGCAACACACCACACCTGTGCTCCCTCACCTGTAGGGAAGACGTAATGAACAGGAAAAAGCAAAGAGGAGGAGCCCAGCAGATCCGCGACACCACAAATAACCGGCAAAAGTAATGATTATGAATGTGTCAAAAAAAAAGCAAGGAGATATTTTAATTGTTTATTCATAAACTAGTGTTTTCTATGCCAGTGTCTGCTGCAAAAATGAAATTAATTAAATGTATACATTTGTACTCTGTAAGGCAAGTAGTAGAGTTTTGGTTCACTTCCTGTGCAATGCAGGTGATCGCGCCAGCGCCTCCATCTCATGATTATAGTGTGCTATATTTGCTTATTTTTTATTAAAACCAGGAAATTGGTTCATGAAACATGAATTAAAAATTAAGATTCAAAACAGAATTCAGTTTAAAGAAAGTGGTCCATTAAGAGGTCGAAATCATGTCTGACCCACTTCATGCCTCCCGGCATATTGCGCATCTTATGATGTGTCTTCGCTATCTCATGCTGTTCTCTTTTCATAATCAACATAGATGACATTAAAAAAATTATAATATTTAAACCTTAAAGAAAGAGACAGCTGCCCGCGGCTAAAAATAACCATTGTTCTAAAATGTTTAATAACTTTTAAACCGCTAATCCAATCTGTATGGTGTAAAGTGCACCGTAAAGAGGAGAACCTCAGCTTTTCAGAAGTAATTGATCATTCAAAGGCTCCGTAGTGAGCGTGGATGCGTCATCAAAATCTGCAGCATTAGGCTTGTTTGAGATGAGCAAAATCTGCACAGAACCGATCACCGGTGATCAGCACGAGATGCATGCCGGTTCGAAATGTGTCCGAGGGCGGTCCGCCTTGCTCTGATGTCATGCTGACGAGCGAAAGGCGGATGTGTCGGATTCTGCAGTCGAGCGCAGTTGCTCTCCACCGACTGCACTGAGCAAAAGCATGATGGGAAACGACTTACTGACGACACAGCTTAGTGCTCATTGGTTTAACAACCGTGACATATGGTTCTTTTTTTAAATGTTTGGTTTTAAAACTCTGATATCGTGTTTTTATGTCTATAAATGATGTGCGAATCTTCCCAAACTGTGCGACAGTGCGACCTCTCTGTGGGTTATGTGATTGTTCAGGCGAGGCAAGGTGCATCTCAAACAAGCCTTGATTCGTCAAAGAAACGCATGTGGGTTGTTCCCCTGAGCCAATTAGAAACGATGATTGATCATTAGTCCCACCCCCCGTGCTCAGATTCTTTGAAACGGTCATCAACTCAACCAATAAACCAATTGGTCTTTTGAACCAAAAATCACGTTTCTCTGAAAAACGTATGTTAAAGTGGGAGTGTATTTGCTTGCATGAAAATAAACCGAAATAAAGGCATGCAGAGCAGTGACAGAGCACAGCACACAAAAGTCAGTATATGTCTCTATTTGCTCCCATTTTAAGGCTGACATGAAGATTTTGAAGCTTTACAAGGACTCTCAAACCGCAAAGCAACAAGAACTATGGACATTTACAAACAATTTAACTCCTCATCTTTAACTTGAGTACACATGTATACCTTTTTTGTTTTGTTTTTTGTAATTATGTTTATTTCTTATGTTATATGTTTTTTATTCTGTTTTATGGTTTCATGATCTTATGGAAATGTTCAAAGAATTATATGTGAAACATTTGTAAAATAAATAAATTACAAAAAAAAAAAAAAAAGACCGTCTCTATTTGCATGTAGTGTGTGTTTTACACCATTTTCACTCAGTATATTTTCCTCAATTTGTATTTGAGAGATAATTTTTTCATTTTTTCTCAATATATTTTATTGCACGGTTTGTTGTCAACTTGTTACATTGTTTGCATTAGTTGTTCATGTTCAAATGATATAATATATATCTCTGAAGAGGAATGTTTGCTTTGGTGTTCTGTTATTATATAACAATCTTTCTTTTTACTTTACGGAATGACATTTTACTGAACTTTTTTGGACACATCTACATTTTCAGTAAATAAAATACATGTTTTCACTCAAAAACGCCTAGAATAATATTATAATAAATGCCTATACCTTGCTGAGGGATTGTTACATGTAGACAAAATTTGGAAGTCTAAAACAACCAAGTCTAACTTTCTAAAGGAAAAAATCCAACCTTCATGAAGTTCTGTGTGAGTTCACAGTAAAAACGGCACATTTCTGCTGCTGTTTTTCTTAAAATTCTGTTAATTTAATCCATTCTCAGACTAAATAAGTGTATAATTGGGACTGAAAACTTCAGGTTCTCCTGTTTAAAGTGATACATGGCACTTGAAATGTTTGGCACATTTATGTCCCCAAAAAATGTTCTAGGTCTTTAAGGGTTAAACATAAATATGAAACTAAATACCTTTTCTTAATGGCTTCAACAAATATAGCAGCCTACAGTACAGGGAAATTTCATTTCGGAGCGGGTTTTGAGCGAACATTGTTTTACCGGTGAGCGTGAGCGGTTCATGAGTGGAACGTTTTGCTGGATTTTGCCAGAAATTCAGAAATAAGCCATAATTTTGTTTTATTTGTTACTCTTTGGTAGATTTACAGGGCCCCAAAAGTGTGTGGGCCCTTTGAATCGTCCTAACTTTCCCCCATCAGCGGCACCCCCGTTTATATGCAGTTTGTGTAAGTATCTGCTATGTTGTTATAAAGATCTCATTGATTTACATTACAAGCATCAGAATTTCATCTTACTTTTTTACAAATTGCTTATTTTTGCTCAGTTTTGTCCTTACTCACCATGTATGAGCTTCATATTCTCACTATATCATAAAATGTGAGGCATAAAAGCCTGATATCAAATATATATTTTGTATATTTTTAATTTACAGTATTGTATTTCGTCTGGAGGCTGTTATTTAATATGTCAGGCTTTACACGTTTAAGTAGATAGTTTGAATTAATGCAGAAAAACAGAAGGAATTGTCTTGGTCTGCATTGTATGCTTTCTCTCTCATGTATAACCGCATTCAACCCTCTTCACATCTGTTCGGACAGAGGCCGAGCTTTCAGCACCCGATGCCCACGGGCCCTCGAGGCTGCTCTTTAGGTGCGTACTGACAGAGGAAAACCCCTCTGTTAACCAAACCCACACCTGATACTTCCTCTCTCCCCCGGCTGCCTCCAAACACATATATACACATGTGTGTTGCAGGATGTGTTGACTGATGCATGTGGCACACTGTAATCAAACAGTAGTGGCCGACGCTGACAGATAGTCATTGGGACGCTGCCATTGCAAACAATGTGGGTGGTAAAACACGTAATCAGTGTCGATACTGCAGATCATCCTGCTCGGACACACAGGATATCCAAGGGATTCCTTAGAGCTAGGACAGCAGGTCAAATTAATGCAATTACATTTAACATAATGGTACAAAAGCCAAAAATATACAACTTTGTATTTCATTTAATTGATTTTATTTTGATTAAGTGACTTTGGTGATTTTAGGATATCGGATGTATGTTATGTGATTATTGTGTTTATTTTGAATTAATATTGGTTGGGGGATATTGCCTTGTCTCCATAATTTTTAATAACATCTAGGATCACAATGGAAATAAGCCATTGGCTTTATCGTATCTATCCAAGTGTATGGGATACTAGTCATTTTGTACAGTTTTGTAAACTTGTAAATTAAATTAAATTAAATTAAATTAAATTAAATACTATATTTTTCAATTTGCTTGTGCATATTATATATATATATATATACAAATTTCCATTCTGGTTTTGTGTGGTTCTAGTAAATGATTTTTAGAATAATCTTATAATAGGCCTTTTTCGAGCAAATCACAACATTTAGACAATAAAATTATGAGATGTAAATAGTAATATTTGGTGAATAAAGTCAAAGTTACATGAATATGAGATTAAAGTCACTATATTCTGTGAATACTTGAGAAATATTTATGAGAAGAATGTTGTCTTTGATGTTATTTTCATTGCAAATTTAATCCCATAATGCTGTGACTGTTTCTCGAAATATTGAATCTGTTTTAAAAATATTGCCACATTAAACTATTATGACTCTCTATTCTCGTAAAAGGCCAATTATGAAATTATTCTCAAAACATTACGTCGTTATTCTTTAAATCGTCGTTCACATCTGCCATTTACTGTGAACTTAAACGCACACACACACACACACACACACACACACACACACACACACACACACACACACGGACACACACGGACTGACAGACAGACAGAAGAATGACTTTCTGCACAACCTTCTGCCCCAGGCAAGAATGTTGATGTTTTAGACAAAAGATCGAGTTAATTAGGCCGCAAACCCATCAATTACAATAAAATGGATAAGGCATGGCAGGTTAAGTCCTGTCTGAAAGTGTTTTTTCAATTTATCTGTGTTTCTTAGGACAGAAGACAGATGAAAACTTATTTCAAATATTGATTTCAAAGCTGCGCTTTGGACCTGCCAGGTTTACAAACATGCTAAAAAGCTTTGGCACACAAGTACGAGTGTGGTATTACATAAGAAACACTTCAACCGGCCAAGTTGGACCTCTACTCTCCCTTCCAGGCCCATCTGTCTGTCTTTTCTCTCAGATTCGGTCTTTTTATATATTCCTCTCACTCATCTATTCCCAAGCTGCCTGTGTTTCTGTATGTTATGGGCATATTTTGCATTGCATCTTTCAGTGTTAAATCAGTGTCATCAGATCGGGACAACAGGGATGTATCGTGCCAGTTTTGGGTGCCTGACATGCTGACTTGATGTAAAATGACAGTGATGCGGATTAGATTACAAATTCAATTATATATATATATATATATATTAGATCGGGACCTGGAGAACAAGGCCACAAACTGAAATATATATATATAATTTCAGAGTAACAAAAATGATGTGCAATATGGATTAGAGAATGAGGAATGATGCAGTTACCAGAGCATGGGAAACATATTGCACATTGTTGATCCGTCAGTTTGCATGAGTGAATCCGTGTCTTTCCACTGAACATGTAAAGTTTGTGGCCTTGTTCTCCAGGTCCCGATCCATTATATACAGTATATGCTTCATTTTCGAAACATAAATAGAAATGCAGGAGGGCTGCTCCTTCAAAAAACAAGCAAGGTGCTCAGAAGAGGCATTCAGCATATTCCTCAGTGTTGAGCTAAAATAACAATGGGGTTTGGTTAGTGTAAGTGCTAAATGCAACGAGACACTGGAGCGCGTTGCTGTGTATTTTTCATGAGTCAGCTGGCAGGCGCAGTATGAAATGAGAGTCCTGCAGCGATGTCCCTGTGAAAACAGCCAGGGAGTCGGCTGAGAATAGAAATAAATGAAGCCCAAGTGCTCCGGTTTGGTGGAAAGGCTTCTAGACTTCCAGGAGGTTACAGATTAGGTGGGATGTTGACTCAATGCTCATTTCGGTTTAGAGACATAATAATAATACAGATGCAGTTTGTTTTGTTTTCAGATTTGTGCTTCACGTTTGGGTAATAGGGTCAATGATGTGACAGTCATTTTTGTCCACACTATAAATTTGTTTAATATGCAACTTCAATGATGATCACATTTTGGAAATATCAGGAAATTATATTATGACCTCAGGACTGTGTGTCAAGATCAATAAATCAGTTAATTTGATTTTATTTATGACAAGGTTAAAAAAGAGTAGGTTGTCAAATGTCATGTGGTGCGACTCTACAAAAACATAATCATATTTATGAATAATTCATAATATTTGTAAAAAAAAAAGAAAAGAAAAAAAAGATTAAAATAAGATTAAGATGCGTTTAGTCACGTGAATATACACAAAGTATTGGGACGCCCCTCCAGATCCCAGAGTTCAGGTGTTCGATCCCTTCATGGCCACAGGTGTATAAATCAAGCACTAGGCATGCAGACGCTTCTACACACATTTGTGAAAGAATGGCTCGCTCTCAGGAGCTCAGTGAACTCAAGCGTGGGACCGGGATAGGTTGCCACCTGTGCAATAAGGCCATTCCTGACATTTCCTCACTACTAAATATTCCACACTCAACTGTTAGTGGGACAAAGTGGAAGCAATTGGGAACAACAGCAACTCAGCCATGAAGTGATAGGCCACGTTTTTCAGGGGTTGGGCTTGGCCCCTTAGTTCCAGTGAAAGGAACTCTAAATGCTTCACCAAGACTAAACTTCCCAACTTTGTGGGAACAGTTTGGGGACGGCCCCTTCCTGTCCCAACATGAATGCGCTCCAGTGCACAAAGGGTCGCTCCATAAAGACATGGATGAGCGAGTTTGGTGTGGAGGAACTTGACTGTCCTGACCTCATCCCGATAGAACACCTTTGGGATGAATTAGAGCGGAGACTGCGAGCCAGGCCTTCTCGTCCAACATCAGTGTCTGACCTCAGAAATGCGCTTCTAGAAGAATGGTCAAAGATTCCCATTAACACACTCCTAAACCTCATGGAAAGCCTTTTGCAGTTATGCCCCCCTGATTTTCAAATTATTGAAACGTTTTTCAATTAAAAGCTTTAAAACAACTGATATTTATAAAATTAGTTTATATGAAAGTTTTCAAACCTAAAATGATACGATTGTTTTTAGTTTTTCATTTTTTAATCATCAAGACACCATTTTAAATAGCTTTCTTGTCTCTTCATTTGTTCGGACAGTTGCACCACCTGACATTTTGGGGGGTTTAAGATAACAAAACTTAAAATAATATGTATTATTTAAATATACTAAAAACTAATTCAAACTAAATAGGTTTTATAGAATAAAGTGATATATGTCATGAATTTATCAAATTATTAAAAAAAAAGGAAATAATGCACTTGGACAGAAAAATATGCATATCATATGCATGAAAAATATACATCATGTCATTGACCCTTATATATATATATATGTGTATACACACACACACACACACACACACACACACACACACACACACACACACACACACACACACACACACACACACACACACACACACACACACACACACACACACACACACACACACACACACACACACACACACACACACACACACATAATATAAACACAAACTTTTATGTTAAATGTAATTATTCGCGATTGATCGATTTGACAATACATAATACAGTATATATATATTCGAATAATTTTTTTTTAAGATGTGTATACTCACATGTGCAAGGGGGTAATATTAGATACTGTTGCTTTATAGTTACATCATATGACAATACATTCTTTTTTTTTTTTTTTTTTTGAAAATATATATTTTTTTAATCATGGACATTCTTCTTTTCCATTGTCCCACAAATAAATGAAGATGTTTGCTGTCAAACTTGGCTTTAGTCCTGCTTAAGAAAGTGCTAATTGATTTCTCTAGGCCTGTTTACAACCATGAACGTTTTGCAATGGGAGGAGAAAAGGTGAAAGAAAGAAAGAAAGAAAGAAAGAAAGAAAGAAAGAAAGAAAGAAAGAAAGAAAGAAAGAAAGAAAGAAAGAAAGAAAGAAAGAAAGAAAGAAAGAAAGAAAGAAAGAAAGAAAGAAAGAAAGAGCAAAATGGCTCCTGGGCCAAAAGTCAGAGAGTCTCGGCTTCATTTCCCACTCCCAAGCCTCACCTTACCGTTTCAGAGGCTAGACACTACTTCATCTGGGAAATTACTGCAGCTCAGATGATATTCCCGATCGCTGAAAAGCAGAGTGGTATTTTTTTTTTTTCTTCTTCACAGTTTTACTTTATTATCACCAGTCTGAGTTATTACATTTTCCTGTTTCTCATTTTGTGGGTAATTATCGAGGCGGACGGGTGGCGGCAGCTGCTGCTAATGTTGGTGAGAGCGGCCGCGGTGCCAGGTCAGGTCGGGCGCTTTTGGGAAGGAATGGGTTCAGGCTGGGTGAGTAGGGCACGACAGAAGGGTGTATGGTGGGCACTGTCAGTTATCCAGCGGGAAACGCGCCAACATCCACAGCACAGCGGGCACAGTGACACAGATTAAAGAGGACTGCACAAACATACCGAGGCAAGCCATTATTCATTGTGTCTCCACTAGTTTCTTGAGTCTAATGAGCTTTGCCCACAGTAAATCTTCTCTTATAATAGGGGCCATTTTCTCTGACCCTTTTTGAGCGACTATCGTTGAATTTTTTTTGTGGTACGTTTATGTCATCCACAGAGAAAGTTCACCGGTTGCAAATACAATCTTCAATCTCATTCCCTTCGGTAAATGGTGCTTTCACAATGCGGTCAGAAGTTTACACTTCGTCTCGTTTCAGTGATGCAAGACCGGTTTCTAACCGAGATCTGGAATCCTGCCTATCGTAATTGAGATATTAAATACAGTACGATTTTCCCCTCGAGGAAAGAAGCTTGTCCAACACTGGAAGAGAATTATGGGAGTTTACAGAAGCAAGGCTGTAGTCATTGTTTTTTTTTGTTTGTTTTTTGGGAGGGGTCTTTTAAATAAATGGTAGCCTAATGGTTTATTTAAAGGAATTAAATAAAGAATTTAAATGGATTTTGGGGAATAAAGTAAAGGAAAGAAGAGTTTTTTGTAAAGTAATCAATGTGAACTGTATTTTAAAATATTCCCACATTCATTATCTTAAAACTGCATCTTGTCCCGTCAAATTCAATGATGAATTCATGAATTATGTAAATCAGTGGTTTTCAAACTTTTTTAAGAGTGACCCTCTTTTTATTTTTTTTATTGTTGTGACCCATAAATACAACTATTAATCAAGGCATCCAAACAAGTCAAGCCAAAGCATAAGAATACTTATATAATGGGCCAGCAGGCTGCAGCGAGGAGTGTCTCCTAAAATCAGCACTCAGCACTTTTATGCAAAAATATGCTTAGGAACAGCACAGCGGAGAGGCGGCGCTCACACTGAACGGCACGGATTGTACTACTGACTATTAAAACTGAGCTGTGCAACTTTTTAAATGTTAGGTTGACTATTTCATTTTGATAATAAACAGACTGCAATGTCAAGTTTGCAATGATGGGCGATCCAACAAAGTGTTTTCTTACATCGTGCTATTGTAAAATAAAGAAATAAGATGTGCTTTCTGTCGTCCGGGTCTCCTTTCCGTGAACTTGTTTGATAAATGCACATAAATAATAAATGTTATGCATCTTATCTCGCACTCTTTTGCACTTTACTCTGAAGTGCTGTGCTTGAATTCGCATTCGGTTTCTGCGAACCTTGATGGGTCATCTCAATCTTTTTGACATTGTCAAGCACTGTCATGGAGAACACCAGGTTTATTCTTGCTGATTTCTTGAGGAAATCTTATTGAAGCCAAAATGTAAAGTTTGTTGACAAACTGTCACAACCACCAGCTGGAGTGCCCATGAACTCCACCAGAAAGAGCTTTGAACCAGTTGATTCGTACACACACTGGTGACCCTACTGGAAAGAACAGAGCCAAACATGCATATAAACACCTTTTACAAACCCATTGTAAATGTTTTATTGAAAGTAAAATCTATCAAAGACAACTAACTGATCATCAAGTACGATTATATATATATATATCAAGTGTGTGTGGGTATAATTTTCATGCCTTTTTTGGGTTTGTTCCAGGGATTTACTCAACTAAGCAGGCCAATAAGAACCTATTAACTACTATTATTCCTTTTAATTATACTAATGTCCAATTGAGGGTAATTTTACAGAACAACAATGTACTAAAAACAGACAACAATGTTGTCAAAATGATTCCCGTTCACACAAATCTGCAAAAATGACTAAAAAGCCTTTATGCCAGGCCAGTGAACCATTGAAATTTGGAAACTGTTGTGACGTAACGAAGCCTCATTTACTGATATTACGAGACTTCATTACACACTCTGAACCACTGATTCGAAACAAAAGATTCATAGGTGCAGTGTTTCGAAATCGCCCATTACTACTTCTGCCTGGTTTGGACCGTTGATATCTAGATTACTTGCCCTGTGGTTCTGATCGTTTGCTGGTCATTTGAATGATTGAATCCACATTTGATTGTGGATTACCCCTAAAAAAGCTGCGATTGGATTTTCAACCTGTCTGTCAGAACAGATCGCAACACAAACATGTACATGCTATCTCAAATACATGCTATTTTTGCTGTAAAACATGCTTCAAATGGATATTCATGTATGAAATATGCAGTACTTTAATAAGAAGACAAGGCGATGTATCTGTTGTGGAAAAACATTCTCCCCTCCACCATGTTTAAAGTTAATAGCACACCCAACTTGGGAACGTTCAAAATGATTCCCAGTGGTAAATAAGGCTTGATTCGCTTTGTTCGTGTCCAATTCAACTTGGAAAGTTGCGTTTACGTTAATTCCCATTGCACGTGAAGGCAGCATTAGATCGCAAAAGCAAACCATTTTAGAAATGCAACTTTTTGGGGCTGGTCAACAAAGACCGGTAGGGGAACGCATAAATACACCTCTCCCAGCCACCCTTAATGACATCAGCAGCTGTTGACCAATGGCTATGCAAATCATGTCTCCCAGCGCGTCCCACAGCTGCAAGCGTCCATCATGCCTCCAGGGCGGAGGGGTTGCGGCCCTCATATGGAAGACATAGGCTGTAAAACTTTTCATTTTTCATCTCCTCTCACGGTTACGGCCCTGATGTAGCGCTGATTTTCGGATGGGTCCCTTGTCGGCTGGCCTGTAGTTTATATGCCATGTGTTGTATTCTCTTGGATCCTCGTCAAACTCCCAGCCTCAAATGAGGATTGAGGACGCAGCTCTGGAGTGAATGATGATCTGAGCACATCCACCGTGTGTTTTTTAAGGGGTCACTGACGCGATGCTCATTTTTTTGTATTCAAAAATAAGTCAAAATGCAATTCATACTTTTATAAAAAGCATGTTTTAATTTTTGTTAGAATTCATTTTCTAAATGATTCATTTTCTGAATTCATTAAAAATGATCTACTTCTTAATATTTGATTTGTTTTGTTCACAGATGCTTTGTTAATTGTGTTAAATATTTTTAACGAGCTAAACTGGAACAAATTGATTGCATGTGTTAAGGTTGACAGCAATATTAAATATATTTAAAAAACATTGAAATAATGATTAAGACGTATACCCTCACATGTTCTAGGTATAAATACATACACTCTAAAAAATGCTGTTTTGTTTTAATCCAATGTTGGGTCAAATATGGACTATTTTAACCCTGCAGTAGGGTTAAATGTTTTCTTAAGACAACCCAATCGCTGGGTTAGTCCATATTTGACCCAACACTGGGTTAAAACAACCCAGCATTTTTTCAGAGTTCACCATGAAAATTTTTTGTCAAGAAAAGCAAAATTTTAAGTCTTTTAAAATCCCTATTCGGACGGTAATTGTTTCTCATGTGGACATCCGTAAAAATAAATTTGCATGCCACCTCAGTGATAAAACTTGTGCATTCGTATGGTGATTTATGCACAGTAGAGCGGCGAGTTTTGTGATCCTGCGCACCTGGGAACGCCACTCACGTGGTCAGTCAAATGATTGTCTGCTGTAAAAATGTCATATGCTTAATAAGAATACAATCATATTTAACTTAACAATTGGAAATTATTATTTATTAAAATCTTCTGTTTAAAAATAGGAAGATGTCATTTTAAAAATGTGGAAATGAGCGGAAATAAGTTACTACAATGCTGCAAATTTAACCTAACGTTAATTACTGCCGTGATAACGGCTCATTTCAAATGTTTACATGTTTTTCTACTCTTTCTCTTTTGAGTGATGATGAAAGATTATTCTTGTAAATACTTTCCAGCATTTCAGTAAAAAAAGTGTAGGCTATAGCTCTTTAAAATGCATCAAAATTACAGCGAATCTCAACGATACGGTGCACTGCAGTGGTCAAAAAGGATATAAACAGTTCATTTTGAAGCAATCTCTTCTTGAAAACTCAGAGATGTGGATTCAGAATTAAATCTCCACACGACCTTGGTGTTTTTCAAAAGACATTAGGTAATTCGGTCAGGGATTTTTCCGCGAGTGGTGGGAGAAAAACAGTGACATTCTGGATTCAGACAGCAATACAATCAAAGACTAGCCCCTGTAAATGATGAAAATACCTTACGACCAGGGCTAAACACTACAATGTGCAGAAGCAATAAAAGCATTGCTTTTTCCGTATTAGCGCCCCCTACCATATAAGAGTGCAAACACAGTACGCCGTGCCCATTTTATCAATGGCGGGAAAGAGTTAAAATGAGCAATTTTGTCTGGAAAAAGTAACTGCAACTTTTATTACTGTACGTCCCTTAATCAAATATTGTATTTTGTGAGTGAAACCATCCCCTTAATGATGTCATTTGCACGACATATAATAACATGGAGATGTTATTTAGAACGTCATTCTTGATGTAAATGAGAAATAAACGGCCCAAGTTGACACTGTCATCGGTCGTGCCCGTGACCGATCTCCTCCAGGTCTTTACCGAGTGATGTACAGGTAGGATGCCGTCGTCTGAAAGGCGGATTTGTAATTTCCTGCTAAACGGAGCCCTAATTTTCAGTGTCGTTGGCAGTCTCTCTCAACTTTCCCCTAGAAATGAAACATGTATATTTTGCTTAGCGCAGACAAAGGCAATAACTCTAACGTCCAAATCAAGAAATCGCAATCCAGGACTTTTTTTTTTTTTTTTTTGTCGATGGATTGTGGTTCCTCAATAAACTATAAGAAACATCTGAGATGGCCTCATTTTAAAATAAGCATGAAGAAAGAGCTGCAGGCAACAGAGGCCGGCCGCAGGCTCGCACTTCTTCATATGAAGGATTTATAAAGTGTTTATATAAACGCTGAACTGACCAACACAGCATAAACGAGTGCAGAATCTCGAATTTCATAGCAAATTGCTTGTTTAAGGAGAAGCCGATAACAGCTAGGTTAGCTGCAATTAGGCTTTATTAATGACCCAAAAACCCTCTGTGGAGTATTTTTCCAAACATACCAACGATCCTTTGCCAAAAGAGATGCAGGCTGGATGGTGACCATCTCGGTTCTGACTCCAGAAAAGGACTGAGAAAAACACATCTATTTATTTGCTTCCATAGTAACGTCTTTGAGAAGGTTGCAGTGTTTTATGAGACTCAATATAAAGTCAATTCTCCGTGAAGTGCACAACCCCTCCTTCTGGGGAGGGTGAATGGCCCTGTTACCTGTGATTTCTTGGCTCAATAACAAACAGTAGTTGTAATACTTCATCCGAGGAAGGAAGCAGAAGCTTTAAAAGCAATAAAATATTGGCCAAAACTAGCACAATACCAGCCTGCACGTCCTCATGGTAGCAAAACACATCAATAGCTTTCATAATGGAGGGCAGGACCCACCGCTGGGCTTTACAACATAGCCTGGCCTATAATATCCATTAAGATTGATGCACTAACATTTATATCATCAGAATGATCTGAACAAAATGATTTATTACCAATCTAGTTTTAGCAATCTGGCTTTTCTCCATGGGAAATCAGCAACTTTCCAACATCTCTGCAGTTGTTCTGCCTCCTGTATATTCAGGCGTACACACTGGGTCATGTGCGCTCAGCTTTGACAGGGATCCTTGTCTTAACTTTGTAACTTTGCAACCCTTTTTTTCCTTACAGGCAAGGGCCTTTAACCGAGAGACGCTCCAGACCATCTGTCCTAACAAACAGATCCTGGGAGTGTAATAACAGGCCTGAAAAGGGCGAGCTATGCGTTTGTCAGCACATTTGCAAACAAGCATGTTCAATTCAAGCAAATTCACGTTAATGCTTGTCTCTCTCACTTTTTTTGGGACTTGGGGAGATGAGTTAAATTAAAAGCTTAAAGCAGCAGTCCATAACTTTTTTGGGTTAAAAATGATCCAAAATCAATTTTTGAGCAAGTACATAACCAGCCAGTGTTCAAAACTATCTGCTTACCTTAGCTCGATTTACAACGGTAAGCTTGTAATAATGTTTTTAATTCCAGTGGTACTGGTGGATTTCCGCGGGAGATTCGAGCATATCTTTGCATCATTGCATCACATCAATAAGAAGTCCCGGCTACTAGGCTGTATCGCGTGTGAGGATGTTGTAGGTGGAGATTTAGTCTTTTCTCACAGTGCTTGATATAATTAAACTTATCAATTTGATAGCAGATCCAGAAAGGTTGAAAGCTCAATCAGTGGCAGTGACATCTGGAGATTCGCCTGTTGTAAAATGCAAAAGACTTCGGACTTTCGGAATGGCAACAGAAAAAAGAGAGACTTCAACCGAGCCAAAACAAGGATAAAAAGGGCTTTTGAAATGTGGTGTTAACTCCGTGCTTTGAAGGGGTTCAAAACGGATGCAGAGACTGCTGGACAGGTCAGACATTTCAATGGTTATTATGTAACAGTAGCACACTTCGCTTAATTCATACAGTAAAAGTTATGGAGTTTCCTTTATTGTGCCTTTCTCTTTTTGCTACTTGCATTATGGTAAATAGCCATTATTTTGTGCTAGCTATAAGACGGAGCAGTTCATCTCTACTCCACATTCATTTGTTGATGACGATTAGAAATGAGACTGCACAGACATGGAAACTGAACTACAGGTAACGTTAGTTCTAATACACATTAAGTGTAGTCACGCAATGCTGATGTTATTAATATTAACAATTTGAAAACAAAGTATAATTTGCACGGTTTGACGTGATATGATAAGCGATCATTAGATTTATTGCAATGCTTTTCCCACGTAGGCCTAGTTGGTCAGCACATAGTGGATGTTTGCTGCTTACTTGTTCAGATGACATTCTTATGTTGGTCATCCGTTCAAACAGTCGAATCTGTGATACCGAATGACAGTATCCTCACCGGCGCGGTGACTGACAGTCCTTCTCCTGACAGACGCGCATTGACATTCTCCTCAAAACATTGTATTCATACGCGCTGTGCGGTGCCGAGGCACAGTTCACGTAGAGTTGATCATTCCGCAAAATAACTGCAGTTGCAGATTTCAAACAGGAAAAACTACAGACTCCAGCTTAAGTAATACAGTAAAGATCTGATTTCTAAATGTTTATTATTATGGTATATTTAAGTCAGATGATTTGAGTCTTTACACAGGCCTACCTGGTAAAATACTGACCTGATATTCCCTAATTTTTGTCATGAAATTTAAACTAAGAATGACAGGTGACCCAAGATGTGCTTAACTCTTTCCCGCCAGCATTTTGTTTTTAAAAAGTTGCCTGCATTTTTGCAAAAAAATTTAATTGCCACCAGTATATTTTGTTGTATAAACATGCAATATATCAAAAGAACAGATCATCTGCTTTTAACAACAACAACAAAAAAACACAGAAAAAGGCCAAAGCTAATAATGTAATATTTATCTATTTGCAGTTGGCTTGCAAAAATAGCTCCGCCCACATGCTCTTCTGATTGGCTGGTGAGGATTTTCTCGCATCACGTCTGGTTAGTATGCCTAAATATGCCAGAATCCACTGAAAATAATTAGGTTGCATGAAAATAATTTTTAAATGTTAGAAATACATTGAACTGTTTATTTAAAGGGGGTGGGTGGGGTGAACGGCTGTTTCATGCATATTGAGCATTTTACACTATTAAAAAGTTGGATTCTCATGCAAAACATGAACAAAGTTTCAAAGAAATAAGTTGGACGTTTGAGGGAGTATTTCTGTGCCAAAAATACTCCTTCTGGTATCTCACAAGTTTCGGAAAGATTTTTCAAGTATGGGCCTGCATGACGTCAACAAGGGCATTTTGGTTGTCAGGGCAAGACAACCTTGTACAGCTTCCCAAAGAACCCAGCGTTAATGGGACAGTGGACGGAGTTTGTTTTTCCGGAGCAGCAACGGAGTGGTGCAAGTGTTTTTGTTTGTTCCCTGCATTTCGGCGACGATTGTTTTATAAACAAGGCCCAGTTTGATTGCCGGATTTGTAGCTCGTCTAATGCTGAAAGATGGAGCGTTCCCAGCGATAAAGGTTCATGGTCGTGCGTTGGAAGCAGCCGATGAGTAAAACTGCTTCAAATGTCTTTGTGTTGTTGGCTATCGGCACGTAAGTAAACAACATGAACGTGTAACTTAGTCAATTTATCAATGGTGCATGGGATGTATGGTGTGTGTTTACATTTGTTTAGCAGACCACTGTCGGTGTCTGTTTATTGTAAAACCACTCCAAACAACAATACACAATGAGTAGGAAAATGCTGAACTATATTAAACCTAGGGGACGTTCACACAAAGCGCGCTTCTTCATTCAAATGCAGTACTATTCCATGGTTTTTCTATGTAAACATGCACTAGTATGACGTGCAAAACCATCACAAATCATGTCCTCATAAACCATGGGTAAACGCACACAAATGTTGTAAAACTCACGCATGACAAGCTTCTAAGCAAGTATATAAAGTTACAGTACATACCACTTTTAAGGATGTCACAGCTTTCAGACGCTTTCAACGCAATAGCGTGCGCTCTTGATTCTTTAGCTCCGCCCACACGATTTTATGCGGAAAAACATGTAATAACGTGTAACAGAGGCCAGCTAGTAGTTGCTGTGCGAGTGAACCTCACTCCTCTGATCTCAAGAGTAGCTCTAGCGACTGACTCTAGAGGTTGCAGCCTTTAGCCTCCTTGTTAGAGTGTCCGACTCTCATGCCGATGGACCCGAATTCGAGTCCCGCTTGGAGAGGGCGATTCCAACAGGAGGGGTTACACTCGGTACAGCGTATCTTTCTTTTATAAATATAATAAAACTCAAGATTGACATGAGATTGACAGTGTTTCACTCCCCCTTTAAAACTACATATTGCACATCTTTGGCTTTGTGTACCTGCGGCTCTGCCAATTTTTTATCTCGCCTGCTTCCGACGCCTCTAATTTGTCTGAAAGGTGCTGGTATGCAAACGTGTGCGGATAACCAGACAGTGAGAAATCGCTTCTGCATTGCCAGTGAGATGTTTAACACACTCCAGGGCAAGAGAGGACCTTTTTATTAGCCATCACTCATCAGTAGATGGGGCCGGGTAGCAAACAGGGGGTCAGGAGGTCCACGAGACTGCCAAAAAGTGGAATGCTGGGAGACGCAGCGAACCCCTCACTACCACCCCACAAGACTCTCGAGCCAGGTTTGAGTGAGTGAGAACACAGGGGGAGACATAACTCTCGCCTCTTTCTTTCTTTGAGGCTTGAGAGGGAGACAGACAGAGAGATGGATGGAGCTAAAACAAAAAGCTGGAAATGTCTGCAGAATGTCATCGGAACGATATGCATCCTGCAGCCAAGACAAACTGAACATAAAACCCTCCGAATGGACAGTGGCGCTTTCCCTCGTAGACTCGCGGACCGCTCAAGGCCAAAAGACCCACCAAAGACATGAAATATCAAACAGGACCTTCTCCCTGTGGTGTTGTGAGCCAATTATGTAATCAGAGAAACTCTTCTGAAGTGCCTGCTGAGAGTAAACGATCCATCACTCCTGTATACGAGGCGGCGCAGATATATGTGACACTCCCAAAAAGTCAAATCACTCCAGATGACTAATGGAGTCTATATAGCATATTTGTGTCCAGTTGTTCTGATAGGATGCCTAGATCTTTTTCAGAACCAATTTTGTATTCTTGAATACATAAAGACTTATAACAGCTGTCAGTTTAATATTGTTTCTTTTTATAGTTGCCAGATCATTGACTCTCTTGTTCTGTCTTCTCTCTTTAACAGTGGTATAATCCACAGGTGGGCCTTGTTATAGCAGTCTCAACACCTCGATTCTGTGTCTGACCCCGTCTGACATCTTACCCAATAAACACAAGAGGAACTCTTAAGGTGAGAGCAATTGGCTGAGCTCATCTTTGTAACTTAGTACAAGTGGACAAAGCATTGAGATCCACTGTGCTGAGTACTGGATAATAGGTTCATGAGCTGGATTCTTGACTCTTTGTCAATGCCACATCAGTAAAGACACATTTGCTCCAGGATAAATTAACATTACAAACCTCATTTCATTGACATATTCATTTATAGGTTGCAATACCATAGTGAATGTGTTGAAGAAATGCTCAGACAGTTGAGTTCACTTACACTAGTGTTATCACTTGCAATCAGTTTTAATCACATTGCTGCATGCATATAAAATGTTTTGAACAGAATAATAGCCTTTTACTAAGAACAGCATATTATATAGGGATTTTTTTAGCCATCAGTCGACAACATTGGCATTACAATTCTCTTTATTTATATGGCCAATACCTGATAAATGGCCAATATTAGAATGCTACTGTTTTTTGTCTATTTCTTCGTCCTTCACTCAGGTCATTTTGACCCGAAACTCGTTAAAACATTTTTGTGAGTTCATCGGAGTGGTCCAAGACTTTTGTTTCATTTGAACCATGAATACACACATTTTTGGGGGGATTGGACTGGATTTGAGGAGTTTATGTGGTTGTAATAAAAAAGTAACAGAGGTAAATAAAATAAAAAATAATAAATGTCTCCAAAAAAATTGCATTAAAAATAGAAAAATATATTTAAAAAAAATGTATATGCTTTCTGGACGAAAACAAAAGTATAATTTTAGGTATTCGGGTCAAATACTAAATTATTAACTGTGTTTATTAGAGATTTATGAGCATTAGATGATGGCATAGAAGATTGCCTTTGCTCAGCTAAAGTTAAAAGGATTGGTCACCCAAAAATGACAAATAAACACAATGAATAATTTATTAATTTATTAAAATTATTATTATTTTTTTTGTAATGTCATGCTGCCTAAATAACCTTTTAGCATGTAAAATGAGTTTTTAGAGTTTTATTTCTAATTTGCATCCTGTAACAAATCCTTCCCTTCCGGGTCAAAATGACCCGAATACCTAAAATGATACTCCTTTTGTTGTCCAGAAAGCTTATATAATTTAATTTTATATATATATTTTTTTCTATTTTAATGCTTTTTTTTCTTTAGATTTTTCATAATGTTTTATTTTATTTTATTTACTTTTGTTACTTGTTTTATTATAACCACATACACTCCTTGAATTTATTTTGTGTATTCGTGGTTCAATTGTGACAAAAGCCCTGAGGTCTTGGACCACTCCGATGAACACTCGTTTTTCTCAAAATGACCCAAGGGAAAGATGAAGAATTAGACAAAATACAGTAGCATTCTAATAATGGCCATTTATCAGTTATTGACCATATAAATAAAGAGAACTTTAATACCAATGAATCCCAATTTTACCACTTACACATTTAATTAAAATCACACTTGGGTCACACTTTAGTTTAGGGTCCAGTTCTCACTATTAACTGTGACTTTTGCCTCAATAAACTTCAAATGTACTGTTTATTAATAGTTAGTAAGGTAGTTGTTGTGTTTAAGTATTGGGTTTGATTAAGGGATGTAGAATATGGTCATGCAGAATAAGGCATTAAAATGTGCTTTATAAGTACTAAAAAACAGCAAATGTCCAAGTAATATGCATGATAATAAGCAAGTTAATAGTGAGAATTGGACCCTAAATTAAAGTGTTACCAGTAACGGTGAAAGCTTAGTGAAGTGTCAACTTTGCTTGGTTTGAATTCATCGCTTTCTCATCTATAATATATTGCAAAACAGCACAAGAACATGTAACTGAACTGAGATGAAAAGACGTTAAAAGAAGCAGGAAAAACCTCCCATGTGCACACTCCACTCTGCTCCATTAATTCAACAGCATCGTACCTACTGAAAGCATTGAGAAAAGAGGGTTGGCGTGGTTGAGAAAGACAGATGTACTGCTTCTATGCTGAAAAGCATAAATCTGATTTAATCTAGCATTTACACAACTATACTCTGTGTCCAGCCAAGCTGTTTTTGTCATTCTGCGCTTCCACTGCAAGAGATGTCACACCTGGAAACCGTGCCAAATCAGCCCCGCACCAAATCACGGCCTCTTGATGGGGTTTGATTTAAAGGCAACTGGTCCTGAATCTGGGCAGTTTTGCAGTGTCCCACACCCACAACTTCCTTACCCCTCCTTTCCTAAATTCACTGTAGCCTTTCGCTTCATCCAGAGCATTACTCATAATGATAAATCGCCCCAACGTGAATGACTTATGTGAAGCTGGGAGGCGGGGGCATTGAGACACTGTGAAAGTGATAGTCCTGTGGATATACATAGTCCATAACACCACCTCAAGGAGCAGCAAAGGGGATCGTATTTGCAACCGACTGCAAAAGGACAGTAAATATATGACATGATAGATATTATTTATCCTTCGTCTCTTTCCCGGGTTTCTCTGGGTTGTAAAGCCGTGCGAATGGCAGCCTCTCTTGAGGGATTGGAGCTTATAAACATACTTTTTCAGCCACAGGTGGTAATGAGCCACAAGAGGGAACTTATATGAGCTTTAGGATGTGGGATAGAGGGAATTATGTTATTGTAGCACATCCTAAAGCCTCACGCTCTCCCAAAGTTGTCTCCAATGTAAGATTTCATGCCTGTCGAGTGGCGCCCTTATTTCAGCAGAATCATACGAGGGAAGGACTCCTGAGATACCTGCTCCGATGCCTCACCATGCCTGCGCCCCTCGGACACCCTTATAAACTAGACTGTAAAAATTAGTAAGGCAGAACGCTGGCCACCTCATTGGGTGCGGAGACATTTGTGTCGTTTTCTCTTCTGTTATCCCATCATCCTTTGAGCTTTGGGTTCACTGAAGCATAGGAGTTCACAGGAGTCCTTTGTTCATTACTTAAAGGCATAATTCAGTCAAAATTGGATATTTTGTTAGCATATAGGGGTGAATTCAGGGTGATTGGGGCACATTTTGCCATTGAGATGAAGTGTCCCAATCAACCTGAATTCACTCCCCCCTCATATTGTTTTTTATTCTGTGGAACTAGGGGTGTAACGGTACGTGTATTCGGCCCAAACCATCATGGTTTGATTGACGAATACAGTTAGTCACAGACGATCCACACTCCAATCCAGAAGAGGGTGTGCATGGTAATGCTGTTTGCTAACCACCACAACAGGAAGAAGAGCAGGAGAAGAGACGATCTACGTACCATCCCAAAACAAGAGTTCAGATGAATTTAAGAGCCTAGTAGCCTATTAGCACATTTTTTTCATTCATTTTTGTGACGCGCTCCACTAACTTCACGGAAAAGGAAACCGATATGGCAGAAAGCAGCATCCGTTTTGTTATCTTTATTTTACAAAAGCACAATGTTTTGTTTTTATTGTGAGTGTTAACAGTTTCGAGTGATGTCTTACTCTTATCTATATGACCATAAATGAGGGATGATATATGTCCAGTGATGATATGTGTGTCCTGGAAATGGGAAGCCTCAGGTGCAGCTTCACTCTCTGTCTCCTCGTGGAAAGGTATGCTTCTTTTTCTCCTTCTCACTCACCTTCATTTGATTTCTTGGAAAAGTGCATGTTAATGAACTCTCAAGTGCAAAGAAAACTAATCTCTGCACAAGTTTTATTTTTCATTATTCTATTAATTTTGTACTTTTATAACACAAGAGATTACTAGGTAGAGAAACTGTAATTTGAACTACTCTCTGTTCAAAATTAATGAAAAGAAAAGATAGCATTGGGGTTTTGTTTCTGTTGTACTAATCTTGTATCGAACCATGATCCCAAAACCGAGGTACGTACCGAACCGTGACTTCTGTGTACCATTACCATATACACAATATATTCTACCCCCCTACACTGCCCCTGCCCCTAAACCTACCCATCACAGGAGACATGCTGCATTTTTACATTTTCAAAATATATCACTTAGTGTGATTTATGACCTGTTTTGCTCATGGGGACCAAAAAATGTCCCCACAAGGACAAGGATTTTGGATATTGCCATCTTTGTGGGGACATTTTGTCCCCATAACGTAGGGATTACCAGTCCACACACACACACACACACACACACACACACACACACAAATCCCCGCACGCACACGCACACACAAACAAATTTTGAAAAGTGAAATACTCTATACAATATCTTCTTTTATGTTCACTCTCAAAATAGAGAAGGTTTTGACAGCAATGCCATAGTAGAATCATTCTGGGTTTCCAAAAAAAAACATTTTAATAATCTGAAGAATCCTTTTCCACTATATATATATATATATATATATATATATATATATATATATATATATATATATATATATATATATATATATATATATATATATATATATAAAACGTTTGTGCACTGGGAAGTTTCCATGGATGTTAAAGGTTCTTCCATAGATGCCAAAAAAATAACCTTTATTTTTAAATATGTTCAATAGAACAAAGGTACTTTGGAGCAACATGTGGGTGATTAAAAAATGAGTTCTCATTTTTTGGATGAACTATGCCTTTAGGTTTACTTGAAGACACAAAGTACCATTTTATGATGGACATCAGATACAAAAACATAGAAAATTACAAATATACATCAGCTACTCTATTTAAGAGATGCATATTTAGGCTGGAATAAACATTTTTTGGAAGCTTGTCTCAAGAGATATTGGAGCCATCCAAGAACTGTAAGGATGACATATACAGTAGATGCCAAAGTCGTGTTTAGAAGTTCTTTCCTTTTGTCCTTTCCTTGTCTCTCTTTGAATGACAGAATGTTTGGAGAAGCAGCATGAGACTCGTGAGGTAAGGTGCATTTGCTTGAACTCTTCCCACAGTTCTTTACCCAGACTTAGATATAGGCCAGCCTACAAGGTTCCTCTTGATGCTCTTAATACTTAATCCTTGCTAAATGCTGCCATGCTATTTGAAAAACAAAAATGTTTTAATGGACAGAGGGCATATTCATGTCACAGTGAGTACTTTTTAAAGGGGTCCTATTATGCCCCTTTTTACAAGATGTAAAATATCTCTGTCTCTGATGTCCCAAGATTGTGTATGTGAAGCTTTAGCTTAAAATATCCCACAGAATTTTTTATTGCATGTTAAAATGTATTGCATGTCACTTTTTTAAAGGTGAGCAAAAACGCCAATTTTTTGTTTGTGTCCCTTTAAATGCAAATGAGCTGGTGCTTCCGGCCCCCTTTTAAGAAGAGGGCGGAGCTTCAAGAGCTTGTGTTAGCAGCTCTGATTACTTCACACACACACACACTGAAAATGAGAGAAACTGTTCAGCCTTTAATGATTAAACCGGAGTCGGACAATGATGGAGAGACTCCAGAAGAAGAGACAGCATGTAGAATGAGACAGGACGCTTCTGAAGGGATAGAGGAGGAGTTTATAAGTTAACCATCTTCAGTCATTGATTAGCATATTCTGTCATGATAATCTATAAACCGCTGTGAGATGAGCCAGAGAATATCTGCTGATGAAGAGAGAACAGGGATAGTTTAGTGTAATTACGGTTATAACTGATGATGTCATCTGGCTTTATGACATGCGATTGCGTTTGTGTTCGTACTGGATCAATAAATGTGAACGACGGACGACAGCTCGAGCGACTCCCAAATGTGCTCGACTACAGCAACTCTTCCTCTTCTCCACATGTTCCCGGGGGCGGGGTTATGTAAATGTAGGGTTAGAGATGTCACTAACTCGTTGTAGTCCCTCCAGCCGTTTGTTGTAGTCCTTAAAAAGAGATTTCTGTAAAATAAAATATCTCCCTTTGCTTTGAGCTTTGAGCGTCGTAACTTTGCAGATGTTGTTTCTGCTCAAACAGCGACACTACACACTCACTACAGTTAAACAAGTCAAATCATAATCAACCAGCCCTTCTTATAGTTCTTCAATGTGTCACAGAACTCATCTCAAGCACACTTACAATCTTGATGTAAGAGGTTAGATTATGTAATGCAACCCTGGAATGTCTGCTGCAGTTTAGCTGGGGAGATGTTTCTTATTGTGTCTGGTATTGATAATGACTCCAGATCTAGATCTTGGCTTTGGGAGTTTTTATCCATGTCCACCAATCATCACTCTCGCAGCCGTCCAAACCAGCGGCTGCTCGCTCGTTCAAGCTACCTACAACCATCCGAGAACAACAGCCATCAAATGTGGCAGAACCTAAAGCATGGCCTGTAAGAGCCAGCTGGTTTCAGACAAAAGCTTTCACCACCTGCGGTCCGATCCTCGGCTGCGCTTTTACTTTCAGATCTGATGGCTTCTCCGCTTGGTGAAATTCCCAAGAGCCTGGTAGAATGAGTGAGATTCCTCCACCGACATCTGCTACAGTTATCTTTGGCAATCAGCACTGGCTAGACATTCCATTATTGTTATTTCTTTGTTCAGCTCTTCAGAGTGCAAATAAAGATATTACAGACACCGTCTACTCGAGCAAGAGGCTAAGCTGAGCTGATACCTGTCTGGTTTCATTCCTGAACATCAGGTGAAATCAACAGGTTACGCAAGACGACTATCTTCACATTCAGGTGTCAGGACTAAATGTAGGATTGTAGCTTGTGGGGTTTCAAAAACATCCCCTAGTTTGCTCACAACCAAGAAAGCAAGGCGTAGAAGAACAAGTCTTGGGATCTAACCGACTAAACATCTTAAAATGTGCTGTTGAAAAGAAGTTTCAGCCTCCTCCTGCTGTTGGTAAAACAAATGTCCCTCCCATACAGTATTATTCTTATACAAGCCAAACTGTTAAAATAATTGACTCGCAATCATTTTTCAGTTTGTCATGGCAAAGGCGAGACTTCGATTTAACGGCTCACTTAAATGACACTGTTGACTTGTCCAAGAGCTGCTGGGTTATCCCCTTCTCGCCTGCCAATCTGTAGTCTTCAGTTCTCCATGATGATGTCTGAAGGCTTTGCAGTGGTCTTCCATTAACTTAAAAATACACAATTATGAGAACTTGAATGGGAATAATGAATAAATTTGTTGCTGGATTGAGATGTTTTTACACTTTGAGTTTTCGCGTCTTTGTTTGATTCCTGTATTTCATACTTCGTTTCATCCTTTTCCCAGCATAACACCCAAGACGGACCCAATTGTCCAGACCAAACTCTCACACTTGAGTTGAACTAATGCGAGTAGAACAGAGCAAACACACTGTAGGCTTTCATCAGTTCAACTCGAACCTAACAAGGAGCCTCTCAGAAAACAAACTTGTGGCTCTAAACGTTATTCACACACAAAAGGGGCAATATTATTTAGAATGAGACACATCACCATATGACAACATAAATACATTACATGTCGAGTTTTCCCTCTGTAGCAATGCTCCATCACTTCAATTACTGGAGAATCCAGCTACCACAGGCCTCATTACTTTGCCATGAACAACTAGCTGCTGCTCACAGAAGGGCAAAGCCTTCAACCTGTAAATATCCACTACTAATGAGACGAAACATTACTGCTGTAACCAGTGATTTTCCATTTTTTCTCCACTTGAAACTTTATATTACAATCATGAAACACACAAATACTACTAATCAAATATCACTCTATTTATCACGCTGCCACAAAAACGCTCAGCATCCAGTACATTTAAATGGTGGTACGGAATTGTGTGGTCTTTGTGTTTTTTCGTTTGATATATACTGGGAAAAAAAAAGACAACTTAAAGTTGCCATGAAATGATACATATTTTCTAAATACATCTTAAAGGGATAATTCACCAAGAAAAACTTCTGTTATTTCTAATGCATGTCGTTCCAAACCTGTGACACTTAACTTTTTAGCTTTAGCAAGAACCAATGCAGTTCATTCTGGTGTTACGCATCACGTTTGATCTTCAGCGAGAATCAATGCGGTTCATTCTGGTGTTACGCATCACGTTTGATCTTCAGCGAGAACCAATGCGGTTCATTCTGGTGTTACGCATCACGTTTGATCTTCAGCGAGAACCAATGAGGTTCATTCTGGTGTTACACATCACGTTTGATCTTCAGCGAGAACCAATGCGGTTCATTCTGGTGTTACGCAGCACGTTTGATCTTCAGCGAGAATCAATGAGGTTCATTCTCGTGCTACCCATCACGTTTGATCTTCAGCAAGAACCAATGAGGTTCATTCTGGTGTTACGCATCACGTTTGATCTTCAGCGAGAACCAATGAGGTTCATTCTGGTGTTACACATCACGTTTGATCTTCAGCAAGAACCAATGAGGTTCATTCTGGTGATACGCAGCACGTTTGAGCTTCAGCGAGAACCAATGAGGTTCATTCTGGTGTTACACATCACGTTTGATCTTCACCAAGAACCAATGAGGTTCATTCTTGTGTTACGCATCACGTTTGATCTTCAGCGAGAACCAATGAGATTAATTCTCGTGTTACGCAGCACGTTTGAGCTTCTCAAGAACCAATGAGGTTCATTCTCGTGTTACGCAGCACCTTTGAGCTTCAGCGAGAACCAATGAAGTTCATTCTCGTGTTACGCAGCACCTTTGAGCTTCTCAAGAACCAATGAGGTTCATTCTCGTGTTACGTATCACGTTTGCGCTTCAGCGAGAACCAATGAGGTTCATTCTCGTGTTACACTGCACGTTTGAGCTTCAGCAAGAACCAATGCGGTTCATTCTCGTGTTATGCAGCACGTTTGAGCTTCAGCAAGAACCAATGAGGTTCATTCTCATGTTACACAGCACGTTTGAGCTTCAGCAAGAACCAATGAGGTTCATTCTGGTGTTACGCATCACGTTTGATCTTCAGCGAGAACCAATGAGGTTCATTCTGGTGTTACACATCACGTTTGATCTTCAGCGAGAATCAATGAGATTCATTCTCGTGCTACGCATCACGTTTGATCTTCAGCAAGAACCAATGAGGTTCATTCTGGTGTTACCCATCACGTTTGATCTTCAGCAAGAATCAATGCGGTTCATTCTGGTGTTACGCATCACGTTTGATCTTCAGCGAGAACCAATGAGGTTCATTCTGGTGTTACGCATCACGTTTGATCTTCAGCGAGAACCAATGCGGTTCATTCTGGTGTTACGCATCACGTTTGATCTTCAGCGAGAACCAGTGAGGTTCATTCTTGTGTTACGCATCACGTTTGATCTTCAGCGAGAACCAATAATATTAATTCTTGTGTTACGCAGCACGTTTGAGCTTCTCAAGAACCAATGAGGTTCATTCTCGTGTTACGCAGCACGTTTGAGCTTCAGCGAGAACCAATGAGGTTCATTCTCGTGTTACGCAGCACCTTTGAGCTTCAGCGAGAACCAATGAGGTTCATTCTCGTGTTACGCAGCACCTTTGAGCTTCTCAAGAACCAATGAGGTTCATTCTCGTGTTACGTATCACGTTTGCGCTTCAGCGAGAACCAATGAGGTTCATTCTCGTGTTATGCAGCACGTTTGAGCTTCAGCGAGAACCAATGAGGTTCATTCTCGTGTTATGCAGCACGTTTGAGCTTCAGCGAGAACCAATGAGGTTCATTCTTGTGTTACGCATCACTTTTGATCTTCAGCCAGAACCAATGAGATTCATTCTGGTGTTACGCATCACTTTTGAGCTTCAGCAAGAACCAATCCGGTTCATTCTGGTGTTACGCAGCACTTATGAGCTTCAGCGAGAACCAATGAGGTTCATTCTCGTGTTACGCATCACGTTTGAGCTTCTGCAAGAACCAATAAGATTCATTCTCGTGTTACGCATCACGTTTGAGCTTCAGCAAGAACCAATGAGGTTCATTCTCATGTTACGCATCACTTTTGATCTTCTGCAAGAACCAATGAGATTCATTCTGGTGTTACGCATCACTTTTGAGCTTCAGCAAGAACCAATGAGGTTCATTCTGGTGTTACGCAGCACGTTTGAGCTTCAGCAAGAACCAATGAGGTTCATTCTGGTGTTACGCAGCACGTTTGAGCTTCAGCAAGAACCAATGCGGTTCATTGTCGTGCTACGCATCACGTTTGAGCTTCAGCAAGAACCAATGAGGTTCATTCTGGTGTTACGCATCACTTTTGAGCTTCAGCGAGAACCAATGAGGTTCATTCTCATGTTACGCAGCACGATTTGAGCTTCAGCGAGAACCAATGAGGTTTGTTCTTGCACATCAAGCAGGTTCGGTCGAGCTTCTGTTTATGTATGTTCACTGATCAAAGTTTAAATATGAATAAAAGCCTAAATTAAATCTGTTTAAAGCGATTGTGTCTTTTTAGAAAATGTTGTCTAAACCACTCAATTCATTTGAAATAGTTTTACGATCTCTTTATGATCTTTTTTAAGCATCAAAGTCATAGTTGTGTAGCTGTCAATTGAGGGACATAAATCGCTCAGATTTCATTAAAAAGATCTTCATTTGTGTTCTGAAGAGCAACGAAAGTCAGAATATTTTTGGGTGAACTATCCCTTTAACTATTTTTATGTGGCCCTTTGCTCATTTATAAACCAGACAGATGTGACTGTGGGTGTTTCTGCCTTGCCTTTTTAATGAGAAAGAAAATCATATAAATTAGCATCTGCATTTCTGTTATGAGAACAGCAAATCTTCTTGCACATTTGGCTCTCGTCTCACTGTTTGACCTGCGGCACAGGCCGACGACAATGAGGGAATCGTGCTGACGCTAATTATCGCACGCTGCTGGAAGTGACATCATTCTCAGGCTTTAATAGACATAAGTGCGGGTTATAGATTCAGAGAGAGTCACACGGATGTGACATGATGGACTTTGGGGGTCAGAAGGCTGGAAACTTAGCAGTCTGTAAAAGTCCCGAAAATGATGGGTTTGCCATGTCAGTGATTATTACCTCTTGTGTGGATCACCCAGCTTTGGCTGATGTCTCACTTAGGCTGGTTGAGGGTTTTCTGGAATAAATATTGGACAATTCAAATCTTTCATTTAGTTTTGAAGCATAGTCTTTATTACATTTTATGAGCAGGGAACAAATAAAACCCCTTACATTTTAATAACTCAAAACAACATACAGTCCCTGACAAAAGTCGTGTCGCTTATCTATTTTGTAGAAACACCTGCTATTAACCTGATTTTTAATTCATTAATTGGTGTTAGAAATAGCTCATATGAAAAGCTAAAACCCTCTCAAATGATGTTTAATGCACTGAAATAAATTAGCTTCACTGAAAAAAGTTTTATCATTTAATCAAGACAGAAAGGTCAAATTTTGGCAAGACAAAAGTTTTGTCGCCTATACAGAAATTGAACAAATTTACTGCAAATACAAAAATATATCAGCAAATTAAGTAGTGGTGCTGTGAGATCCAAATTTAATATCTTGTATGACTTCCATGAGCTTGAAGGACTGCATCCATCCGGTTTGGCAAGGACTACAATCTATTACAATACAATTTATTGATGAAGTCATCAGGAATAGCAAAGAAAGCAGTCTTGCATGCCTCCCAGAGTTCATCAATATTCTTTGGTTTCGTCTTCCATGCTTCCTCTTTCGTCCTACCCCACATATGCTCAATGATGTTCATGTCTGGTGACGGGGCTGGCCAATCCTGGAGCATCATGATCTTCTTCGCCTAGAGCAGTGGTTTTCAAACCTGTCCTGGAGGACCACCAGCCCTGCACATTTTGTGTGTCTCCCTCATCTATCACACCTGCTTCAACTCATCAGCTCATTACTAGAGACTGCAAGACCTGAAATGGGTGTGTCTGATATAGGGAGACATACAAAATGTGCAGGGCTGGTGGTCCTCCAGGACAGGTTTGAAAACCACTGGCCTAGAGGAACTTTAAAGTGTAGATGGAAGAATGTGATGGAGCACCATCCTGCTGCAGAATTTTATGGGGACTACCTCTTTTATGGTTGGGAATATAAGAGGTATATAGATTTCTTGGTATTTTAGACTATTGAAGTTGCCTTCCACCCTGCAGATCTCTCGCACACCCCCATACTGGATGTAACCCAAGACCATGATTTTTCCGCCACCAAACTTCACTGTTTTCTGGGTGAATCTCGGATCCATGCGGGCTCCAGTAGGTCTCCTGCAATATTTGCGGCGACTGTGGTGTAATTCAACAGAAGATTCATCTGAAAAATCCACCTTCTGCCACTTTTCCAGCGTCCATCCTTTTAGCAGGCTGTGGGCTTTGGCAAATGCCACACGGTTTTTCAATTGTCTTTTCTTTAGTGCTGGCTTCTGGGTACTGATTCTACCATGGAGGCCATTTCGAGGCAGAATCCGACAATCTGTTCTGGTTGACACAGGGACTTCAGGTGACCAGGTCTCGTGGAGCTCTGCTGCAGTGGAAAATGGGCTGGCCTTGGATTTTCGAGCCAACAAACGGTCCTCTCGAGCAGTTGTCTTGCAGGGTCGCCTGACCTGGGTTTGTCATAAACGTCTCCAGTCTCTTCAAATCTTTTTTTTATCCTCTGTACTTGACGCTGAGACACTTTGAAGGTGTCTGCCACATCAGCAGTGGATCTGATCTTCAGCCTCTTGATAATCAAAACTTTAGTCTCAGGGTGACTCTTAGGCATGTTTGCAGAGGTCTAGTTGCAGTTGATGTGAAGGTCTAGTGTACTGGGGTTCTTTTTATACACACCTGAGATCTAATTGATCCATTATTAGTCACAGGTGAAGCTCATATGACAAGGCGACAACACTTATGTCTTTGCAAAAATTCACTCAATGGGCTTCACCAAGCTGTGAATATTAGAATATTTTTTGACAGTTTCATTTTGCACTGAAGTTTTGGGATTAAAATGAGCCATTTCTTGTAAAAAAAATCTTGATAAGAAATATATTTCAGCGGCACTTCAGTTCAATTTGTACACAAGCGACAAGACTTTTGTCAGGGACTGTACTTAAAATACTATAGATTTATTATTATAATTACTATTATTATAATTTTTCATGGTAACACTATTTGACAGTGTCCTTGTTACATGTTACACACACTTACCATAGTAATAACAGTAAATTATGCATAATTACATGCAACTAACCCTCATCCAAACCCTTATCATAACCCTGTGGTAAGTGCATGTTATTACTCAGTACTTAAATGTATAATTACACTTCAACAAGGACACCTTAAAATAAAGTGTAACCTTTTTTTATTTTCACACATAAATCATTGAGGTTTCTGGGAATACAGTCAATCTTAACAGAGCATGAGGGTTAATATCATACACACTCATTCTCTTTTACACAAGCATACGTCATTATTAGGTTGTTCTCATCTTTTTAATGGCAGGGGGGAAGGATGGCTACATTTATATTTTGGTCAGTATCACATCCCTTGTTTTTTACCCTATAGAGGGCACTGTAGCTCTACAGGAGAGAGCGTTTGGAGCCATGATGCCCAGTGATATGTCTATGGAGGGGAAGTGTGTCTTAGCACGTCCAGAGCAGGAAAAGGTGAATTAGAAAGTGTAATTAAAATGTATTGACACCATATGTGCTCCGCCTCTCTCAGCATTTGGGCTGTGTGGAGGTGTTTAACCTGTAATTACAGACAGACCGCCTCCAGGCTGATTTATATAACCACATACACACACACACACACACACACACACACACACACACACACACACACACACACACACACACACACACACACACACACACACACACACACACACACACACACACACACACACACACACACACACGAGGGTGTCAGGCAGTTTTTATAGATGCACTATAGACAGGTGTCTGATTGATCTGGATTTGGTTCTATATAAAAAAATACTTGGCCAATAAATAAATATATTTTAGGTTTGACAGCATTTGTGGCATATGTTCATACATAGATAAAGGTTACAGTAAGACATTTAAGATGGAAGTAAATCTGAAAACGATAGTAGCCACAAAACGTAAACAATATATGCGTGGATTAGTTCACTTTAAAATGAACATTTCCTGATGTTTTACTCACCCCCATCTCATCCAAGATGTTCATGTCTTTCTTTCTTCAGTCAAAAAGAAATGTAGGGTTTTTGAGGAAAACATTCCAGGATTTTTCTCCTCATAATGGACTTCAATGGGGACCAACGGTTGAAGGTCCAAATCAATGCAGTTTCAAAGGAAGGGCTTCAGAGGCTCGGCACGATCCCAGACCAGGAATATGGTCTTATCTAGACAAACCCCCAAAATGAAAATGTATATACTTCGTAACCACAAATGAGTGACTTCTGTGTTGTTCTTCTTCACTGTGTATGATGTCATCACGTCGGAAAGGTCTCGTCGGTGACATACGTGGAAGTACCGACCCAGTGTTAAACGAACGTGCAAAGACTAATTCAAACACCTTTTACAAAAATAAAGGTAAAACAACGATGTTGGACAATGTTAAAGTTGGAGGAGAACATGAGATGGAGTTTTTCGGCACTGGGTCGTGACCTTTCCGACGTGATGACATCATACGCCGGGAAGAAGCAGAACACTGAAGTCATGCATTTGTGGTTAAAAAGTATATACATTTTCATTTTTGGGGGGTTTGTCTGGATCAGACCCTATTCCTGGTCTGGGATCGTGCAGAGCCTCTGAAGCCCTTCTTTTGAAACTGCATTGATTTGGACCTTCAGGTGTTGGTCCCCATTGAAGTCCATTATGAGGAGAAAAATCTTGGAATGTTTTCCTCAAAAAACTTTTTTCTTTTCGACTGAAGAAAGACATGAACATCTTGGAGGAGATGGGGGCGAGAAAGTTACCAGGACATTTTCATTTTGACGTGAACTAGTCCTTTAACATGATTCTAGTGTAAAACAATGAAAACATTTCCTGTGTAAAATTATATTCAGTTTTTCTTAGAATTAGTGACATCAACATGCCTAAAACCCTACATAAATATTATGATTTAAACAGTTTTACAGCTTTTAAGAGATGGCATGCTAATTATTTTATAATTTATTCAGCTTTTAAATCCTACAAAAATTAGCCTCATTTAACTTTTGAAAATGAGGAATGAATAAAAACCCTGAATAAAATATTGCCTTGAAATATTGGGTTACACTTTATTTTAAGTTGTCATTGCTACAGTGTAATTATATAATTAAGTAAGTACACTCTAAAAAATACTGGGTTGTTTTAACCCAATGTTGGGTCAAATATGGACTAACCCAGCAAATGGTTTGTTTTAACCCTGCGGTTGGGTTAAATATTTGCTTAAGACAGCGCAATCACTTGGTTAAAACAACCCAATCGCTGGGTTAGTCCATATTTGACCCAACATTGGGTAGTTTTTTACCCAGAATTTTTTAGAGTGTAATATAATTTAACAACATGTACTTACTATAGGATAGGATTTGGGTTTGGTTGAGGTTGGTTGTATGTGATTATGCATAATTTACTGTATTACTATGGGACGTACATGTAATGTGTAACAATGACACTGTAAAATAAAGTGTTACCATATAAATACACATTTAAAAAAATGCTGGGTTGTTTTAACCCAGCGATGGGTTGTCTTAAGCAAACATTTAACCCAACCACAGGGTTAAAACAACCTAGCTGCTGGGTTAGTCCATATTTAACCCATCATTGGGTTAAACCAACCCAGCATTTTTTAGAGTGTATATCTTTATACACACTCTAAAAAATTCTGGGTAAAAAACAAGCCATTGTTGGGTCAAATATGGACTAACCCAGCAGTTGGGTTATTTAAACCCAGTGATTGGGTTGTCTAAAGCAAACATTTTAAAACAACCCAACTGCTGGGTTTGTCCATATTTGATCCAACATTGGGCTAAAACTACCCAGAATTTTTTAGAGTGCACTTGCATGCCCTTAAACGCACAATTGCTGGCTCATCACTGCTCATTAAGGCCCATGTGTTTGGCATCACGGCTTCATTCACACCTGCTTCATATGTGTACAACACACAATGCGTCGGGATGTGAATGGGTCACTGTATATTTGTTAATTGCCCTCTTTTTCAAATATTTATCAGTTTCTCTCTTGTAGTATTAACAATTCACAGATGTTGTGTACTCCTCACTCCTACGCTGAAACGCTATCTTTTCACATTTATTCTGACTGTGAGACAGGTCAACTTTCAACTTTTCATTTAGACGGAGGCCGAGTAAACAGAGCGCTCTCATTTGCATCATTAAAGAAGAATAATCAGCCTCGTCTGAGTATAATTTCTCATAAACGGCTGATTTTTTCGACTATATTAGGCACAAACGTCTCATGAAAAAACCTCGCTTGTGGGAAAACGGTGTAATGCAGCATAACTTGTAGCTGAAAACTTTTATATCAGCATCAGGTATTAATTAGCGACTTTTCTCTCGCTTATACCATTAACAGCTTTCACGCACACAGCCCAGTTTTCTAATACTGACAGGAGTTCGGAGGTCATCAAAACACTGTGACACTGTATTATGATGGCATCACACACCCTCTGGGACAATGACATAAACAAATGGGTTGTTAGCGCCTGATATGGGACTTAAAATAAACACCAAAGTCATCCAATACAGCTCAAATCTGCAGGCAAACATGATTAAACTGTTTTGAGGGTAGCCAAACTTTGGCCCACACAGTAACTTGGCAGTTCCACAAGGGATTTTAAAGGCTAACGGTGTAGGCAGATCAGTATAAGGAACATTACTGCCTGTCTAAATATTAAAAGCAGTCAGCTTGAGTCGCAGACAGATATACAGAGAGATTATTTGACCCCTGGACTTGTTTATGAAAGTCAGACAAAATAAGCGGAGGAGTGCAATCTCTCAGGCTGCGAGTCTGGCTCACGGGGGACCGGCTGTGTGGGTGGACTCCTTCGCTGGAGGAGCCCCAGATGGCTCAAACTCACCGTATCCCATAATCCTTTACCAGGCCCATGAGGAAGTGTGGAGAAATGCAAAGAACAGAGATGTGTAAAACATGAGTTAACAAGTACGCAATCTGTTGAGAGTTGGCATAGTGCAAACATACAGAGATATTGCGAGTCAAGTGGCGATGCATAGCAATATATGTTTGCGCCTCTAAAAATAAAACGTATTTTTATTTTTAAAGGAAATAAGAAAAGCATTCTTTGTATACGTTTAATTACTATAATTATCTCTTTTTTAATTATTAAGGTTAAACATTGAATTAATAGATTCCACTATAGGTGATTAATCACAGTATAATAAGGCAATTGTCTTGTATTGTTTTCTGAAATCTTATGGTTAATTAAGCAAATGAGGCTAATTAAATATGCACTGCTTTGCATACAAAATCTGAGACACATTTTCAAAATTTTGTTTAATATTGTTGACATGTTGGAGTTAAAGGATTTTATCTTTTTTTAATCATATACCATAAATCAGAGAATACTGTCAAAAAAAAAAAAAAAAATCTAAATTGTTGGGGTAAAAAAAGAAAAGAAAAGAAAAGTCAGGCAAATGATGACCAAACTAATAAAAACCTTCAGAATATAGATATGAATAAAACGGTGAAGTTTGGTGTGTAAGTGCTTCGGACTCATGGCCCTTAAACATATTTGAAATCTAGACATTGCAAATAGATAAAGTGTAACAAAATAAACACTTATATCTGTATTTGAGATGTTTTCTTTCCACTAGTTATGGAAGCAAAACCTCAAAATTGACAAGTTCATGAAAAAACAATGGTTTTGCCTGTGGGTTCTTGCCTTAAATAATTATAAAATAATTTATTCCAGCAAGAGAATTGAACTGGGTCATTTACACTCTTACCCAGCCTGGATACATATGCAAATATAATTATATAAAATATATAACACACACACACACACACACACACACACACACACACACACACACACACACACACACACACACACACACACACACACACACACACACACACACACACACACACACACACACACACACACACACACACACACACACACACACACACACACACACACACACACACTACCCATCACAGGAGACTGTGCAGTTTACTTTCTGTGAAAAACTCATCCTGTGTGATTTATAAGCATCTTGAAAAGTGAGGACATGGGGAACGTCCTCATATTTCACCCTCTTTTGTAATACCTGTGTCGTACCCATGTCATTATACACATTTGTGTCCTGATATTTCACAAAAACATGCACACACACACACACACACACACACACACACACACACACACACACACACACACACACACACACACACACACACACACACACACACACACACACACACAGTGTCATTGTTACATATGTTAAATGTAGTCACTAGTAATAACTATAAATTATGCATAATTACATGTAAGTCTAAACCAAATCAAACCCTAATCCTAAACCTACAGTAAGTACATGTAGTTACTTAATATTACTCAGTACTTAAAAGTATATTTGTATAAATGTACAAAGTGTGTGTGTATATATATATATATATATATATATATATATATATATATATATATATATATATATATATATATATATATTAGGGCTGTCAAACGATTAATCGTGATTAATTGCATCGAAAGTAATAGTTTACGTGAGTGTGCACTGTGTGTAATTATTATGTGTATAAAAACACACACACACACACATGTATATATTTAAGAAAATGTAGTATATATATTTATATATTGTTTATAAATATAACTAGTTTATATAAATATATACATGCATGTGTGTGTGTATTCAAATACACATAATGATACACAGTACACACAAATATCTTATATCGATATTTTGGATGTGATTAATTTGTGATTAATCGTTTGACACTAATGTATATATATAATTTGGGCAGGGTTATGTGTTTGTAAAGCTTTCATTTTATGCTTTTTATTCATTAAGGCAAACATTATTCATTTAATTTGACCAAACACAGTTTTCCCAATGTAAAGGAGCAGCCGCCTCACCGTGAATCAGTTTTTTTAGTCACTACCTCTCATAAGCAGTCACCTTGACAAGGGCATGACCCCGGTGCAGTGTAATGACTGTTGTCAGTCTTTATGTCCTGTCAGCATGTAATCTCCCACGCGGCTAAAAGCTCCCGCACCTCCCCGGACTCTTCCAGGTGTCTCCAGCAGATGCAGGGTGGGGCTTTCGCTCACGTCGTGTCCTCCGGCCATTCTTTCAGGCCGGGCGAAGGGTCTCCGCTGCGGTTCAAAGCTCTGGCTGATAGGGTCGGTTCTGCTGACCTGTGCAGCTGTAGAGCCAGTGAATGCTGGATTTGTGACATCAACGCTAAGCTCTTTCAATTAGCACTCGCCCTGTCATCACGCCACCCTCTGATCCTCCTTTCTCATGCCTGACATGTGCAGCATACAGGTGGAAGCTTCGGCCAGGTGTTCACGGAGAGATTTCAGGGAATATTCCGAGTTCAAGCTCAATCATCATTTCTGAGACAAAAATGATCTGGGTTACAGTGAGTCATTCAGAGGTCAACCCGTAAACATTTCAATAGTATCGCCTCAAGATCTCAACAATAGGCATGATCCCATGATTTCAGTGTATAAAAAAACACTTACTACTGTAATGTTAAATGCAATGGTACTTCTTTGTTGATGATTAAACAGATTTACTGTTGATGATTATTGATGATCAAATAATACACGTTTTAACAGAATCCTTTTTTTCTAAGGAAATGAGGGACAACATTATGCCACAAAAGCTGTTGATTGATCTCATATAATAAATGTGGAATAATCATTTAAAGTGCCACTATTATGCTATTTTAAAGATTCCTAATTTTGTTTTGGAGTCTCCTACAATAGATTTACATCCAAGGTCAAACAAGTCTGTTGTGATTGGTCTACTCTACTCTGATTGGTCAGATGGCCCAGTCTGTTGTGATTGGCTTATTCTGCATTGATTGGTCAGATGGCCCAGTCTGTTGTGGTTGGTCAGACAGCCAAGTCTGTGATTGGTCTACTCTACTCTGATTGGTCAGATGGCCCAGTCTGCTGTGATTGGTCTACTCTACTCTGATTGGTCAGATGGCCCAGTCTGTTGTGATTGGTCAGATGGTCCAGTCTGTTGTGATTGGCTTATTCTGCATTGATTGGTCAGATGGCCCAGTCTGTTGTGATTGGTCAGACAGCCAAGTCTGTGATTGGTCTACTCTGCTCTGATTGGTCAGATGGTCCAGTCTGTTGTGATTGGCTTATTCTGCATTGATTGGTCAGATGGCCCCGTCTGTTGTGATTGGTTTACTCTACTCTGATTGGTCAGATGGTCCAGTCTGTTGTGATTGGCTTATTCTGCATTGATTGGTCAGATGGCCCAGTCTGTTGTGATTGGTCTACTCTACTCTGATTGGTCAGATGGCCCAGTCTGTTGTGATTTGTCTACTCTGCTTTGATTGGTCAGATGGTCCATTCTGTTGTGATTGGTCTACTCTACTCTGATTGGTCAGATGGCCCAGTCTGTTGTGATTGGTCTATTATGCAAATTTGTTACAAACCTATCTAGGTTTCTAAAAGGGACTTTAATTCCTGAAGACTCATTCTAGGCAGCTCAGATGTCTTCCATTTGTCCTCAGATCTTGTCTTACGTTCCAACCCCTTTTCATGTGTGTGTGTGTGTGTGTGTTTGTTTTTGGACTGCCAAAGCACTCTTTATCTTTTTTTTTCAAGCCTAAGGGTTATGGGGATTCAGTACACCTCGACTAACCCTTTAAAAGGCAAAGAAAAATCCCCCATTACCTGCCGGTCTGTGGCTGACAGTTGAAGAAATGGCTCTTCGCCCGATAACCCTTCTGGCTTGGATCCACAGAAGCTGCAGCGGCGGCCAAGATCTTCAGGGCCCCTGTGAGCAGGAGGGGCCACAGAGACAAAAGACGGCCAATTAGTATCTCTTTGGCAGAGAGCAAGAGGCAGCTGTGGTGCACAACCACCCCAAACACTACGATAAAGACTTATATCGTCTCACGCTGTGAGTCTGCACTGGTTTACTAGTATATAAGGAGGCTGTCACTGTAGGAAGATGCATGCAGACAATTTGTTTTGCGATTCCCTAGCGCTTCAGCTTGGAGCGTACATGAAAGTACGGAGGAGAATAGAGGCATTTGGAGGATATATGAGGAGCTGTGTATTAGAAAAGCCATTTAGAGTGGGTTGTTCTGTGGGTTGTTCTGCATGGAAAATGTCAAGAGCTCTGTAAGAATGCTATAGGATCAAACCAGCAGAGAGCCGGTGTTTGTCTAGAACATTCAATTCATCAGTTCCCATCTGTGAGATTTATTTTGTTTCCTGAAAATGACCAAAGGCACAAAAAAGAATGCATGTGTGTTTTTAGAAACTGGTCTGCCGGTTGTTTTATTTCACATGTATCTTCAAGTCACAACCTCCTGCCAGAGGAACAATGTTTTTGATGGCAACCAGAGAAACAAAGAGTAACGGGAAACAGGCAAGTCTTCTTAAATAAGATAATATGGATGAAAAGTAAAACACCATGTGGCTAAAAACAGACATATAACATGGACGTGAAGCTGTTAGGATTAGGTTTATATGAATGGATACAAAGGGTATGCATGCATTCAACAATTTGAATCATATACACAGTTTGCATAATCAGTTCTGCATTTTGAGAAATGCTATAAAAGTAAAAAAAAAATCTCCCAATTAATATGGCAATCTACACGTGCAACTAAAACATTTCAGATTTTTTTTTTTCATAAACAAAATAAAGTTTTTGTGCTAAAGTTTTTATAATTTTATCAGGGGTGCACATCACTTTTTTAGTCTGGGAGCACCTGGAGATGCTGCATGGTACTCACACACACTTATCCTACAAGCTGCCTAAATAAAATAACACTTTGTTCACTGTAGAAATTGAAGATTCATCTTTGTTAAAGCTATATATTTTATTTCATTAACATTAATTCCAGAGACAACAGCAGGAATATTAGGCTGCTGTCGCTTTAAGACAGAATGCACGGATCTAATATACTGACACACATCTGGTTTCTTTCTCAACTGTTCACATAACCAAGAGAAGACTTTCCAAGACGGGTATATTGACATATTTTGTGTGTATGTGTCCGTTCAAGCACAAGTAAACACAATTCAGTGTAAAAATAACTTGAATGTGTAAATTGGCAAGACAAAACATGTCCAAATGATAAACTTTCATAAATCACTTCCATAATTTAGCACTTCCATAAATCACATCCATACCGAATCATGGGGCCTGGTCCGTACGGATCATGGATCAACTGCGATCTGTTCCACCCCTAATAATTAATGAACACACTTGCCATCATGATTGCTATCTAAGCAGAGATGGAGAAATATCCTGCTCCAGTAAGTAAACGTGTCCCTGTCCCCAAAAATTTTACTCAAAGGTGCTTTCCTCCACGTTTTCTGCTGTACATGGTTCATTTTTGTGCACCCCTGAATATTATAGACCAGATAATTTTGAACAAACTGGAAGAATGTTTGTTCATAAGTTTGAGAAAACCTTACCAGAACATTCTGAGAAAGTTAGCTGTTAGCTGGGAATAGCCACTATTGAACTTAAAACACAAAAACACTCATTTCGGTTTCACTTTATTTTGATGGTCCCTTTAACACATTCATTCTGTTGCCTATAAGTAACTTTGCTAGCCTGGCGTGGTCATACTCAATTCCAGTCAGAATATGAGTCTGATGCCGCTTCATTGGGCTTTTATCATGGGGCGTGTTTCAACCCAACCAGGAAAGACCTCAATTTGATAGACCTACAACCAATCAGAGCAACGGAGCGACGGGTAACGTTAGTTGTCAAATGTCAGCAGAACTCAACTGCACTGTGTTGCCAAGTCCGTGTTTTTCTCCATGTCCGCGGGTTGAAGCGACCCCAATTATGTGATTTATAGTCCCAGGAATGCGAATTTTAGCAGGCAACTTTGCCAAAATAACATATTTTGCCAACCAAACGCCATTTTTTTCCGGAGAACCCCCCGGAAAGCTATTGTTTTGGGCTATAGTTTTGAGTAGCAATTGCGCGACATTGCAAAAAAACGTGGCAACCCTGTCTGCACGCGCGCTGGATTATGTAACGTTAGAAGAAAAAGATGAGTGTAAACGATCTTTGCCAGTATTGTAATAAAATAATTTAAGGATACACAGAGTACTTACCAACACGATCATCGTATCTGAGAGAAATAGTGAAGGTGAATGCATATACGGACAAGTTCTCCGTTTAGGATTAGAGCAAATTCAACCCAAAGCGCCTTTGATGATTACGTTACTGTTGATCATCTGTCCATCATCATCTAAAGCCCGCCCTGATGATTTCATTGGTCCGAACAGTTCCTGTTCGGGGATAATTACTCCTCTATGGATCGAGTCCAGACCGAATTGCCTGAGGAAAATTTTTTGTGGGCGGGGCTAAATTCGGCTGGGATCCAGACTATAACTTTGCACCTGCATGTCTGCTAACTCTCATTAGAGTGTTAGTTGAGTATTAGTAGACTGGTAGGGTTAGGCCACGTGTCCAACAAAGTGTTTTTAGCCAGCGTTTTTTAACCTGTATATCTCATTTCACAGATTTCACAGAGTTGGTTTCTGTTTTGTTTCTAATGCAGATATAATGTAAAGTATTTGCTCTAGCTCTGGTTTTAAATAATTTTGTATTATGCTTATCATCTGTTGACGTTGTCAATGCAGAATGTGGCGGTTGGTCAGTGTTGTATTTGTCCTGCCCCTCCTCTACTGTGATTGGACGCCTGGGTGAAAAGTGACAGTGATGAGCGCTGCATTTTACTCAAAATTGAACATTCTTCAACTTTTGGTGACCAGTAAAAAATGCAGAGCGCTCAGCGTTTAAGCGTGAAAAAGACGGTCAGCGCCTCGTTATGCTCATGGCGTTCTTAAAACGTGGAGCTCTCTTTGGAAACAATTAGAAAAAAATACACCAGTCACATGAAATTTCCTCCACACCAAACTCGCTCATCCATGTCTTTATGGATCGACGCTTTGTGCTGGTGCACAGTAATGTTGGAACAGGAAGGGGCCATCCCCAAAGATGGGAGCATGAAATTGTCCAAAATGTCTTAGTATGCTGAAGCATTAAGAGTTACTTTCACTGGAACTAAGGGGCCAAGCCAAACCCCTGAAAAACAACCCCACCCCATAATCCCCCTATAAGCGACCTATCCCGGTCCGACGCTTGAGTTCACTGAGCTCCTGAGAGCGACCCATTCTTTCACAAATGTGTGTAGAAGCGTCTGCATGCCTAGTGCTTGATTTATACACCTGTGGCCATGAAGGGATTGAACACCTGAACTCAGGGATTTGGAGGGGCGTCCCAATACTTTTGGCAATACAGTGTATATATTTAATCAGTTCATGCATTCCCTGGGAATGAAACCATGACCTTGACTATGGCATAATGAGCACATTATATTATTTCCTCTCTGTATAACTTGTGTATATGTATTGTGTGCTAAGTGCTGGATGACTGAGCGTCAGTATTACCTTGGGAGCAGCTCAAGAAGTCAGATTCTCGTAAGTGCAAAGTGATTTGGCAAATAAAAATGCAATTCTGATTCAATGAACTTTCCACTGGGCATTGTGACTCATCAATACCAGGAGAAGAAGCTTTTGAGTTGGTTTGGCAGCAGTGTAATTTATGAACATTTAATTAATTGTGAAGGGTAGTCCAGACAATATATTACATTATTCATTTTTCCACAAGTCCTGTTCAGAATTCGATTTCATCTTATCTCCAGGTACACCTGTCTTAACAGATTGCAAAATTTCAGCAAAATTTGGCATATCAGAAAGTTTGTATTTCAATGGCTCTAGACACGTCTTTTAGTGTGTGACGCACATGAAAAAATAAAAAATTTAACAGAAAAAGAGATTGCATTTCTAATGGAAGATGATGCAAAACCAAAACCTCTCTGGAAATATATCCTTCTCGCTCTTGTTATTGTAATGAAAGTATTGCAATGGCACATTAATTGTAAATTTACCTAAAACTGTTTGTGCAAATGGGGATTTTGAATAAAAAGCCAGCTCCCCATTTGATTCTTATCTCACACATGTTCAGCGCTACGGCTGTGGCAATGACTCAGCCTCTACGGACATTTACAACAGTAATTTAGTCCAGCTTCAGGTCGTTGACTACATCAGCCGCGCCTTCTGCAGCGGCCGGCTCCCTGATGAACGTATCAAAAGCTTTACTGTTTCAGGAAGAACTATAGCCCAACTTCTTTTGTTTTTGCAATCAATTTACAGAATGATAAATCACTGATTTTTAATGGTAAAACCTGAACAACAAAAGTCTGAATTGTTGCAGACGTGAAGAGAAGAAATCTTGATTTGAAAAGTGACTTTAAGGCCAAGAACACTGATTACTCATTGAGTCATTTCCTACGGCCCTGCCTCTTGACAGAAGCCTTTAAGAGCAACCTGATGAGAGTTTGATTACGCAGTAATCTCTGATTTAGCATGGAAAGGGTGGCTGGATGTATGCCAAGAACAAGTGATCATGTAAACAGATGCATGCCGGTACATATAACTCCCATATAGAGCGCATACAAACTCTCTGCAGGTTAGAGACATGGATGTGTGTGAAAAAAGCAACATTTACCCGGCTTGGTAAGAGTGACGGCAAACCAGAATGGGCAGCCACACAATGACACTTTTTGAAAGTATGCTAAAGTGTTGTGATCAACTCCCCTAATTACTTCTTGTGGCCTGCGTATTCACAACGAGTACAAATAGCGATGCAGATTAAGACTGGGCGATTTCCTAGGCAGATATTAAATTGGGACTATATTATGGGGAAGCACAGGCGAAGCACTGCTACTTGGGCGCAGTTTTACTCACTTTTTTTTTTTTGATTGCTTTTATTTGGGACATGCTAGCTGGCAACATAGGATTCCATTCATTATGCTAAGCTAAGCTACCGTCGACCCTGCCAAACTAAAACAATGCATGCACTGAGACAAAAATGCATTTGCCCACATATCTAAATGTAGGAAAGAAGTTGAATAAGCCCTATTTCTAAAAACGGTGGAGTGTTCCTTTAAATACAATTAAGCGCACTTCTTTTTCAGAAGGGGTTACTTCCACCTCTGCCTTCAGCTGCCAGGAGTCACTCAGTAAACATGCCAACTTTATCTTGAAACCAAAAATATCCTAAAAACACAATAATGTCGGCAAAACTCTCCAGCTTGGTGGATAAAAGATGCCTCACTCATGTGCAAACACACGTGTAGACACTAGAATACACGTTTATCTATAGCTACTTCAGCATAGAATTAGGATCTGATTTGTCCTAAACAAATATTTTGTGGATTGATGGATTGTGGTAAATGTTTCCAGGAAGATGGGCCTGATGCTTATTGGTCCAAATACGCCAACATTAACATTAACCAAACTGTTTGAGCAAGAAGAATACACGTCTGCCAACAACCTAGTCAAGGAGGTAGAGAAGAACAGAAAGAAGGAAACGCAACACTGAAATGCTAGATTGAATGTTACTGTCTGCCATTTGTTCTGCACTAGAAATTGTCCAATATACTGGAATGCACACAATAAATCATTCGCGTATCATATTTCACAGCAGCTTTACATCCTGTTACAAGGCCAACCAACACAGGTCTTCTCCTCCAGAGGCTGTTTAAGGTCATGAAAACGTCTGCCATTCAGTGCTAATTAATTGTGAACTAGTTTATTTCACCAGGTCATCATGCGGTCTTGGTGAATGAGGTAAATTTAGTTTGAACGCACACTGTGTTTATTGTGATGTGCTGGAAATCATCATTAATTTTTTAAGAGTCTCGTTAGCATTAACGTGCATGGCATAAGAATATCAAGTTTTACTGACATCTGTTTACATTGATTGCCATTAGATCATGCGCTTTATAATGGCCACGTACTGTATAATGAAACTGGTTCTTGTTCAGAACAACGTTTGCTTCTGTTAACGGTTCTCCACGTGCGTTCTTCTGTATATTGTAATAAAATACCCTGAAAGTTATCCCTGCATTATTCAGCGCCAAACATACAGCATGGCCAATGCGATTCCTGAGCTAATGATTCACATGAACCTGTTCGTTTTAGTGAATCAAATCACATAGAGCAACCAGTGAAGTCTGAATCTTCAGCGAATGACTCTTTTGAGCCGGTTCATTTAGTGCAGAGGTGCACATACTTTTTACAATGAAAATCCAACATGATTGAGGTCCGTGGGACGGAAGTAAGAGCATTATGCCAAACTGTTATATTACATTTTAAATGGTTACCTTGGTTCCCATCATTTATGATTTCATAGTTTTAAAGCACTAAGCAATCTGCTTTTTTTTTGTTATGCTGGTTGAAAGTCTCTTCCCATCTTGATATCAATCACGTTAAGTGATCTAAATGCATTCATATGTATATTTGTGACCTGTGCTGGCAAAATGAGTCGCAATGAGCGCATTTTCAAAAAGGAGATACTGTTATTTTCACATTCTCTATTAAAAAAAAAAAAAAAAACTATGATTTGTTTGAATCAGACACAAAATGACTGAGCTACACGCTTGAAGTCGATAGAGTCAGCAAAGTTAGTTTTGAGAAAAAGTTTGAGAAGTTTTCTGAAGATACAATGAACTTTAGTGCTGTGATGAATGATAAAATAAAGGGATAATCCACGGCTAGCAGTGCATTAAGCAATTTGAATGCTCTTCGCGGAGGCAACCATCCTTGACTTCGCAAATGACCATGGTATAAGTGGGATAATCCATGGCAAGCTGTGCATTAAAGGGTTTTATTGCACTACTTCTAGCCAATCAGAACCGAGTATTCAGACAGACCATGGTATAAATAGTGTTGGAATTCTATATGTGATTCTGATTGGTCAGACATATTCACTGTTGTCCATGGCAATCCTGTTTCATACAAACACAACTGGTGCCAACTTGCGTTTCATAGATTGCACAGAAAAAGAGATATCAGAGAAATTCTGTATTAATATTCCTGTTATACTGTATTGTTGGACCGTGCCAGGATTTATTTTGGTTGCTTATAGCACATTATCTCTTCTTACATCCTATCTATCTGGCATAGCCCATAATAAACAAAAGGCAAGTTACAGCAGTTACAGTGTATATATATCAAAATATTCTGCATTGGGATGAAAACAAAAATAAACTGTTCAAATTTGACGCACAAATTGATGGATACTAATGCACAAATTCAAACGTATTCTTGTTTTACATGCATTTCGGCATTGGCAGCAAAATTGCATTTCTGTTTTCCAAATATTTCCACCTCAAATTCAAAAGAACCGTTAAGGAAGCAGAATTGTTGAAATGAATCAGAACAAAGTGTGAAATTCCATATGATTCCAATCCCTTCATTTACCATGGCAACGTTCAGTGTATGCAAGATAAACCAAGAGAATTTGTAGCAATATACCTGACAGCGTTTGGTCTATTGCACTCACAAAAAAGTGAGCTTTAATCTCCAGACCACAAACTACAAGCCAAACCTTGATCTGACTTATTTTCCATTTTACAAAGACGGGGCCAATGTGTGCTGCCTTTCTGAACTTAAACCATAAGTGCTCCCACTTTACCAATAATGTTACATTCATGACAGATTTTAGGTTTAATATTCAGGCACTCAAGCAGTTGATCCATGTGTTTAGAAACAGCATATATAGTGTGTGCTCTGCACAGTGAAGGGTCAGTAACATTTTTAGGCTTTAGTAATTCAAATGATCCCCTCAGAGCCAAGGGTGCAGTGAAAATCAAGTGTTTGATGTAGGTTATATGTCTATGTGGTGTTTTTTTAATAAGTTTTAAGACAAACCATGTGTAAATTCAGAAGTCAACACCATTGCTGAGTATTTTCTCCTTAAAACTGAACACGGTTTGTAATCACTGGTGTTTCTGACATCACAAACAACCTTGTAACCAATCACGTCACGAACGGGGCGGGGCTTTAGCATAACATTAACTGCTGTGAAGCAGGGGAGTCTTAAGGGATGCAGGTTTTCCCTCTATATTTTCTGTCGATATGTAAAATCGGGTACATTTAGTAATATAGCAGGTGACTTATGTATATGTACACTCACCTAAAGGATTATTAGGAACACCATACTAATACTGTGTTTGACCCCCTTTCGCCTTCAGAACTGCCTTAATTCTGCGTGGCATTGATTTAACAAGGAGCTGAAAGCATTCTTTAGAAATGTTGGCTCATATTGATAGGATAGCATCTTGCAGTTGATGGAGATTTGTGGGATGCACATCCAGGGCACGGAGCTCCGTTCCACCACATCCCAAAGATGCTCTATTGGGTTGAGATCTGGTGACTGTGGGGGGCATTTTAGTACAGTGAACTCATTGTCATGTTCAAGAAACCAATTTGAAATGATTCGAGCTTTGTGACATGGTGCATTATCCTGCTGGAAGTAGCCATCAGAGGATGGGTACATGGTGGTCATAAAGGGATGGACATGGTCAGAAACAATGCTCAGGTAGGCTGTGGCATTTAAACGATGCCCGATTGGCACCAAGGGGCCTAAAGTGTGCCAAGAAAACATTCCCCACACCATTACACCACCACCACCAGCCTGCACAGTGGTAACAAGGCATGATGGATCCATGTTCTCATTCTGTTTACGCCAAATTCTGACTCTACCATCTGAATGTCTCAACAGAAATCGAGACTCATCAGACCAGGCAACATTTTTCCAGTCTTCAACTGTCCAATTTTGGTGAGCTCATGCAAATTGTAGCCTCTTTTTCCTATTTGTAGTGGAGATGAGTGGTACCCGGTGGGGTCTTCTGCTGTTGTAGCCCATCCGCCTCAAGGTTGTGTGTGTTGTGGCTTCACAAATGCTTTGCTGCATACCTCGGTTGTAACGAGTGGTTATTTCAGTCAAAGTTGCTCTTCTATCAGCTTGAATCAGTCGCCCATTCTCCTCTGACCTCTAGCATCAACAAGGCATTTTCTCCCACAGGACTGCCGCATTCTGGATGCTTTTCCCTTTTCACACCATTCTTTGTAAACCCTAGGAATGGTTGTGTGTGAAAATCCCAGTAATTTAGCAGATTGTGAAATACTCAGACCGGCCCGTCTGGCACCAACAACCATGCCACGCTCAAAATTGCTTAAATCCCCTTTCTTTCCCATTCTGACATTCAGTTTGGAGTTCAGGAGATTGTCTTGACCAGGACCACACCCCTAAATGCATTGAAGCAACTGCCATGTGATTGGTGGATTAGATAATTGCATTAATGAGAAATTGAACAGGTGTTCCTGATAATCATTTAGGTGAGTGTATATTACAATGTTATGATGAAATATATTTCTTCACTGACATTGTTCAAAGCGTTTCTAACGATGATGATTTTTAGAAGGCATGAGATGGTGAACGGGAACATGGTTTGTGTAACATTAGCAACACGTCATTAGCTGTTTGATAACGTAGCCAAGCAAAATGATAATCATATTAATTACCGTTATGTGTCTGACGTTGGAGAGAGCGATTCATAAAACACATCACCATTCTGATACATCGACTTGTAGACACACACACACAGCCGTGGACCATCAGAGAACCCTACACACACACACACACACACACACACACACATACACACATACACACAGCCGTTGACCATCAGAGAACCACACACACACACACACACACACACACAGCCGTGGACCATCAGAGAACCACACACACACACAGCCGTTGACCATCAGAGAACCACACACACACACACACACACACACACACACACACAGCCGTTGACCATCAGAGAACCACACACACACACACACACACACACACACACACACACACACACACATGTTGTGTTTCCATGTTTTATGGGGACATTCCATAGGCATAATGCATTTTATACTGTACAAACCGTATTTTCTATCCCCCTACACTGCCCCTGCCCCTAAACCTACCCATCACAGGAGACATTCTGCATTTTTACTTTTTCAAAAAACATCACTTAGTGTGATTTATGTTTTCCTCATGGGGACCAAAAAAATGTCCCCACAAGGACAAAAATTTGGATATTGCCATCTTTGTGGGGACATTTTGTCCCCATACCGTAGGATTACCAGTCCACACACACACACACACACACACACACACACACACACACACACACACACACACACACACACACACACACACACACACACACACACACACACACACAGCCGTTGACCATCAGAGAACCACACACACACACACACACACACACACACACACACACACACACACACACACACACACACACACACACACACACACACACAGCCGTTGACCATCAGAGAACCACACACACACACACACACACACACACACACACACAGCCGTGGATCATCAGAGAACCACACACAGTATTAAAAATCAAGGGTTCATAAACTTTTGAACGGGGTAATTTTTTATAAAATTCAGCAATTTTTTACTATATGTAAACATTTTTTATGTAAAATATTTTATTCAGGACAACACTAAATAAAAAAAAAAACGCATTTTGTATGCTCTCTTTCATTTTGTTAAAATTATTCACATTTTCGCAGATTCTGCAAGGGGTTCACATACTTTTTTTGCCACAGTATATTGAACATTCATATTGCAGTTGTGTTCCATTTTTTTTTTCATAGGCTATTTGTATTTTTTGTGAATTGTAAAACAATATATTCTAATAGTATTAATTCATATTTGTCGAAGACTAATTGTAGGGTGTTCTTGGGTGGCCTGGTCCCGGGGGTCAGTTAAGGGTTAAGTGTAGGGTTAGGTGGCCCCTATACGATCAGAAATGGCCCTGGGATGTAAGCAGAAGTTTCTCACTAGTTTTTGGAACAGAGAATGAGGTATTTCACATACTTCTACATTCAGCCATCAAAGTTGTGTTGTGAGGCAATGTTTCCAAACTGCAGTATTTCATGGAGAGGTACATAGCTGCCATAACAATAGCCGTGTTTTACTTATGATGCCATTGTGTCTGGATTTTCATCAGCAAAGTAAACAATGTCGTTGTTTTACATTGCATCACCAATCTGCTTGTATTTATACAGTCAATACAAGCATCGTGAGTCATTTGTTTCTACCATCTGGCTTTCATTATTGGGTTTTGCTCCAAATATCTCAAGCTGGATCAGATATATTCGCCAGTGTTTATTTTAGCATGTTTTATTAATATAATCGTAAGGTATTTGGACATTAATCCCACAATCTATTTATTTTGATATTCAGATGAGATTTCATGAGCCATACAGGCGTGTAAGATGTGTTTTACTTTTGGCAGAAGGCGGACGTTTCAGCCTCGCCATGGTTGTTTTTCAGTTTTTGTCATCATGAACTTTTACTTTTGGGGTAATATTTCAACCTGGGTCCGTTACTAGAATCTTGCCTCTTCATCAGGAAATGGCCCACTCACCGTTTACCTCAAAAATGATCTCAGCCTTATGGTCATTTTGCAGGGGCACTCCACGTCGGGTCCTGAGATTGGATATACTGGCATTTTGACAGACCACTGTGACACACTATATTTGGTATTTTGTCCTGCAGGTGATGTGATTTATTCTGGAGCGTAAAGAAAGTGCTCCCCCAAATAAGACGAAAAGTCAAATTCACTTAAGTCCAGCGGTTCGTGCAACGTGCATTGAATTAACAGAACCTTGTTTCATTCTAGTGTTTCAGTCACTTCTGCCTTCATACTGCTCTGTTTCTGGGTTCAGTTTCAAATGATATGCAGCTGTCTAACGGGAGAATGAGAAGTTCTTGACGTTGTGCGGCATCTTCGCGAGCGCTGGCAGATTTTGATAACAGACGTTGTAGACCTAGAAAGCTGACTTTACAGGAATCCATTATGCTCTTTGGCCAGAGATACGAGGTGTTCACTTACGTGACATACGGTATATGCATGCTAATAGCAGGAAATATTAGGAATGTTAAAAAAGTTTACATACAGTATAAGAAGTGGTGAGGGCAATGCATTAGTAACCCAGCTAACCAAAATATGTTACGCTAACCTTTCCATTAAGTTATGGAAACATTATTTCAGAATTTTCGCTGAGTGCTCAAAATGTCTACTTTTTTAAACGTTGGTTATGCAAACGTTAAGGGAACATTGACTTTTATAATTTTGCAGACATTATGGGAATGTTACTCTTGAATATTTTCTGAACATTCTGCAACAAGTAGTAACATTTAACAGATATCAGACAAATGTGCAATCAAAAAATATTTCCATGCACAATGTACAAATAACGGTTTTGTGCTAACATTATTGAAGACCATGATAACTTTAAAGGGTAACTAAACCCTAGAACAACTTTTTTTAGTTAATGTTTTGACATTTGGGTATAACGTGTTTTAATTCTACAATATATGGTGTAAAAAGTGCTGCCCTCTTAGGGTTGAACAGTGGCTATTGCATTGAGTTTTCCTGTTGAACGTTGTTGGCCATCGTGACGTATGTTGGCTCTTCCAACGGCTCACTACCACACACCTAACGCAGTTTGAGGCAGCGGCTCGAATTGATAAGGCTCTGGGCCTGTGTCTACTGACAATTCACCCTCCTCCACTTCAGGTGAAGGTGGGGGAGAAAAGTCCTCTACTTCAAAAGACCGATCTGTTGCAAAACTACTGGTGTCACTCCAGTCATTCTCCATCTTTTCGAGTCTGACAGCTGTCAATCAATCCGTCACTGCGGGGTCTCAGGTGCACACCCCCCCGCTCAGCCTCGCCCTCGGCTTGTTCACTCTGTCTCCGCTGGGCTCCACCCACTTTTCCAGCATTTTTCAAATATTGCCAGTGGGTGGAGTTAGGCCGTGTACAGGGATTTAGTTACCCTTTTAAATAAATGTTCTATCAAAGTTACTAGAAGAACATTGAGAAACCCTAACAGAACGTTAGCTGGGAACGTAATCAAATGAATCAGATAATTTATTAAATATTGGCTTTAAAAGAAAATGATGTTAGTTTGTTACGAACTGCTCCGAGGCTTGGGTTGAAGATCCAAATGCAGCTTTATTGGGACAATCCAGAATCGTAATCCATATGACAGGCAAAAAGGTCAAAAACTTGGGCAAACAATCCAAATGAGCAACTGGGCAGAAAACACAGGCAGAAGGGTAATCCAGAAACCAGGAAGAGAATCAAAAAACCAATCAGTGATGTGACGTTCGACACAGAGGCTTCGAAGCTTGTATCAAAAAAACGAAACATCTCACAGTGAACCGGAGCTTGATTTGTTTTGCCATAACCACATGATCTGTGACGTCCGAAGCTTCGTCTTCACACACAGCCACGTGTTGTTGAGCTAGAACAAAGATTTGTTTCTGTCCATGAATGATCCAAACAGTTGCTCACCGCTCTAATAAAACACATCATATATTAAAGTGGCTTTGGTGTTTCCATGTTTTCTTCAAAATAAAACCGGAAATTGAGGGTAACGCGGGTAGAATGGCATTAGTAGGCAACACACGGCCCGTGTCCTGGTTAAAATTGCTTATTTCTCTGGATTTTAACATTTGAGGAAACATTTGGGATAATGTAAGTAGGGCTACACAAGTCAACAAAATATAAAACATTGTTCCTTCCCCAGCCCCTTTCTAAAGATTGAATATTTCTGAAGAGAAAATTTCAGCAAGAGCTCACTTCTCCCAAACTCTGCGTGCTGTAAGCATTCCTATACTGTTTCACATAACGCACTTTTTTGATTGACGGGGGGTTTGACCCGAGCCAGCGATATTTTATGGCTCTTACGGCTGAGCGCTTTTCTGCTCTGCATTATTCCTCTCATTCTGATCTCATTGCGAGGTAAACCTCATACACTGCCATTGTGATTTATTCCGAAACACAGAAAACTCCCCTTAATGGCCGTGTAGGCTGTAAAGATGACAGTCAGGTTAGCGTTGTTTTATTGGCACAGGAGAGTGTGTTAGCAGGCCTCGGACTCAGTATTTCACTTTAATTTCCTGTCCCGGGACAGTGGTGGGCTCGGCAGGGCAAGAGCTGGGTTGTTATTACTGTAGTCACTCAGGCCGACACACCGGGAGATGAGCGGAGAAGAGAGGGAAATGTTTAAAACTATAGCTGACACAGTAAGGGTGAGAAAGCAACACAAAATTACAGCGGTCAGACTGTAAATCTCTGATCTCTAGAGAAATTTCACATTATGACTTTAAAAATAAGTATCAGCTGAATTACTGATACACATACCACGTGATATCACTGATAACAGTGAGAGATTTAAAAGCATGCCAGTCATTTTGAAAACTAAAATAGTTAACCTTTTCACATGCAACTAGTGGATCAATGTCGGTTTTACAACAATCTAGATGAATCTGGTGGGAGTGTATTGAGTGTTTATATTAGCAATGGAGTATGGGAGTTAATTCACCTATAAACGTGCCTTCTGTTTTATTCCCTTGTGCTCTGTATACAGTAGCTATTTTTGTAAGGTGTTAATGGCCCCTCGAAGGAGATTACATATAAATATATACATGGGTTTACAGTATAAGGTGACCAGATTTCTAAAATGGAAACCTGGGACATTTCCAAGTTCAGTGGTCAAAACATCATTGAAATCTCACTTTTTATTGTCTATGAATTGAATTGCAATTCTGACTTGATAACACACAATTCTAACTTTATAGCACAGAATTCTTGTACACAAAAAGCTGTGAAAAAAAATAATTATAATTTTGAAGCCTAATGCAGCTGCCAGAAATAAAGAGCTAAAGGTATAACAAAACACATTGAATAACAGCACAACCCCAGGGCTCCAGACTAACGTTTTTCACTAGGAGCACAGTGGCCCCAACTGAAATTTTAGGGGCACAACCAGAAAATGTAGGGGCGCACACCGTAAATCAACATGCTAATTTCCACTGTATTACTACAGTAATTAATACTCAAAGAATGACAAAACCTTATGCCAATAGCGTTTAGAGTATGAGATGTGACGGAGCATGTGATTTGTTGAATTCAGTGAACGAATACGCCCTTTACTGACCGAGAAGCTTTTGAGTCTGAACGAGAGATCTAGTTCATGAACGAACTGGTACATGGCGTTCGTGAAGTTAATGAAATGAACCAGTTGTTGAACGATACTGAAAGAAAGAAATGTACACTTTACCATTGTAATGAAAACAGTGTAATAACGCAGGCCGATGGTTAAATGATGACTGTACAGAGTATAAGCACTGGTTTAGTATAAGCACTGGTATGTTTGAACAGGTTTCTTCTATTAAATAAAATGACTTTATTACGTTTGAGTCATGTCATGTACTTCTATAAAAACTGTAAAACAAATAAAATAAAATAAAATGTGACAGTATTGGTTAAATAGATCTCGTGTGTCACGTCAGCAAATATAGCATTCTAGAGAGCATGTCATTGGAGTGATCTGATCTATTAAATGAACATGCCCAAATTTACTGGTCGCACATGTGTGACTGGATGCAAAATTCAGTTGCACACTCTCAAATTTCGGTGACAAAATGCAACCATTTGGTGGCAGTCTGGAGCCCTGAACCCAATGAAGAGATGCATGTCTATATCCCTCACAGCCTCGCTTTCATTCCCATTAAAAATCAAAGACAGAAAATCCGATGAGAAGCAAAAATGCAGCGAGATGTCATCAAAATCATTCATCTATATTGGCTGAAGTGATAGACTGTACGTTTTAAACTTATATCTTCTAAATGTGAATTTTGTCATTGTTTTGGAGCGCACTCGTGTAACGGAGGCCAGCTAGTAGTTGCTGTGCGAGTAAACCTCACTCCTCTGATCTCAAGAGACGCTCTAGCGACTGACACTAGAGGTTGCAGCCTTTAGCCTCCTTGTTAGAGTGTCCGACTCTCGTGCCAGCGGACCCGGGTTCGAGTCCCGCTTGGAGTGGGGCGGTTCGAACAGGAGGGGTTACATTGGTGCCGTGACCCGGATGGGAGTGAGGTTTAGGGGGGTGAGTGTAACGGAGGCCAGCTAGTAGTTGCTGTGTGAGTGAACCTCACTCCTCTGATCTCAAGAGACGCTCTAGCGACTGACACTAGAGGTTGCAGCCTTTAGCCTCCTTGTTAGAGTGTCCGACTCTCGTGCCAGCTGACCCGGGTTCAAATCCCGCTTGGAGCGGGGCGGTTCGAACAGGAGGGGTTACACTCGCTTATAACAGTGAGACGTGCACAGGGGGGTGGCCCGTTGGCTAGAGCCACTGCCCCTCTGCCCTCATCGGCTGAGGTGCCCCTCTTGCCCCCTTCCCTCACTTACCCTCAGAGGATTCCCATAAATGTGTTCTGTTCCGCTAAAAATCCACTAATTCCGCTTTTCCCGCTCGCTCAGCAGCATCGCTCATACTCAATGGCCGCTCTCAGTTCCGTAATGTCGTCCCATTAACAGGTAAATTACAAACCACAATCCACATTACAGACAGTGATTTATCCACGGAATTAGTCATTTGGTAGTTTGTTTTTGTATTTCTGTCGGTAATGTTTTGCTCTGGTCTTCTAAAAGTGCTAACAACTTGTGCAAAAATATTCACGTTCTGCAAGATAATTAATTATCTTGCAGAACGTGAATATTTTGCACAAGTTGTCTTAAATATTTAAGACAATTGTCTTTTCAAATTAATGTACTTGTTCTGATCTAATATAAATAACACAACATTTGCTCTTACCAGCACACTTTGTAGACTTCAGAACAAACAATGACTTCAGAAAAAAAGAAGACAAATGGACTCTAAAAGGGAGGCTAGAGCCCATTCAACTTTGCAAATATGGATTCAAGTCTCAATCATATCAGCGGGTAAATCATCATAGAGAATATTTAGACAGTTTGTCACACTTTAACTCATATAAAGTACATTTCCCATTGTAATATATTTTCTGAGTTAATACTAGTATCTATAACATAATATTTATGATAATTTATTAAGACCATGTAGTATATACAATTAAAAAAGGTAATATACTATTAATGTTCTACATTAGTTGTATCATAGGGTACAATGGGGCTAAAGGCACACCCTAAGAAAAATGTGATTTTTAATCATGTCTAAGTTAATACTTGTTTAAAAAATATCTTGTTAGCAAAGTTTGTACTATGTACTATGTTTATTTTGATAAATAAAACAATTATTGTTCAATAAATATATTTTTATATTAACATATTTTAATATTTATTGTTCAATAAATATTAAAATATGTTAATATAAAAATATATTAAAAAAAAACAGAAACTATTGTTTTAAAGTAAAGATTCTGAAAGCATTGAATGAGATCCCATAATAATTTAATAAAGCTTTACAGTAGGCTAAAAATATTTTTATTATATGATGATTATTATCATATTTTAAAATCTGATGGTTTCATTATAAATATGGTGATTATCTCTAAGGTGGACACCCAAATTAATATATAATATTACAATCTGAGTCTGAGCATGTCATGTCAACACATGTGTTAGTCAGCCGCTGTTTATGATCATGTTAAATATGATGCCTTTTACCCCAAACACCATACTTTGACATATTCTTCCGTTATTGAAAAACTGATGCTTTATTTATTTTGAACAAAACTGACAATCATTAGTAAGACCTTTGTCTACAAAATATATTCAATAATTTAAGCGATTCTTATCTACATTTTAAATAGCATTAAATATAAGATCATCAAATTTGCAGAAGCATTATTACAGAAACATAAATTAAATTAGCACTAAAGCCTATTGTATTTACAATATGACGGTGAAAGGTTTGTGATTTATTCTCTATATTAAGATGAAACTCAACGTTATGTTATAGTGCCCCCTTTTTTTTGGTTTGGGCCACTGCCCCTCCAAATGTCTGTGCACGGCCCTGGTGAGACAAATATATTCATACTAAAAAACTTCAAGTTTGATTTCATGGCGACTTTAAGGCTTGTTCAAACCATGAATGATATACTATATAAGTAAGTAGGTATATTATATAATATATAAACTATATAAGCATCCACAACAGCTGGGATATCGTTCTGTTTATTCTAAGCCTTGCTTGTCTGTCACTTTAAATGCTCTTGCTCGTTTTAGCACGATGGATTCTGATTGGCTGTCAATGTTTTTATCGTTCAGATAAAATCGTTCTGAAAGCGATTGCAATATCGTTTTTCTGTGGTGTTATCTTTAAAGCTGTGGTGGGAACTTTGCTATTCTTTAATATTGAGACCTATTTTTAGAACTATATACAATATTAAATACAAAATATTACGTCTTTTACTGCTGATGATGTCTAATGCCACACACTCGCGCTTCTGACAGGTAACGTGTGTGTGTGTGTGTTTGTGTGTGTTGAAAGCGGATAAGTCACGTGACTGCATGCGTACTAATATTTATACGGCATATATTCATTTTTTAAACATTTATAACCTCTACGGAGAGCTGTGCGACTGGATCTCTTTTTGAAAATGATTTAGAGACTGTGCTTTCCTTTATGTCGAAGTGGTATTGCGAGAAAAGTTAATTAACAGCCCAACGATTCTTCCATTGGCCAATCCTCCAGGCCTGTGTGTGTGTGTGTGTGTGTGTGTGTGTGTGTGTGTTGGTCAAGAGAAATTGAAACCTCCACTTATTTTGAGCTAAATCGTGTAGAGAAATGGCTGCATTTATACCCATAAAAATTAAACGGGTCATGAACACGTCAAAGTGAACAGAGCATTGTGATGCTACGCGCTACAAAGCATGCTTCAGTACCATACAGCATTCATGTACCCGTTCAGAAAGAAAAATGCAGCACCCTAAAGGTATTCCTAATGTCGGACCTGAAACATGCACCAGTAAGAGCTGCCTTTGTGATGTTTGAGTTAAAAGAGGTCGAGGTGTGACACGCGAAAGGGGCGTTTAAAAAAAATAGGCTTTAGGCCTACTTTTGTAATTCTGCTAGTGTTGCAGAAACTACTCACTTCACCTTTAAATGAAAGAGCATTTTGCTTTATATGAATCATGTTTTAGATGCTGTTTCACAGATGCCATGACTAACCAGCTTTCTCCTTATTAAAATGTGTGTAGAATGCAGGGATCTGATTAGCCAGTGCCTGGCCGGGATCCAACTAAACGGCCCACGTTAGAGCAGCTCTTACAACATGAATGGATAAGAAATTATCTACTGTAGACTGGAGAAGTTCCGGAGATTCACTCGATCAGTGATTTCAGGTGTGAGGAAGTGTAACAGACAGAGTAGGATTATCATCATTTATCTTCAACTGAGTTCTTGTTATAGTTAAATCGAGTCAAGTCACCTTCATTCATATAGAGCTTTATACAATACAGATTGTTTCAAAGCAGCTTCATGGAAGTAAACAGGAAAATAACAGAATTCAGTGATGCAATCAGAATTCAGTTCTGGTGTTAAAGCAGCTCTAAGAAAACATTCATGAGTTGACATGTTCATATAATCTTTGTATTGGATAGGACCTTGATGGAGGGCTTGAGCTCGAGACTTGACCCGAAACCTGAAGTCCAAACCTGACAGAACTCAAGAGCCACAGCAGAGAGGCCAGAGACTGTCCACGTCTGAGCATGAGCGACTGCAAGACGTCATCAAGTCATCACTGCCACATTTGCTTTGTTTTAAAAGTCAAATCACAGGCCTGGGATCAGCTAAAAACAAAAAAGAAGCAAGATCTGACCACGCCTCCAACAATTATTTAATAATTATACAATAAAACATCCTCTTTTATTGTAAAATAAAAAAATGGAGTACTTAATTATCATATGTTTGAAAAATGTGTTAATAGAAATAATATTTTTATTAACACAGTGTTAACCCTAGAGTATCCCCCATGTGTGTAAGTGGTTAGAACTAAAAAAAAAAAGTGGAGAAGGGGTGGTGGAAATGCTGATAAACTGTCATCCAATCGGAGGTAAGACTGCTGTGTATATACACACACACGCCTCTTATTGTTGATTAGCTGAGTGCACTCCACCGGTGTCAATTATCTGAGCGTGCTCCTCCTGAACCTTATTAATAAAACATCATTGAAGTCGCATCTCTTGCACTAAACGGCAGTACTCGAGCTAGTGTTTTGCACACATTGACTTGCAATATTTCTTTTAGCGTCTCCAGTAAAGGAATGCAAAGCAAGGGCCTTTATCCTCTGAACTATCACCAAGGTGGAACGAATAAATATGCAAACAATAAACAGCTATGCATAAAGGGCAAATAACCGCCATAATTTGAGTGAAAATACGGTGTCAGACAAATAATAAAATAACAATTGATTGTTTTTCTGATTAATTTAAACAAATAGTATTAATAATTCTTACACCGATCTGAATGAAAGACACTGGAATACATCACATCTGGTCGGTGTGTCGTATAAGGTGTCGCACTCAAGATAAAAAATGTACCGCATCCAAAGCTCAAATCGGATCCAAAAATCCTGCATGCGCAGCTGGTCGGCATCCCACGCAGCCCCTGTGCGATTTTCCATAGCAAATAAATGAGCAGTGGAAAGGCGGCTTAACATTCATGGTTGTCTTAATTTCTTCGTTTTCAAATGTTACATCATTGAGCTTTTATTTTGGAAGAAACCCGCAGGGTGACCTTGGCTAAGTCTAAAACGTAGGCACCTGACATGTTGCCTCGCTGCCTGTTCCCACACAGCACTGAGAGAGGAGCATTTACTGGGAAGTTGAAACCAATAATTTTGAACTAAATTGCATAGTTTAATTTTCTGGACACTTAGTGTATAGTACAGAATTTGCATTTGCAGCTGTACTAGTGCTGAAAACACGCAACCACTGAAAACAAAATCATAAAGCATGCTTGTGCATGACCGTGTTCTGCCTAGAGCGGAAGTTGAGCTTGTGATGGCCCTTTAGACAGGACACCAAAAACCAAACGATGGGAAGGTTTTGTAGGATAAGGTCTCTCCTTTTATTTCACTTTTCCACACATACAGACCGAAGCTCAGCATAGAGTGATTGATCAGCAATGTAATCCAAAGCATTGTATGTCACAGTGTGTCACACTGAACCCTGTCCTCCTCTCTGGTCCATAGCCTCTATAAAACCCCAGAACTGCCTTTTACAATCTCACTGTGATTCACACTCACTGATTCCATAAATCTCCCAGCATTCATTGCTGCAGAAGGGTGGGGGTCAGGGTTCATGAGGCGATATGTGGCTGAGGTTGGAGGAGTTTGGCGGTCTCTGTGAGGCGGTCGAACAGAAAGCAGGGTTGCTCAGGCGTGGTTATCGCTTGCTCCAGAGGGTCCGGACTGTACTTTTAACGCCCGGCCGTTTAATGAAGACCACAGGCACGCACTGACCGTGACTACCCCGAACCGAGCAAAAAGCCCCTGCAGTATAGAAATTGGCCATGTTTCAAAAGTTTATAAAAACAGTTGGACCTAATGGGTCAATTGCTGTGAACACCGAGTGGAGTATTATTGCCAGGCCGCTGAATGCATTAATGACTCTCTGATCTGCAGCTGTGTGTGAAGGGTGATAATGGGCCTTTGCAATTGACCCAAACTTTCTCCATTAGATGTCTGACACGATACAATAAAAAACGTTAAAGAATTCCTTAATGCTTCTGGACAATATACCACATGAAACAACCACTAAGTGCTCAAATAATGCAATATGCAAAGACATGAGCAGATCATCTGAAATAATAAGCATACAGGGGCATTTTTCACTTAAAGGGGTAGTCCACAACAATAATACAATTCTGTAAGACTTAATTTTGTTTTCAGTGGAACCCATTTGGGATGTCAATTTACACAAATTCCCATGATCGATTGTCGTTTAAACTAATGATCAATGAATCGTTAGCCTTCATACTGAAATATGCAGTGGCTTATAGAAACAGCATGACACCAAATGAATGAGAAGGGTTTTTAATCAAAAAGGGCTAGTAGGATTGTAAAGTGAGTCGATGTGATTGATAATTTAGTTAAATTATTTATTTAATTATGAAATGTATAATATATATTGCAACGTGTCACCAACGCAGCCTCAGATGCATGTTGTTCAGAATGTGTGGAACAACACACTGAACACAGCTAATAAACCCAATGAATTCACAGCGATTTATTAAAGTCGTCATGAAATCAAAATTGACCCTATTTATCTCGTTAGCACATATTAGAGGTCTTAAGGTGAACAATTAATCCGTGCAAGTTAATGCACAAAAAAAAATTCTTTGTCGCGGTAATCTTTAATCAAAATCTGAAAAGTAACTTCCGGTCTGGAAATTGTGTCCCTGCTCAGATGATGTCAGTTTGACCGCTTAATTTTTGAAAATGCGTAACCGCTCCCGTCCAAACGTTAGTCTGCTATGAGCGAGAGATGGAGAGGATGAGCGCTGAAGTAAAACCCTGCCTGTTTCACTTTGAAATGCTTATATATTTTTGATGCAGAGAATAAATTTGAATGGCTGTGCATTTAATTGTGCATTGAATTATATATATATATATATATATATATATATATATATATATATATATATATATATATATATATATATATATATATATATATATATATATATATATATTAGTAGTTAATTTTTAATCTAGATTAATCTCACTGTGATTTTGAAATTAATCTAGATTAAAATGGCTCATTTGAATTCTGCCGAAGGCATTCAGAATATGTGTGCTACCCAAATAATGACTGGTGCTTTCACACTTGGTTCGATTGCCTGGATCGAGTTCGATTGCATATTTTATTTGGTTCACGCTTGATGTGGTAATTTCGCAGCATACACGCAGGTTTGAAGACTCGTTCTCACTCCCTACAGTGCAATTCGATAGCTATACATCCACGCTAAAATATCACGGTGAAAGTCATCATAGCTTGCGTAGTATAGACCCAGCTCCCAACTTTGAGAATAGATTACGCAAAAAAATTTTTATCGCCCGATAAGAGTCTCACGTTAACGCAGCACGTTAACGCCGATAACGGCCTACCACTAATATATATATATATATATATACATATTATGACTTTTTGTCTGCACAATTGAAGTCGATGGGAACCAAAACTGTTTGGCTACTCAAACCACCATCTTGAGCAGGATGTTGTAGACGCTGTTTGTATTGCAGCCAATGAAGACCATAAATGGGCATTATGCAAATTTGTTACAAACCTAGGTTCGAGCAGGAAGAGACTGGAATTAATGACTCGTTTGAGGCAGTTCAGAATCTCTTCTTTCTTTTGGGAGACCACATTTATCCATTTATGGTGCACTTTGATCTTTGAAAGTTTGCAGACCTTTAACGTTCACATGCATATTACACACTACATGAAAGGTAAACATAATAGGGGCATTGTAAATGACTGATATGTTGAAACACAATCTCATGACAATGCATACCTATTTAATGATTTATCTTACTAATTATAATACAAAATCGTCACCGTGTAAAAGTGTTCCCGTGGGATCGGGAAATATGTTAGATGTTGCTTGCTTCTTATAGTTCCCCAATTTCTTCAGTGGCTACACGTTTGAGGGAAATTATATTTGTTTCCATTTTTTTCTGACAGAAAACTCTTTTGACCTGGCAGGCATGGAATTTACTTGCATATCACGTTTCTCATGTGTATCTTTAAATCACATGCCACCATGTTTGAGGGGCGATGCATTTTCCTGCTGACACATCTTACACTCACCCCTACACAATAACCACAAGTTGTTATCTGTTCCTTGATGTGTTTCTCTTCTGGGACGTATCGGAGCGGCTGGTCTGAGTAAGATCTCACCATCACCTCAGCGAGAGGAAAGCACAGATGTCCCGCTGCAGACAGAGCAGACCCGAGCGGTCCCACGGGCACGAGTATCAGTTTATATGGAGACGTTAAAGCACTTGAGGTCTGACTATGAGCTCATCAACACTAATGCCTGCACCGCGTCTGCCAGAGCGCAGTGTGAGACCAGCACACAAGCCTTCGCCATGCAACGAGACGCAAGGACCAGAAAGACAAGGAAAGCCAAGGGGAAAAAAGAGGGAGAAGAAGAAACAACAATGTTTGTTTGAACAATGGCTGCCCAGACTGTTCATCATAGGTCTTAGCGCACGGTGAGATATATATCCCTGGCAATTCCCCCAAATGCCGAGGACTTACAAGCACATAAAACAAAGCGTGGAGCCGCGGCGGAGGGGGATATCGCTATGATTTCCTTCGGAGGGGAGTGAGGGCTTTTGTTGGAATAGCTCTGTCCTTGTTTTAATTATTTCCTTAAGAAAACACAGAAAGCTAGATGGAGAGCGGCGTTCCTGGGATGAGAGAGGAAGCCGAGTGTTTGGTGAGGGGCTTTAAGCCGTGCGCTCCTGGTGAGGCCATGTCTCTGTGACTTCCTACTGCTCCATTCCGACGGGGCTTCGGAAGTGCGGGGGTGAGGAGGAGATAAGGGAACGTGGCTTGCACACACTCAATACTCACTTTCCTCCAACATTCTTCAGCTTCCCTTGCAAAACTGCCAGATTGTCCCAGAAAAGAGCCTCCGCGTGTTTGCGTTAAGCAGGACATAATAGCCGTTTGATAGCGGCAATCATTCTTAACCCTACACTCTAAAAAATGCTTTATTTTTTTTAACCCAAATGCTGGGTTCAGCCTGCTGGGTCATTTTATTGAGTTGTTTTTAATATTTTTACCCAGTCCTGGGTAGTTTTTCTGTAACTCAGCTGCTGGGTCATAACACACGTACCCAGCGCTGGGTCAGCGTAACCCAATGTTGGGTAATCTGTGCCAACCCGGTTAAAACTGGATACATGTGTCATTTTGTGTTCTGTTCTGTTCCTGAGGGAAATTCCTGAATGAAATTAAGGTTTGTATAACATTGTATTCCTATCAAATTATTACATGTCACAGCTAACGTCAGCTGGGAAAGCTAGCCAAACGATGAGCCGGTGTTGTGCGAATTTCGACCCCTGCCAAATTATTACCCCCCTCGTCGTTGAAGCCGCTACCTGATTGCCTAATCCTAATCCCACCCCTAATCTAAACCCCTCCCCCACAGCTACTCCTAAACCTGCCAATACTAGGTGGGTAATAATCTGGCAGGGGGTCAGAATTTGGCACAACACCGGCGGCACCAGGAAGATTTACCGAATGCACGACCCGGCGCTGAAACATGACGCAACATCGCTGTGCTAAACTGTTGATCTAGTGCACTAGCGGCGAGGCTGTGGTCGTGCTATGTGTTTGATTGATGGGTTGAAACCTAAATGTCTGACAGATGAGATGGCACAGGGTAAAGGGTAACTTTTCTAAAATTAATATATAAGATTGTTATTTAATGAATTTGAACAGCCTTTGATAGCAGTTTTCTTCCCACAGATTACCATTGGCTGCTGTTGCTGCTCCTGTCATATGATACGCTCTTTATGACGTATTATACGCAGGAATACCCCCCCCCCACACACACACCCATCCTACCCAAGAGCCACAAAGTGCGTATCATATGTACGCGAAAAACTGCATATACATTAGACACTACATTGATCGTGTTGTACGATTGTATGTAAGTACTCGGTTGTATTGTTATACAAATCGAATTTATATTACTTTTTGGACCTATAAATATCCACAACTGCACAAAAAAACAAAACACATTTTTGCTCAGTTTGGGTCTCTGAATAAAATTTTGATGCTTGTTTTCTGTCCCCCCTTTCCCCTCAGATTTTTTTCCTGACTATTCACATGTCAGGCTTTACAGGGTTTAATGATAATCATTTATTTACCCAGCCGTTCAAGCAAATGTATAAATTTTGCCATTCCCCATTGGTCCTCATTTTCTTCTTCCTTCCAAAGCCCTCGCAACATACATTTGCCCAGGCGCCTGCGCAATCCACTGGGGTAAAATTAGGTTAGAGGACCGGCTTTGCTTTCACAAGGTTTTTACGGGATTAGAAGACGTTTAAGTTATTGGACAACTAATATGCATGATTAAAGCTGTTGATGGTTGCACAAAATGGAGAACAATTTTATTGGCCTCCCTCGAGAATGTGTCCATAAAGCCATTTCAGTGGAGGTGGAGATTATAACGCTTTATTTAACACTTGATCTCTGGATAGTGGAGCCTGAACTGCCAGTGAACCTCAGACAGAATTAGCAGAGTATGTGAGAGTCGGCCTAACCGCATGCTAATGCACAACACTTTGTCTGGGGTCCACGTCAGGTTTTGTTTTTTTCACTCCACTTTTAACACCAGAAGGAAGGGAGGGAGAGAAAAGAATATATATTAGAGGAATATATGTTATTCCTTCATGCATACATAAATAAACAAACAAATGAATGAATAAAAAAATAAAGATGGTCAGTATGTTCATTAGTGTTGCGATTTTTGTATGGATGACGTACTGGATTAAATCCAATACATAGTGGACACATGATTTACGGTTAGGGTGTAGGGTAGGTTTAATGGTTAGTCTTTGTTGTAGCATTGTGTAGGCAATCAGCACTGTGTTTGACATGAGTAATGAAATCTTTAGAATCGGCTGGGGCGAAGTTTGCGCTAAACCTGTTTGAGAAAAAAAATCATGCATCCTCTATATGTTAGATTAAATCCAGTACAGCATTGATGTAACTTTTCTGCAGGTTACATCAATACGCCAGTAGGTGGCGAAAAGTGATCATTCGTTCAAAAACGCTGATTCTCAAGCTGAAAGTATACTTTTCTTTAAGCTTACGCAAGCATATGCGCACAGTCAAATACACAGCCCTGCAAAGTATACTCCTTTTGACTAGTACGCGTACACAGACGTTCAACGTGTGCACTGTTTTGAGCAATCTCTCGGCATGAGTTACTACACATGTACCATCAAACCAAAATATATTCAGACATTTTCTCACATTATCACAGTTTATTCGCTATAGTTTAGAAAATGGTAATAAAATATGACAAGAATTCAGTTAAACTCATCTTGATAATGTCAGATAACTTTGATAGTAATGGATTACAATCAACCAATCAGCTGTTAAATTTAACTACACAATTAGATAATACCAATTTAGCTCAACCAATGACCAAGCAATGCTTCATTTTGTTCAGTCTGTGGTGTCAAAGGTCACATTAGCAATTAAAGAAAAAACACTTCAGCAAAAATGCTCAGGTCAAAGTGTCTGAATCATTTTGGACCCAAATTTGTATCAGTTTTACTGTTAGTCACTGTATGAAGAATGATTGGGTATAATATGTCACAGATTACTTTATTTTGCTCTCCTCACTTACAGAAATGAACTATAGTGTCCTGCACACACTAGTAAAACATTATATCTGTTGTCTGAATCATTTTTGGTTTTACTGTAAATATTGTAATAAAGTCTGGATGTGCGTGTTCATTGGCGCATACTCTTCTGATGACGAAATTCACATCACATTCACCCTCACGTATATGTAAACAATGAAGTATACTTTGGCCATCACAGTGCATTATGGGTATTATTGGTACATCGGTTGTACACTCCTTATTGCAGTGCATTGTGGGATCGAATGAGTGCACTTGATAGTGTGCACTATGGTTTCGGACACCACTACAAGTGGCTGTCCCCTCAAATAGTGTTCTGTTTAGGGGTATAGCAGGTGATTTTGGACACAGCCCTTGTCTTTCTATAGAGAAAATAGTAATACTATGCTACAGTATTACTTGGTTCCAAATTATGAGGTCTTAATGAATGAGTCATTGGGCCCTATTTTAATGATCTGAGCGCATGGTCTGAAGCTCATGACGCAGGTGCACTGAGGGCGTGTCTGAATCCACTTTTGATAGTTTAACAACGGAAAAAACGCGGCAGGCGCATGGTCTAAAAGGGTCGTCCCTCGTCTATTAATGAGTCATGGGTGTGTTTTGGGCGTAACGTGCAATAAACCAATCAGAGTCTCATCTCCCGTTCCCTTTAAAAGCCAGTTGTGCTCGCACCATGAGCAGATTCACTATTTACATGAGGAGAGACTGAACGCTTCTCCAGGGAGGAATCCTTTTATTTGTAATATTTAAAAATGTGTGTGTGCTGCTACACATCCCTGTGTGTGTAATAAGCAGAGTGTACGCATGTTGTGCACCCGACTATAGGCTCAAATTATCACAGAAAATACTGCACTATTGGCTTTAGAGCAGGTGTGTGATGGTCAGTGGTCAGTGGTTTTCAGTTCTTCACAATAGTAACGCTCCAGCAATGCTCCTGAACACACCTGGTGTGTTCACACACACACACACACACGCACGCACGCACGCACACACACACACACACACACACACACACACACACACTCACACACACACACACCTGGTGTTCAGACACACACACACACACACACACACACACCTGGTGTTCAGACACACACACACACACACACACACACACACACACACACACACACACACACACACACACACACACACACACACACACACACACACACACACACACACACACACACACACACACACACACACACATGTTGTGTTTCCATGTTTTATGGGGACATTCCATAGGCGTAATGCATTTTATACTGTACAAACTGTATTTTCTATCCCCCTACACTGCCCCTGCCCCTAAACCTACCCATCACAGGAGACATGCTGCATTTTTACTTTTTCAAAAAACATCACTTAGTGTGATTTATAAGATGTTTTCCTCATGGGGACCAAAAAATGTCCCCACAAGGACAAGGATTTTGGATATTGCCATCTTTGTGGGGACATTTTGTCCCCATACCGTAGGGATTACCAGTCCACACACACACACACACACACACACACACACACACACACACACACACACACACACACACACACACACACACACACCTGGTGTTCAGACCAGACGCCCATGGGTGAACAGATGCGCCAGTGCATGTGACATTTAAACAACGAGGAGCTGGACGTGAATATGAGAACTGTGTCTGGCCTGGTGTCGCATTGCACCGGGTGTATGATAGGGCCCATTGAATCATTTACAAACTGATTTGTTCAAAAACATTGAATCATTCAGGAACGCAACACCACTCTGTATTTCTCGGTATTTCTTTGATGGAGCAATCAAGACAAATAACAAATGGCAATTTTGTATCTAAAATGTAAGGTACTCTATATTAACTTATTGTTTGTCTACACGGGTCTACAACATTTTGAGCAATGTTGCAGTAAACGGGCAGCCAGGTGAGACACAGGGCCCACGAGCGATCTAAAGTGTGCAGATAGACATTTGTTGCTCATTCTCAATTGGAAAGTGCCCAAGCAACATCGCTTAAAAAAGGTGCCTCGTGTATCATCATCTTAATTGTTACGTATAGCCAATGTCATCGCTAAGACTTTCCTACCTGTTCTAAATATAAACGCATGTTTTCATTGTTTACTGTGTACAGTTTCTTCTTGCTCCCTGGTTATTATATAAGAAGTGAAGTTGCCAAGACATGCAGAGCATTGAGACAGCACTCCACTATAATGAGTCAATTTAATCCACTCACGCTTGATAACACTTGATTGGCTTTGCCATTTCACATCCCAGGCCTGCACGCATCAACAGGTGGTTTACATTTTCAGCCAAATGTAAAAATAGACTGCATAAATATTTCACAATTCCTTTTTAATAGACTGAGGAAAGGATCGGTTTTATTTGTGCGGAGTTCATGCTAATATTGACTCAGCGCTTTTAGAGAAATATGTTTAGGAACCTCAAAAGACATTGGGAAAACAGCACGGCGTGTTTGTTGGCCTAAACACTGGATTTGAAACTATCGCCTTTCGAAGAATTTCAGGATTAGCACGTGACGGACGCCTTTATCAATCCGAACGGTGTTGTAATTCAAAGCATACGTTTGTATTTTGTAAGCAGAACATGCGGTTATTACTGGAAATAGCTTGTGCGGTCGTGAAAATCCATCAATGGCCGAGAGCTGCACACGATCAGTTGGACACTTAGCAGAGCAGCTCTGTTTATTTCCCTTCAAGTCTTGGTCTATCACACTGCAACTGGGATTGAAAGGAACCTCAGAACCGAATCTAAACCACAGCCAATGGTAACATCCAGCCTTCACAGTGGTGGCGTCTCCCTCCATGGCTTGTTTTTGGCAGACTGAATCCAGAGCTCCGTAGATCCTGACACTGCCCATGCCAATACTTCTACAGTACAATATGCCACAGATCGACGATTATATCATGTTCAGTCTAATGAATGCAGAATGGCACACTTGATGAACTAACGTGTAGTTATGCTTGAAAATGCTCCTGCATTCAGCGTCTTTTAAAGCAGGCCCATCTTTGTGTTGGCTGGCACTGCCGTTCAAATAAACACAGCGAGCCGATGATAATTGCATTGTTGGGAGCTGGCCTTTCCAGAGCTTAGAGGACATGGCCAATTAATCAAGTTCTCTTTGTGCAAGTCTTTATGGGTAATGACCAGAGCGTTAACATTCACACATGTGGGAACCATTTTGCCACCCCTGCAGCCCCCCTTCATCAAAATGGGGGTAAATATCATTTTTAAAAATGAGGCTACCTCTGGTTGCTACGCCTAAGCTGTATTATTAATAGCAATAATAAGAGTTGCTCCTCCAGGGTCTGCCTAGGAGGTTTATTTTCACTCATTTCTGTCTAATGATGGTCCTGCCTCTGGCCTCTGTCCACAGGGCACCCTAGTGTGTGTGTGTGTGTGTGTGTGTGTGTGTGTGTGTGTGTGTGTGTGTGTGTGTGAGAAGAAAACATGAGCAACCCAATGTATATGCCAAATCGAGTTTATCTATTCATTTTTTTTTGCCTGTGTCCTGTCAATATATCTGTTGCATGTGCAAAGAAACATTAAACATCCTAAAATATATATTGGCCATGATTTATTAAGCAAAAATAGCTACTAGATTTGAGACATACTGCAAAAATAATCCCTTAAATTTTTTTAATAAAATTCAGTTGCTAAGCTAAATGCTAAATCAGGGCATATATTTTCATCACACAAAAGAAAATACATTTTTATTTGTATAGTTTTCCAATAAAAATCCCAGAAGGCCTTTAATGCACAGGATAATGAATATGATTTTTATTGATTTTTTTTTTTTTTGCATAAACTTAAAAAAGTTACATTTATGCTTAAAAGAAGAAGAAGAAAAAAATTGTATTAAAAATATACATCAGTCATATTTGATCTTGTTTTAATGCTGTTAAGATATTTTAATGCAAAACAAGGCTAAATTATTTGTGCTGTTTGATGCCTTGATTTTGCTTTTGGATCTCACACGATGCAGTGCTGAACAACAAAACTGCTGTGCATTGATTGTAATGAGACAGATGACCATTTACGTGGTCACCAATATTTTCCTAAGCCATTACCCGCACATGACTAATTATAAGGTCTAGGAAAATACCTGAACGCAAGGAAGAGGTCAATTCTGTGGCTTTTCTTTTTCGCCCGAAGTGGCTGCGTGATTTATTAAAAGGGGGACTATATAGTTTGACCATTGAATATGCATGTCCATGTACTTTTGCAGGAATATGGAAACAATCTGCTCATGCATTATCGTAGCTAATGAATGCAGCCACCCAGATCCACCTTGAGTCTACCTCAGCGCTAATGCTAAATATATGTGGACAAGGTGGGCTTAGTCTGTTTTGATATGATCCAGAGCTAAACTCTTGCTGACAGCTATTAATTAGGCCAACAAGGTAGGTTTTTATTTTCAGTTTCAGTAAACAGCTGTGGTTATAATGTCAAGCTAATGAAATGCTAATATGTGTGGGTGCAATGATAATTTGCTTGGTTTTCTTCAGCATAACAACTATTCCGATGTTTTTACATTTTTGCGGCGACTCTGCAAAAGCTTATTTACATTTTTGGGGGCAACAGAGCAACTGGTAGTTTGTTTGACTTACAGTGTGTGCAAGCGTCGACCAGTGGTCAGATTTGGACTGATGTGTTTTCAATGGTGAGCATGAGGAATGCACAATGACTTTGAAACTGTACCCTAAGTGCTGTCTGCATACGCGGCCTGTCAGGGGAGTCACACGGTTCAAGAGCCAGAGGTTTAAATGTCTAGCATACAATGACTTATGAAAAAAGTTGGATCAAGACAAAGAGAAAAAGCACCCAAGTAATCGCTGAATGCTGCTTTATAATTGGCAGCACATGTGGGAAAAAGAAAGAAGCAGACGCAAATGCACTCTAAAAATCTTGGGTTATTTGTTCTACCCAAATCCAGGGTTGAGCCTTTTGGGTAATTTGTTTGGGGTTATTTTTTATTTTATTTATTTTTTGACAGTTTGGGTAGTTTTTGTTTTACCCAGATGTAACAACCCAGTGTTTGGGTAGTTTTTGTGTAACCCAGATCCAGGGTCAGACGTGACAACCCAGTGTTTGGGTAGTTTTGTGTAACCCAGATCCAGGGTCAGGCTGACAACCCAGTGTTTGGGTAGTTTTGTGTAACTCAGATCCTGGGTCAGACGTAACAACCCAGTGTTTGGGTAGTTTTTGTGTAACCCAGATCCTGGGTCAGACGTAACAACCCAGTGTTTGGGTAGTTTTTGTGTAACCCAGATCCAGGGTCAGACGTGACAACCCAGTGTTTGGGTAGTTTTTGTGTAACCCAGATCCAGGGTCAGACGTGACAACCCAGTGTTTGCATGTCCATGTACTTTTGCAGGAATATGGAAACAATCTGCTCATGCATTATCGTAGCTAATGAATGCAGCCACCCAGATCCACCTTGAGTCTACCTCAGCGCTAATGCTAAATATATGTGGACAAGGTGGGCTTAGTCTGTTTTGATATGATCCAGAGCTAAACTCTTGCTGACAGCTATTAATTAGGCCAACAAGGTAGGTTTTTATTTTCAGTTTCAGTAAACAGCTGTGGTTATAATGTCAAGCTAATGAAATGCTAATATGTGTGGGTGCAATGATAATTTGCTTGGTTTTCTTCAGCATAACAACTATTCCGATGTTTTTACATTTTTGCGGCGACTCTGCAAAAGCTTATTTACATTTTTGGGGGCAACAGAGCAACTGGTAGTTTGTTTGACAGATCCAGGGTCAGACGTGACAACCCAGTGTTTGGGTAGTTTTTGTGTAACCCAGATCCAGGGTCAGACGTGACAACCCAGTGTTTGGGTAGTTTTTGTGTAACTCAGATCCTGGGTCAGGCGTAACAACCCAGTGTTTGGGTAGTTTTGTGTAACCCAGATCCTGGGTCAGGCGTAACAACCCAGTGTTTGGGTAGTTTTTGTGTAACCCAGATCCTGGGTCAGACGTAACAACCCAGTGTTTGGGTAGTTTTTGTGTAACGCAGATCCAGGGTCAGACGTAACAACCCAGTGTTTGCGTAGTTTTTGTGTAACTCAGATCCTGGGTCAGACGTAACAACCCAGTGTTTGGGTAGTTTTTGTGTAACCCAGATCCTGGGTCAGGACGTAACAACCCAGTGTTTGGGTAGTTTTGTGTAACCCAGATCCTGGGTCAGGCGTAACAACCCAGTGTTTGGGTAGTTTTTGTGTAACGCAGATCCAGGGTCAGGCGTAACAACCCAGTGTTTGCGTAGTTTTGTGTAACTCAGATCCTGGGTCAGGCGTAACAACCCAGTGTTTGGGTATTTTTGTGTAACCCAGATCCTGGGTCAGGCGTAACAACCCAGTGTTTGGGTAGTTTTGTGTTACACAGATCCTGGTCAGATGTAACAACCCAGTGTTTGGGTAGTTTTTGTGTAACCCAGATCCTGGGTCAGACGTAACAACCCAGTGTTTGGGTAGTTTTTGTGTAACCCAGATCCTGGGTCAGACGTAACAACCCAGTGTTTGGGTAGTTTTTGTGTAACACAGATCCTGGTCAGATGTAACAACCCAGTGTTTGGGTAGTTTTTGTGTTACACAGATCCTGGGTCAGATGTAACAACCCAGTGTTTGGGTAGTTTTTGTGTAACACAGATCCCGGGTCACACGTAACAACCCAGTGTTTGGGTAGTTTTTGTGTAACACAGATCCCGGGTCAGATGTAACAACCCAGTGTTTGGGTAGTTTTTGTGTTACACAGATCCTGGGTCAGGCACAACCCAGTGTTTGGGTAGTTTTTGTGTTACTCAGATCCCGGGTCAGACGGAACAACCCAGTGTTTGGGTAGTTTTTGTGTTACACAGATCCTGGGTCACACGTAACAACCCAGTGTTTGGGTAGTTTTGTGTTACTCAGATCCGGGTCAGGCGGAACAACCCAGTGTTTGGGTAGTTTTTGTGTAACACAGATCCTGGTCAGATGTAACAACCCAGTGTTTGGGTAGTTTTTGTGTTACACAGATCCTGGGTCAGATGTAACAACCCAGTGTTTGGGTAGTTTTTGTAACACAGATCCCGGGTCACACGTAACAACCCAGTGTTTGGGTAGTTTTGTGTAACACAGATCCCGGGTCAGATGTAACAACCCAGTGTTTGGGTAGTTTTGTGTTACACAGATCCTGGGTCAGGCGTAACAACCCAGTGTTTGGGTAGTTTTGTGTTACTCAGATCCCGGGTCAGACGGAACAACCCAGTGTTTGGGTAGTTTTTGTGTTACACAGATCCTGGGTCACACGTAACAACCCAGTGTTTGGGTAGTTTTGTGTTACTCAGATCCCGGGTCAGGCGGAACAACCCAGTGTTTGGGTAGTTTTGTGTAACACAGATCCTGGTCAGATGTAACAACCCAGTGTTTGGGTAGTTTTTGTGTTACACAGATCCTGGGTCAGATGTAACAACCCAGTGTTTGGGTAGTTTTTGTGTAACACAGATCCTGGGTCAGATGTAACAACCCAGTGTTTGGGTAGTTTTGTGTTACACAGATCCTGGGTCACACGTAACAACCCAGTGTTTGGGTAGTTTTGTGTTACTCAGATCCCGGGTCAGGCGGAACAACCCAGTGTTTGGGTAGTTTTGTGTAACACAGATCCTGGTCAGATGTAACAACCCAGTGTTTGGGTAGTTTTTGTGTTACACAGATCCAGGGTCAGACGGAACAACCCAGTGTTTGGGTAGTTTTTGTGTAACACAGATCCTGGTCAGATGTAACAACCCAGTGTTTGGGTAGTTTTTGTGTTACACAGATCCTGGTCAGATGTAACAACCCAGTGTTTGGGTAGTTTTTGTGTAACCCAGATCCTGGGTCAGACGTAACAACCCAGTGTTTGGGTAGTTTTTGTGTAACCCAGATCCTGGGTCAGACGTAACAACCCAGTGTTTGGGTAGTTTTTGTGTAACACAGATCCTGGTCAGATGTAACAACCCAGTGTTTGGGTAGTTTTTGTGTTACACAGATCCTGGGTCAGATGTAACAACCCAGTGTTTGGGTAGTTTTTGTGTAACACAGATCCCGGGTCACACGTAACAACCCAGTGTTTGCGTAGTTTTTGTGTAACTCAGATCCTGGGTCAGACGTAACAACCCAGTGTTTGGGTAGTTTTTGTGTAACCCAGATCCTGGGTCAGACGTAACAACCCAGTGTTTGGGTAGTTTTTGTGTAACCCAGATCCTGGGTCAGACGTAACAACCCAGTGTTTGGGTAGTTTTGTGTAACGAGATCCAGGGTCAGGCGTAACAACCCAGTGTTTGCGTAGTTTTGTGTAACTCAGATCCTGGGTCAGACGTAACAACCCAGTGTTTGGGTATTTTTGTGTAACCCAGATCCTGGGTCAGGCGTAACAACCCAGTGTTTGGGTAGTTTTGTGTTACACAGATCCTGGTCAGATGTAACAACCCAGTGTTTGGGTAGTTTTTGTGTAACCCAGATCCTGGGTCAGACGTAACAACCCAGTGTTTGGGTAGTTTTTGTGTAACCCAGATCCTGGGTCAGGCGTAACAACCCAGTGTTTGGGTAGTTTTGTGTAACACAGATCCTGGTCAGATGTAACAACCCAGTGTTTGGGTAGTTTTTGTGTTACACAGATCCCGGGTCAGATGTAACAACCCAGTGTTTGGGTAGTTTTGTGTTACACAGATCCTGGGTCAGGCGTAACAACCCAGTGTTTGGGTAGTTTTGTGTTACTCAGATCCCGGGTCAGACGGAACAACCCAGTGTTTGGGTAGTTTTGTGTTACACAGATCCTGGGTCACACGTAACAACCCAGTGTTTGGGTAGTTTTGTGTTACTCAGATCCCGGGTCAGACGGAACAACCCAGTGTTTGGGTAGTTTTGTGTAACACAGATCCTGGTCAGATGTAACAACCCAGTGTTTGGGTAGTTTTGTGTTACACAGATCCTGGGTCAGATGTAACAACCCAGTGTTTGGGTAGTTTTTGTGTAACACAGATCCTGGGTCAGATGTAACAACCCAGTGTTTGGGTAGTTTTGTGTTACACAGATCCTGGGTCACACGTAACAACCCAGTGTTTGGGTAGTTTTTGTGTTACTCAGATCCCGGGTCAGGCGGAACAACCCAGTGTTTGGGTAGTTTTGTGTAACACAGATCCTGGTCAGATGTAACAACCCAGTGTTTGGGTAGTTTTGTGTAACCCAGATCCAGGGTCAGGCGTGACAACCCAGTGTTTGGGTAGTTTTTGTGTAACTCAGATCCTGGGTCAGGCGTAACAACCCAGTGTTTGGGTAGTTTTGTGTAACCCAGATCCTGGGTCAGGCGTAACAACCCAGTGTTTGGGTAGTTTTGTGTAACCCAGATCCTGGGTCAGACGTAACAACCCAGTGTTTGGGTAGTTTTTGTGTAACGCAGATCCAGGGTCAGACGTAACAACCCAGTGTTTGCGTAGTTTTTGTGTAACTCAGATCCTGGGTCAGGCGTAACAACCCAGTGTTTGGGTAGTTTTGTGTAACCCAGATCCTGGGTCAGGCGTAACAACCCAGTGTTTGGGTAGTTTTGTGTAACCCAGATCCTGGGTCAGACGTAACAACCCAGTGTTTGGGTAGTTTTGTGTGCAGATCCAGGGTCAGGCGTAACAACCCAGTGTTTGCGTAGTTTTTGTGTAACTCAGATCCTGGGTCAGACGTAACAACCCAGTGTTTGGGTATTTTTTGTGTAACCCAGATCCTGGGTCAGACGTAACAACCCAGTGTTTGGGTAGTTTTTGTGTTACACAGATCCTGGTCAGATGTAACAACCCAGTGTTTGGGTAGTTTTTGTGTAACCCAGATCCTGGGTCAGACGTAACAACCCAGTGTTTGGGTAGTTTTTGTGTAACCCAGATCCTGGGTCAGACGTAACAACCCAGTGTTTGAGTAGTTTTTGTGTAACACAGATCCTGGTCAGATGTAACAACCCAGTGTTTGGGTAGTTTTGTGTTACACAGATCCTGGGTCAGATGTAACAACCCAGTGTTTGGGTAGTTTTTGTAACACAGATCCCGGGTCACACGTAACAACCCAGTGTTTGGGTAGTTTTTGTGTAACACAGATCCCGGGTCAGATGTAACAACCCAGTGTTTGGGTAGTTTTTGTGTTACACAGATCCTGGGTCAGGCGTAACAACCCAGTGTTTGGGTAGTTTTGTGTTACTCAGATCCCGGGTCAGACGGAACAACCCAGTGTTTGGGTAGTTTTTGTGTTACACAGATCCTGGGTCACACGTAACAACCCAGTGTTTGGGTAGTTTTTGTGTTACTCAGATCCCGGGTCAGACGGAACAACCCAGTGTTTGGGTAGTTTTTGTGTAACACAGATCCTGGTCAGATGTAACAACCCAGTGTTTGGGTAGTTTTTGTGTTACACAGATCCTGGGTCAGATGTAACAACCCAGTGTTTGGGTAGTTTTTGTGTAACACAGATCCTGGGTCAGATGTAACAACCCAGTGTTTGGGTAGTTTTTGTGTTACACAGATCCTGGGTCACACGTAACAACCCAGTGTTTGGGTAGTTTTGTGTTACTCAGATCCCGGTTCAGGCGGAACAACCCAGTGTTTGGGTAGTTTTTGTGTAACACAGATCCTGGTCAGATGTAACAACCCAGTGTTTGGGTAGTTTTGTGTTACACAGATCCAGGGTCAGACGGAACAACCCAGTGTTTGGGTAGTTTTGTGTAACACAGATCCTGGTCAGATGTAACAACCCAGTGTTTGGGTAGTTTTGTGTTACACAGATCCTGGTCAGATGTAACAACCCAGTGTTTGGGTAGTTTTGTGTAACCCAGATCCTGGGTCAGGCGTAACAACCCAGTGTTTGGGTAGTTTTGTGTAACCCAGATCCTGGGTCAGGTAACAACCCAGTGTTTGGGTAGTTTTGTGTAACACAGATCCTGGTCAGATGTAACAACCCAGTGTTTGGGTAGTTTTGTGTTACACAGATCCTGGGTCAGATGTAACAACCCAGTGTTTGGGTAGTTTTTGTGTAACACAGATCCCGGGTCACGTAACAACCCAGTGTTTGCGTAGTTTTTGTAACTCAGATCCTGGGTCAGGCGTAACAACCCAGTGTTTGGGTAGTTTTGTGTAACCCAGATCCTGGGTCAGGCGTAACAACCCAGTGTTTGGGTAGTTTTTGTGTAACCCAGATCCTGGGTCAGTAACAACCCAGTGTTTGGGTAGTTTTTGTGTAACGCAGATCCAGGGTCAGGCGTAACAACCCAGTGTTTGCGTAGTTTTTGTAACTCAGATCCTGGGTCAGGCGTAACAACCCAGTGTTTGGGTATTTTTGTGTAACCCAGATCCTGGGTCAGGCGTAACAACCCAGTGTTTGGGTAGTTTTGTGTTACACAGATCCTGGTCAGATGTAACAACCCAGTGTTTGGGTAGTTTTGTGTAACCCAGATCCTGGGTCAGGCGTAACAACCCAGTGTTTGGGTAGTTTTGTGTAACCCAGATCCTGGGTCAGACGTAACAACCCAGTGTTTGGGTAGTTTTGTGTAACACAGATCCTGGTCAGATGTAACAACCCAGTGTTTGGGTAGTTTTTGTGTTACACAGATCCTGGGTCAGATGTAACAACCCAGTGTTTGGGTAGTTTTGTGTAACACAGATCCCGGGTCACACGTAACAACCCAGTGTTTGGGTAGTTTTGTGTAACACAGATCCCGGGTCAGATGTAACAACCCAGTGTTTGGGTAGTTTTGTGTTACACAGATCCTGGGTCAGGCGTAACAACCCAGTGTTTGGGTAGTTTTGTGTTACTCAGATCCCGGGTCAGACGGAACAACCCAGTGTTTGGGTAGTTTTTGTGTTACACAGATCCTGGGTCACACGTAACAACCCAGTGTTTGGGTAGTTTTTGTGTTACTCAGATCCCGGGTCAGGAACAACAGTGTTTGGGTAGTTTTTGTGTAACACAGATCCTGGTCAGATGTAACAACCCAGTGTTTGGGTAGTTTTGTGTTACACAGATCCTGGGTCAGATGTAACAACCCAGTGTTTGGGTAGTTTTTGTGTAACACAGATCCTGGGTCAGATGTAACAACCCAGTGTTTGGGTAGTTTTTGTGTTACACAGATCCTGGGTCACACGTAACAACCCAGTGTTTGGGTAGTTTTTGTGTTACTCAGATCCCGGGTCAGACGGAACAACCCAGTGTTTGGGTAGTTTTTGTGTAACACAGATCCTGGTCAGATGTAACAACCCAGTGTTTGGGTAGTTTTTGTGTTACACAGATCCAGGGTCAGACGGAACAACCCAGTGTTTGGGTAGTTTTTGTGTAACACAGATCCTGGTCAGATGTAACAACCCAGTGTTTGGGTAGTTTTTGTGTTACACAGATCCTGGTCAGATGTAACAACCCAGTGTTTGGGTAGTTTTTGTGTAACCCAGATCCTAAGTCAGACGTAACAACCCAGTTTTTGGGTAGTTTTTGTGTAACCCAGATCCTGGGTCAGACGTAACAACCCAGTGTTTGGGTAGTTTTTGTGTAACACAGATCCTGGTCAGATGTAACAACCCAGTGTTTGGGTAGTTTTTGTGTTACACAGATCATGGGTCAGATGTAACAACCCAGTGTTTGGGTAGTTTTTGTGTAACACAGATCCCGGGTCACACGTAACAACCCAGTGTTTGGGTAGTTTTTGTGTAACACAGATCCCGGGTCAGATGTAACAACCCAGTGTTTGGGTAGTTTTTGTGTTACACAGATCCTGGGTCAGACGTAACAACCCAGTGTTTGGGTAGTTTTTGTGTTACTCAGATCCCGGGTCAGACGGAACAACCCAGTGTTTGGGTAGTTTTTGTGTTACACAGATCCTGGGTCTGCGTAACAACCGAGTGTTTGGGTAGTTTTGTGTTACTCAGATCCCGGTCAGACGGAACAACCCAGTGTTTGGGTAGTTTTGTGTAACACAGATCCTGGTCAGATGTAACAACCCAGTGTTTGGGTAGTTTTTGTGTTACACAGATCCTGGGTCAGATGTAACAACCCAGTGTTTGGGTAGTTTTTGTGTAACACAGATCCTGGGTCAGATGTAACAACCCAGTGTTTGGGTAGTTTTTGTGTTACACAGATCCTGGGTCACACGTAACAACCCAGTGTTTGGGTAGTTTTTGTGTTACTCAGATCCCGGGTCAGACGGAACAACCCAGTGTTTGGGTAGTTTTTGTGTAACACAGATCCTGGTCAGATGTAACAACCCAGTGTTTGGGTAGTTTTTGTGTTACACAGATCCAGGGTCAGACGGAACAACCCAGTGTTTGGGTAGTTTTTGTGTAACACAGATCCTGGTCAGATGTAACAACCCAGTGTTTGGGTAGTTTTGTGTTACACAGATCCTGGGTCAGATGTAACAACCCAGTGTTTGGGTAGTTTTTGTGTTACACAGATCCTGGGTCAGATGTAACAACCCAGTGTTTGGGTAGTTTTTGTGTAACACAGATCCTGGTCAGATGTAACAACCCAGTGTTTGGGTAGTTTTTGTGTAACACAGATCCTGGTCAGATGTAACAACCCAGTGTTTGGGTAGTTTTTGTGTTACACAGATCCTGGGTCAGACGGAACAACCCAGTGTTTGGGTAGTTTTTGTGTAACACAGATCCTGGGTCAGATGTAACAATCCAGTGTTTGGGTAGTTTTTGTGTTACACAGATCCTGGGTCAGACGTAACAACTCAGTGTTTGGGTAGTTTTTGTGTTACTCAGATCCCGGATCAGACGTAACAACCCAGTGTTTGGGTAGTTTTTGTGTAACACAGATCCCGGGTCAGACGTAACAACCCAGTGTTTGGGTAGTTTTTGTGTAACTCAGATCCTGGGTCAGATGTAACAATCCAGTGTTTGGGTAGTTTTTGTGTTACACAGATCCTGGGTCAGACGTAACAACTCAGTGTTTGGGTAGTTTTTGTGTAACACAGATCCCGGGTCAGACGTAACAACCCAGTGTTTGGGTAGTTTTTGTGTAACACAGATCCCGGGTCAGACGTAACAACCAAGTGTTTGGGTGGTTGAATTAATGAAATATTTCTAAATAAGTTAATCAGAAAAGAAAAAAAGCTAGTATTATAGTAAAAACGATGATTATGCTGGGTTAAATAAACAACCCAATTTGCTGGGTAAAATTAACCCAACATGTGTTCTGTCCTATATTTACCCAGCCCTTTGGTTAAAAACTTCCCAAATTGGGTTGTTTTTACCCAGTGTTTTGAGAGTGGGAGCTTATAAATGAATTTAAAGCTCATTGTCAAATTAACTACTTTTCTAATTAAAGCCAGGTCACAAAGGAAGTGTCTGATATGATATAAAAAATGCTGGTTTTCACTTCTGCCTCACGATTCACTGACTAACCTATATCACCCAAAGACCAATGAAATATTATTTAGATCTATAAAGGGTTTTATATGGCAGATATACAATGTGCTGCAGATCAGGTAACTTACTTTTAGGCCCCCTATAATAAGGTCTGCCATCGCTTCATTCTCCCGTCAGAAGCCACCTGATTTAGAGCGAGGCCGTTTTCTGCGTCACCGAGCAAAAGGGATCAGGTTCTCATCATTTCAAAAGAAAGCTGCGTATTTTGAGACATGTGCAGGCACTTGGATAATGTTATGTAACTGAAACTGCCCATAAATGCAAATTTATTAGGGCAGCACCACTGATTCCTTCTTTTAGAAATGAGACACTAATGGGGCTACTGGAGTTAGACACTGATTGGCAGTATTGGACCGAAAACCATTAGTTACAGATGTGTTTAAATGACCAATATTCCAGTGACCTGAGTGACTGTCCAACAATGTTTGGTCGCCAAACAAATTACAGCTTTGCAATAGTGGTGAAAGGACGTTTATGCAACACGGCTTTACTTTTATATTAGAACAGTATTGCGGCCGTGTGATCACTGTCCCTGCTAACAGCTGTAACTGATCTCATGCTACTCTGTAATTTTATTTTTGTATATGCACTTCTTTCTTCTGGCAACATTTAGGTCCTTTGAGCCCCAAAGAGAAACAGGAGCCTCGGCCCGTATGATGCAACAGTGTGAAACAGCACAAGCCGAGCAGAGGCTGAAACTGGATCCACCAGTGTGTCTGTCTGCCTCTTTGCCTGTCTGATTTCCACATTGAGATAAAAGAGTTCGCAAACAGCACATGCTTAGCTGATGGAAAACAGGACTTTGCTTTTACTCTTTCACACCATCACCTTTAAAGGATGTGTGTTTTTTTCAATGTTAAAAATCCATTATCATATGCAATCTTATGATGTGTCACTCTGGAATAATCGATTCTGATTGGTGACCCATTTCAATTTGGTGACAGGAGTGAGGCAAAATTCCCGTGGTCTGTTTTGAGGGCCTTGCATTCTTCCTCTGCTTTGGATAAAAGCATTTACCCTTTTATAGGATGCAATACACCGTTTCTGGCATTTTTGGTGTCCACCCCTCTGGATAATTCCCTCATTATGAATTACCTAGATGAGGTCTTTGATTCCAGGAAACGAGTGTGCAGCTGGCATACAGGCCTGAGATTTACATTTATTGTTCCTGTTTTGCTTTTTTCGCTAAGCCCCCTAAATGATACTGCAGGCCTGTGTGTAGCAAGCGCTGCTTCATGTCTCAAGACACCAATAATGGAAAAAAAAAAAGTTTCTGGCCGATTCATCTCAGATTCAAAATGTTATCCAATAGCTGTTTTCACCTATGAATTTAAGCAAAAATGCATGAAGGGATGAACAATCCACATGGCTGTGTATACAGAAACAGATGCACAAAATAATATATGCATCATTCTTCTCCTCCTCGTTTATTGGGGGCATTCCTTTGACATAATTAATTTTATACAGTACAAACTGCATATTTTATCCCTAAACCTCCCCATCACAGAACACTTTCTGCGTTTTTTTTTACATTTTCAAAATATGTCAATTAGTATGATTTATAAGCTGTTTTCCTCATGAGGACCAAAACATTTATTTAAGTTTTGTAATATAAGTATTTTAGCTTTTGCCATCTTTGTGGGGACATTTTGTTTTAAATGATCCAAAAACCACCAGGCCAGTGTTATATATTTTGTTCTGTCGAGTACTTACAATATCTCAAATGTTTCCAACTATTTGTAAATCGTAAGAAAATTGCTGTTTTAACCAATGAACCGAGACGTGTGAGGGAGTCGCCTGTCAGTGACATCTGCATTACCCTCGGTTTCCGGTTTTATTCTGCAGAAACGCTTTACTCTCACTCAAGTCTATTGACCTACAGTGTTTTATCTTTCCCCTCCACAATGGCTTAAAAAAGGAGTGTATCAAAATGCTGATGACCCCATTTGGCTGATTGAGATATTTTGCTGTTTAACAGAGTCCAGGATACTGTACACTCTCAGAAAAAAAGGTACAAAAGCTATCACTGGGGTGGTACGTTTTCAAAAGGTACACCTTTGTACCTATAGAGCGCATATTAGTACATAAAAGGTACATATTGGTTCCAAAAGTGTACATATCAGTACCTAAATAGTGCACATTAGAACCTTTTTGAAGGGTACTGTCCCAGTGACAGCTTTTGTACCTTTTTTCTGAGAGTGTACAGGCCCATCTGTGCCATACACATGAGGTCAAAGTGCAAGTCTGTGCACATTTTCTGCAGCTGTAAAGTGACACTACTGGCTGAGTGGAAACGCACAAGTGCCAAAGTCGTGTGCATAGACCCAAGCTGCTATAAAGCATGCCAAATTAATGTAAATGTAAAGACGTTTGGCCCTCGCTCCCCATTTTTAACTTGCTCCCTCTCATATATGCAGACACACACACACAGCGCGTCTGCAATGGCATTTACAGTCTCCAAGCTTGAGTCAGCCATTAGCCAGTAAATAAAACAGATGTTCTCACAATGCAAATACAATAGTTAAGGCTGACTGCTCTGGCACTGCGTCACAGTGCGAAAGACGAGAGTCTCTCAGACACTCAACATGAATCCCAGCGCCCTGAACGAGTCAATACGTGAAACCGTAGCTAAGCTGACACATTCTCATACTCTGGCTACATGACAAAACCTATACCCACACCCAGAGACATGCACACGCACACAGCACTCACTTAAATCTGCGCTGGCAGTTGTATTTCGATCCTCAGCTGACTACATTTGCACATATTGACTGGGCTTGAATTGGATAAGACAGAGCTGACACAATCTGACGCCCTCCTCTGAAGTCATTATAATGATTCATTTCACAGCTCAACAAGTGATACAGCATCCCAAACTCTCACAGCTTCCCAGAAAAAGGCACGAATAAGCTCTGGAGTTGGCTAGATTAAGTCAGTGTTTAGTTGGAAAGTGTATGTATGCACTTACACCCAGAGGAAAATGTAGGGTTTGCTCTTTCATATCTACACAGAACAAGCGGTTTGGGAAAAAGATGGATTTTTGGAGTTCATATTGATTGAAAACTAGCATTTTGGTCAATCTGAGTGTAGTTTGAGAAATTTAGAGTAAGCTGGTTTACTTAGAGAGATCAAACACTGAGTCTGAGTTTTGGATATACACCGATAAGGCATAACATTATGACGGGCGAAGTGAATAACACTGATGATCTCTTCATCACGGCTCCTGTTAGTGGGTGGGATATATTAGGCAGCAAGTGAACATTTTGTCCTCAAAGTTGATGTGTTAGAAGCAGGAAAAATGGGCAAGCGTAAGGATTTGAGCGATTTTGACAAGGGCCAAATTGTGATGACTGGGTAAGAGCATCTCCAAAAACTGCAGCTTTTGGGTCACTCATTGATGCATGTGGGGAGTTAAGGCTGGCCCTTGTGGTCCGATCAAACAGATGAGCTACTGGAGCTCAAACTGCTCAAGAAGTTAATGCTGGTTCTGTTAGAAAGGTGTCAGAATACAGGAATGTTTTGAGGAGCACAACAACAAGTTTGAGGTGTTGACTTGGCCTCCAAATTCCCCAGATCTCAATCCAGTCGAGTATCTGTGGGATGTGCTGAACAAACAAGTCCGATCCATGGAGTCCCCACCTTGCAATTTACAGGACTTAAAGGATCAGCTGCTAACATCTTGGTGTTTTTTTTATTTTTTTATTGGTTGAAGTGGAGTCCATGCCTCAATGGGGGTCAGGGCTGTTTTGGCAGCAAAAGGGGGACCAACACAATATCAGGTCATAATGTTATGCCTGATCGGTATTTACAGTGTTACTTGATCATCATATGCTATTTACATAGTACTCAATGTATTTCAAAGGATACCATGGCGTTATCATGGTAAATTCCCAAATAAAGTATGGTATTTCAATGCTTTTAAAGTTGAGCAGGGGAAGAGTGCTTGAAATCACTGGATTTGATGAATTCAATGAATTCATTCGTTCTTTTTAACACATGTATGGTGGTTAATCTGTGACCACGGCTGATGTTTTTATAAAGATTTTTGAAGGACTTTTAGTTTGAAATGTCACCTGGTGTGTCATGTTCTATTGTCTTTTATTTTGTAGTCTCTTGTTCTGTTTCATGTTGTAGCTGTGTATTCTTCACCTGTGTCTGATTAGGCCTACTTTCCCACTAGTATGTCAAATGAGTAATAGGCTATGCTGTATTCATGAAACTTCAAGGAGAAAAAGCAAGAAAGTTGTCTATAGTTAAATGAAACCTAGTAAATCGGTTTTGTGGTTATTGTTAATATGCCATAAGAAGACCCACGTCAATGGATAATGCCAACATCGCTGATGTATTCCTGCTACACACCTGCTTCAGACTGCACAGCAAGAAGTAAGTTCTTTGTTTTAATATTCCTAGAAATAATTTTGAACGCAGCTTTATTTAGTTAAATTGGCAATTCATATACAGCATTGTGTTTGACTCAGTGTTTAGGCATTTTACATTTTAAAATGTTAAAATGTAACATTCTACCATTTGGCAGTGTTGGTTTTGATTCAAAATTTTAGCTGCTATTAAAGGTACACAATGTAACTTTTCCGTCTGCTAGAGGTCGCCTATTCAAAACAAAGGCGTAGCTTGATGACACCAAGTTTGAGCGCAGAATCTTGTGTCATGTGGTCTTCACCTCACAGCCGGTGGGGAAGAATCGGGATAGGACTTGGGCAGAAATCATGTTCATGGATGCGATTATTAACGTTACTGTAGTGTGAAGCAGAGCAGGACCGAGTGTTGAGGAGCTGAGCAAGGCCGCTGGAGCGATTGTTAATAAGATGAACGCAACACACGGCTCGCGGGCAGTGGGACTTTTATTATGCCACATTCGCCCGCGCCATTTCCGCTTTTCCGGTCATGAGTATGAAGTAACGTAGCTCTGCTTATCATATTAGATGCATCTGAGTGTGTTGATGTTATGCCGTTACTCTGTGCGTTCGCTCGGCGGCTGCTGTGACACTTGTTCACACTCCAGTGAGAGGAAAGCGTTTCTGCAGAATAAAACCGGAAACCGAGGGTAATGCAGATGTCACTGACAGGCGACTCCCTCACACGTCCCGGTTCCCAGGTTAAAATAGCAATTTTCTCACAATTTACAAATAGTTGGAAACATTTGGGATATTGTAAATACTTAACTGAACAAAATATATAACACTGGCCTGGTGGTTTTTGGATATTTTACTGCAAAAATGTTTTAACATCCAGTTCAATCAACAGACTGAAAATTGTGTGTGTGTGTGTGTGTGTGTGTGTGTGTGTGTGTGTGTGTGGACTGGTAATCCCTACGGTATGGGGACAAAATGTCCCCACAGAGATAGCAATATCCGAAATCCTTGTCCTTGTGGGGACATTTTTTGGTCCCCATGAGGAAAACATCTTATAAATCACACTAAGTGATGTTTTTTGAAAATGTAAAAATGCAGCATGTCTCCTGTGATGGGTAGGTTTAAGGGCAGGGGCAGTGTAGCGGGGGTATAATATACAGTTTGTACGGTATAAAATGCATTACGTCTATGGAGAGTCCCCACAAAGATAGTAAACCAGACGTGTGTGTGTGTGTGTGTGTGTGTTTGCATCCGTGCTTGCATGCGTGCCATTGCACATTTTGGCAAAAGTATTGTCCTTTTGTTGTTGTTATTGTTGTTGGTTTTGCATAAGAAAATTCACTGTAGTGTTTTGTACACAGTATAAATCGCAGAAATACTAAGTAGAGTAGTATGTTAGTGTGACATTTTGAACAACTTTGCTTTTGGCATTTTGTTGCAATTGTACGGAATCTGATTTGCTTATTTACTATTAATTTTTTTTATTCTCTTCTTTTGTCTCATCTGCATCTGCCTCTCTCCGTATGTCTCATCTGCATGGATAACAAGTTTATTGTTAGTTTTCTTTCTATGTTTTTTGAGGCTCTATTAAAAATAATATTAGAGATTATAATATTAGATTCTAATATTTCTGCACAGTACATCTTCATGTTCCCTAATCAATTTTTATACCGTTCAAATTTTTATTTTTTTTTTAAAATGTTTTTGAAAGAAGTGCTCACCAAGGATGCATTTATTGGATCAAAAATACAGTAAATACAGTAAAATTGTGAAATATTATTACAATTTAAATTTAGCAGTTATTTATCAGAATTTAGCAGAATATTTAGTAAAATCTAATGTATTCCTGTGATCAAAGCTGAATTTATCATCATTACTCCAGTCTTCAGTGTCACATGATCCTTCAGAAATCCTAATATGATGATTTTCTGCTCAAGAAATATTTATGATTATTATCAATGTTAAGAACAGTTGTGCTGTTTCTATTTTTGTGATGCATTTGTAGGATTATTTGATGAAAAGAAAAGCATTTAATTGAAATATAATATTTTGTAACATTAAATGTCACTTTAATGTGTCCTTGCTAAATAAAAAGTATTAATTTCTTAAAAAAAAAAAAAAAAACATTTCCCAACTCAATGCTGTACAAGTATAAATGGACAGTGTGCATTTTAAATTGTATTAATTGAGGCGACAACATGGAAATGGTTCACTCTCAGAAAAAAAGGTACAGTGCTGTCACTGGGGCGGTACCCTAAGGTACAAAACCAAAAAGGTACTAATATGCACTCTTAAAGTACTGATATGTACCTTTAAGGTACTAATATGTATCATTTAGGGGTTAGTAAGGTACAAAGATGTACCTTTTCACTTTTGTACCTTAGGGTACCGCCCCAGTGACAGCACTGTACCTTTTTTTCTGAAAGTGTTTAAGTGAAAGTTTTGTAACTCAAGTTTTGATGTTCCTGTAAACATCCGACACTAGAATATCGAACTGTGTCCGTTGCTTGCAGTGGCACTTGAGGAATGCTGAGTCTGAGGTGGAGGAAACACACAAAAGACTGCAGATATGGGAGCACATGGTGCCGAGCGGCTCGGGTTTTATGTGGAGACTAATGAGAGAGCCAGCTGGACCTGCAAGTGATCCGGACTATTCTTTATGGCACGACCAGGGCGCATGTAACGTTGTTTCTCACCTCCACAGCTTGTTTTACTTCATCTCTGGAACACAATGAGCAATGGATGAGGCTGAGGATTTGATAATCTCTCTGAAAGTGGGGAGCGCACGCTCACACAGACCTGCTGGATTTGTAGAGGAGGATGTGCTGAAAGTCTCAGTGTCACACGTGCTCCCGTAGCAGAGTCCTGGGTGAAATATGCTACCTGTCTAAATGAGAAAAGACTGATGAAGGGAGAAGGATCCTCAGACGTAAATCAAACACACCTCAGCCATGAACCGCAGTCCAAGCCGCGACCCGGACAGATATGCTGAATCACTATTTTTGCTTTGACAACGATCTGAAACACTTATGATGTAAAGCATCATTTTATAAGCCTGACTGAGCATCTGTCTTAATGTCCTTATATATACAGACCTTGAAATTTGGGAAGAAAATGACTAGCTGCGAATAAAATTCTGTCCATTTTGTTGATGTCACTTAGGCTAGCTTAGCCTTGTAAAGCCTGACATATAAAATCATTTTGGAAATTGAACCAAAAATTTGATGCATATGTTTTGAATGAAATTTGATACATCATGCTTTTATGGCTCATATAGTCTGACACAGTGAGATTATGCAGCTCATTCTTGAGGAGGAAAAAAACAGATTGGTTTTATTCAAAGGCCAAAACTGAGCAAAAATCTGACATTTGGTGCAAATTATGATATTTATATGGCCAAGTATAGCCGAGAGTATAGCAGATACTTATAAAATGCACATAAATATCAATATCTGCCAATAAAACGTCTCAGTATGATGATATTTAAATGCTTAGTTTTATGATCAAAGCTCTGTAGTTTTAAGACATATAATGCAATGCAACACAATGATGATTGACAGATGAACACACAAACGCCTGATATATGAGAAACATTTGAACATGATTTTTTTCTAAAATATACATATGTATGGATAATCAAGTAAATCTAAGTTGCTTCAACCCAGTAAAAATGTTCATCTTGAAATATTCTTATGTTTACTTGAAATCATTAAATATTTTCATGAACCACAAGCTGTTTTTACAATTATACTAAAAGTCCTTTTACTTGCTATAAAAAAAAAGCCGAAATGATCAATGAGATGACAGAAGGCATGTAGTAGAATTAGATTGTGTGCAACAGGTTTTGATCACATACTGTATGATGCAGTAGGATTTACGGGATTAAACGCATCCATTTAAAAAAGTCATTGAATTCCACTTCCAATAAGAAAACCAGAAATGACAAATAATTTTCTGGGCCTGAAAATGCAAACTTTAAAAAAGAAAAGAAAACGGGTTTCAAAGTGCACGTTTTTTTTTAAACAATACTTTTATCATCTCCATGCAAACTATAAAAACATGAATTTGTGCAAACAGAGACATAATGTGCATGCATATTATTCAGTCTATAGGCATGCACGAGTACTTGACTCCCAGTCCACATTTTCCTCATTGTAGTCTATAAACCAAACTCATCGTCCATGCAGACTCCAGATCTTGATTGTTTGTATTCACCGCTCTGTAGAAGAATGTGTGTCTGTGCGGTGACATTGGAAACTATTGGCCTGGATTGCATAACACAGTTTTTTTAGCCGTTTTGGTATATCCGTGTTAACCTGGATCGTTTTGGCAATGCTGTCATCTGTTCACGAAACTTTTCAAGTGCAATAATCACGTATTGCAATTCATATTCATATTACTGCAGGTCATTCTATTTGCAGCACTGAACATCTAGAGACTGGAAATGTGAGATTGTGAACAGTTTTTAAAAGCATTTGAGCAGAATCTATGCCAGTAAGACTAATGGGTGAGTTGGGGGGTGATTGATAAAATTGCACCTCTTCGATTCTTGTGACAGCGGGACTGAGGACTCATGTCTTCTCACTTCCTGTCCCGTCTCAGAAACATCTGCTTCTCGTTAAAATGCTAGATCTACCAGGAGAGCTCAAATTGAAAAAAAGCATAAAATGCAGACGGATACCCGATTGCCTCCTTTTGTTATGGATAAACAGAAACCCTGCTGTCGGAAGTGCACTTCATATGGCCTGCGCTTGAGGTTTCTGCATCGGTTGTGTTTTTGCTAATGTTCTTTTATTTAGCAGTCATAAAAGTTCATGATGATGAAAATGCAGAGGATGGATCTTTGTGTGTGAGCATGTGTGTATGTACGAAAGCAAGCGTTTAAAAAGCAGCTTTCTCTGTCAAGTAGAGCGACCAACAAAGTCACATGGTGGAACCGATACGAAGAAAGAGAAAGAGACATACAATGTCTTAAAATATCAGATATTTTGACTTGGAAAAGTTAGTGTGGGTTATAAAATGTCATGTGGTTTGCTATGTTCTGATAAGTCCTCGTTAGTGGACACCATGACTCTTTTCACCATGACATGAAATGACATGTGTAGGCAAAAACTATGGGATTTTTTTTTTCATTCACCAATCAATTTTTAGGGTTTCAGAGTTTTTTTTAACCAAACTTTAAGATTGATTCTGATAGCTGATTAGAAAAAAATAAGAAGAAACTGTAAATGTAATTATATTTTACTGTAAAATTAAATTAATGTAAAGTTAGATTTATTACAGTTATTCACTGTATATAGTACAGAAACTTTTACCGTTAAAATTATCATTTTTTACAGTGCAGACATTTATAATGTTACAAAAAAATCCATTTCAAATAAATTTTGTTCTTTAGAACTTTCTATTCTTCAAAGAATCCTAAAAAAAAGTGTATCACTGTTTCCACAAAAATCTGAAGCTGCACAACGGTTTTCAACACGGGTAATAATCATAAATGTTTCTTGAGCAGCAAATCATCATATCAGAATGATTTCTGAACGATCATGTGACACTGAAGACTGGAATAAAATGCGGCTTTGATCACAGAAATAAATTACGTTTTACTATATATTACAACATTACAAAATGGTTATTTTAAATTGAAACAATATTTCACAATATTCCTGTTTTTACTGTATTTTTGAACAAATAAATGCTCTTGGTGAGCAGAAGAGACTTCTTTGAATAATTGTTTTTTTAATAATGCTAATGATTTTTATAATTAATTTATTTTGGTGCTTGATATCAAAGCACCAGAACTTTTGTCATCCCTACGGCCACATGTTCATTTTTGTCTCCTGATTCCAGAGGCGCTGTTTCTTCTGAACTGAAGTGGAATCCACTGTTTGGTCTGCGTGGCTGTGAACGCTTGGAAAAAGCTTCGGCTGATCTGTCAGCGGGTCCTCCGCGGCACGCAGGCCTCCGGTTCTGGAACCGTTTCTTTTCAACACCCTTTCGCGCTAGCAGAGGACATGTGTTGCATATATTTTCTCTTCAAACACGGGTGGACGGTGCCCTCACGCACACACGTGACCGCCCTACTGTTATCGAGTCGTTGGATCGTCTCTTGTTGTAATCCCCTTCTTAAGTCTGCCTATAATCGCAGTAAAGTTTTCTCAGGGTTGAATTTCACTCTTCCATACGGCTCCTTGGCAGCTGCGGTTTCGCCCTGACCATTGTTTTGTGTGATAAGTAGTCCATAACCCAGGTTAAGCTGGGAGATTATATACAGTATGAAGCAGGGCACTGCGGACCACCTCATGTGAGGATGGAAACCCGACCCGCCCGTGTGCGGTTTACAGTGCCTTAGTTATGATGGAAGACAACTTTTGCTTTGACTTTATGTAAATTGTTCAGTAAGTCAGATGGTTTGAGTTAGTCTACCCCCCACAGTCTTAAAACGGCAAGCGGGCGACGGCTAGAGCTAAACAAAGACGCTGCACCAGAGGGCTGGAAATGAGTTTTCAGTATTTACCTCTCCAAAGGATACAGGATCATCCAGGGAGGGGAATTCGGTGTTATGCAGTAGTGGCTTCAGTTTCGCTAATTCAATCATGCAAGCTCCGCTCACATTTCTTTAGCAGTGAGGCAAACAGGTTTTGAAAAGTGCTTATCTCGGTATCAATTTACTCTTTGTGTTAACTTTGTCGAGTTATCAGAGCCGTTTTGATGAAAATAAAATACAGCTCACGCGTACCTCCCTGTTAGCTTGACCCGTGAGCCCTACCACATGGGCAGAGGCGAATTCAGCACATTCATTCATCTTTTGACCTTTGCTGAGGCCTACGTAAAACGGCTTTCCTGAAATGTGTACGGGAGACGTAGCTTCCCTTGTGAAAATGTAGTAGGTGTCTTATTATGCTTTTTCACTTTTCCAGCTGTAGTTAGTGTGTAGTGTTTGTTAACATTCGTAAGTCTGAATCAGGCTTTCAACGTTCTTCGTACGTTGCTAACTCAGTTAGCTGGATTTGATTGTTGAAGATTTGGCATGATCTGGGATTGTTTGGTTCTTAGACACTCATCCTGGACTTGCTGTCATAGCAACAGGCCCGGAAGCTTAAACCTGCTCGGGAGCAGCTTATTTCATGTAAACAGGATTAGGTTGCATCTTGAGGTGATACTTAAAATCTGTCCCAGACACTGCTACTTTATTACAAGAAGTGGCCCCACTTTATATTAGGTGGCCTTAACTACTATGTACTTACATAAAAAAATAAGTACAATGTACTTACTGTGTTCATATTGTGTTGCAAAACACCTCTGCTGATATTGAGGTGGGATACAGGTAGGGTTAGGGACAGGTGTGGTGGTATGGGTAAGTTTAAGGGTAGGGTTAGGTGTAAGGGAAGTGTCAACTGTGTAATTACAAATGTAACTACAGAAATTAATTACAGATGTAATTACATGCAGGTATTTTTTAAATGTAAGTACAATGTAAATACATGTATGTACACAATAAGTGCAATGTATCAAATAATTAATTACAATGTTAGTACATAGTAGTTAAGGACACCTAATATAAAGTGGGTCCGTCCTTACTGAACCAGGGGCAATAATCATTTTAAATAAAAATAACATAAAAGTTTATTTGAAAATAATTATATAATGTTGTGTAAAAGGTGCGTATAATACTATAGACACAGTCACTCGATTGAGAGATTTATTTGTGATGGAATAATTACTTTATCATTTTATTGGAGTCTTACACAAATGCTGTACAGTTATTCTGAGACGTGCATTCATTTGAGTGATGACGGATATTATGGGAGTGGCTTGATGCTGCGCAAGAGATGCAGATCATTTGATCTTGACCATTAAGAAACTTTAATGTAACAAATCTGCTTCAAATTGAGTTAAAAATGTAATTACAACATTGAAATAAAAATGTAAAGGGTGTACAAATAATACTAGCCTATAAAATTGTGAATATAAATAATTGTGAATCATGTTCATCAAAACTAATTGATCTGTTATAACTTTTATGTTGGTTTGGTCAGTTGTCTGTTTCCTTATAAAGGTCCAGAAATTAGTTTTTTTTGCCAGGTGTCTTTTTAAATTATATGATGTCATTACGTTGTCTTGACTCCAGCCAATCGTTTCATTGCTGATCGTGGTTTCGAGTATCGATGCATCGGACCTCTTTAGGAAACACAAGAATGCGCAGTGATCTCAGATAACTCAATCCAGATATTTTAATCCAATCCGCAAATTCGTTTGAAGAACCAAATTATCCAGAGATCAGTTATCACGATTAAAAGATCTGGGATCAGTCAAATCATCTCAGATGTATTAAGCGAGGTACGAAGAATGGACCCCAGGTTTGAAATTGATACCATCCTTAATATTTACATCTGCGTAAGCGGGTATGAGTGGGACATTTCCCGATCACGCACTAAGCGGTGCCAATCACAACACACTGGGCCTGCTAACCAATCACAGTACATTTTGTATTATGGAAGGAGGGGCTTTATCGAAAAATAATTGGCGTGTTCGGGCCAGACTGGGGAGAGAGGTGCTGTAATAATGTAAAATATGTGAAAACTTTTTTTTTTTTTTGAACAATCAAGCATGAAAGCATATTCTAATACACCCCAAAAACAAAATCAAGACCTCGTAAAAGGTTATAATAGGACCCTTTTAAAGAGAGTACTTATTACAAAAAATAATATACTTAAGTGCTGTCGGAATGTTATGTACAATTGAATAGAAATTTATTATAGTTTAAATTTAATTAGTTGAACATAAGAGTGCTTTTTTGACCTAATTAAGTAGGACTTAAGAACATCTTTATATGTAATTTCATAATTACTACTTTTGTCTTTGAAATATGGTGTACCATCAACTGTAGCTTTGGTAACACTTTAATATTTTAAGGTGATATAGTTACACTTTACTACTTCTACTTTATTAGGCATAATTACAAGTAACAACCCTAATCCTGATGTAACTCTAGTAGTAACAATGTAACTAAATCACCTTTAAATGAAGTCTAACGGTGACAATCATTTATTGTAAATTAAAACATACATTGTTATTATTATTGAAACTTGTCATGTATTAAATATATTTGTAATAAAGTTACAATTTAGTACAGTTAAATGTAATATTGTATTTTATCCAGTATTTTACATGTGCTTTAGTATGTTAGTCAGCACATCAAAATAAGTGTACTTCTTTAAAGCACGACAATTTTTATTTTAAATCTTTTAAAACAGTGATCAAAAAATGCAATTAAAAATAAAACTTATAATTTGACTATTACAAAGTATTTATATATATATATAAATATATATTATATATAAAATTAAAATATATATATATATATATATATATATTTTTTTAAGTGTGTTTAGAAACATAGTGATGGAGATAAACACACTTTTCAGATTTAAAATAAACTGCAAGTGAACAGTCATAATTAAGCACATTTCTTGTAATTGTGTTTCAGTCATGCATTGCTTTTGTCAACAGGCTGATCACAAACAACCTACTACAATTTTACAGTAACCTGTCTGAAAGTATGACAATAATAAAGTGATTCTTAGTAGGCTACTAAAATCAGAATTAATTAATACAGTTTAATTTTATCCTGAATTTGTTTGAGGTCTGGACTGGCAGGGAAACCGTTATACCTCAAATAACCGGTTTGCATAAACCGTTAAATAAGGGGTTTGTTCTCAACTTCAAACAAATCATATACTGTTTGGTAACTAATGGATTGAATTTATCTGGGTGGTAGACAGTGGTGTGTGGTGAACCAAGTCTTTTTTCGATTGGTTATGGGATTACATGATTCAAGTAGACCTGTAAAATAGCCAAAGCTAAAGTAAGAAGTCCCTGATGAATCAGATGGAAAAACTGGCTGTCTGACCTTCAGCAGAGCTGCAATCCCTTCAAAGAATTTAAGTATTTGAGCTAATCTTGGGAAACAAGACATTCTTCAATGCATGTTCCAGTAATGTGTAATTTTCTCTTATTTCCAGTAATATGGATTTTCTGTGTGTATAAATAGTCCTGCCACTCACTCTGGTACACGTGAGGGATTTCTACTCCAGTGAACAAAGTGGGAAATGATGACGAGTTAAAAATCCTTGTTGTAAACCACAAGTTTTTGATGTCAAGGACACCCAAATATGATGCACCTTCATAGGGATCCCCTTTCTGTGGCCAGGATAAGGTTTTTTTCCCAATTCTGTCACCTGATGGAGTTTGGGTTGCTTGCCACTGTCGCCTCTGACTTGCTTAGTTGGGAACACTTAATATTCAACAATATTATTGATTTGAATGCACCATTGGATGAGAACTGAAGTGAGCTATGGATTAAATTAACCAATTTAATAATTCATGATCTGTACAATCGGATTGAAAGGGGATGCTGTATATAATCGACAGATTTTTCTGTATATAAACAGATCTTTCAGAATCTGAAATCGGACTGGATTCACTCCACTTGTGTGTTGTACATTTAAGAAAGAAAATAGGGGTCACCATTGACTGAGTGCAAAATAATTTCAACCTTTTATCTTTGTCAAACTGGCTTTGAAAGGCAAAAAATTAGCATGTGTCAGTAAAAACAGCAGCTTTATAAGTCTAAGGGCGGGCAAGAAAACAACTGCTAACCCTATATTTAGTCTATCCTGCGGTGGGTTTAACTCCTCCGGCCACAAGAAGACTTTAATAATCTCTCCAAACAGCTTTTAACACTTTTCATCCTGTGCCAACACTGAATCACATCACAGAAAGAATCGAGTGTACTTGGACTGATCATTGTCCTCCTAATCTTGGTGGTCATCTCCATAAAGTGATAGTTTATAATGTAATTTTCTCATTTTGCTTTGGCTAGAGCGAACCCAAATGTGGTCTCAGCCTTCACCTCTAGAAAAACCCAAACGGGGTCTTGTCTAAATATATGTTAATCTATGACTGACCAAGAAAAGCCACTGCTGGACATTTTAAGAATCTGCTGTGTCAATCAAATGTGGGTTCATTTATTATCGCTATACTGAACCCGCTGGCCAGTTTAAAAGCATAACAATAGGAGCAAAAGATGTCCAAAAAATACACATTATCAGGTGCGGATCATTTCTAGAGCATCACCCGTCTCTTATAAATATCACACATTTGACGCAAGAAAGTCAGAGGATTATTAGGTTATCTTGCGGTTCACGAATGTAACGGCTCCTGTCTGGCATTGATTCCGCTGGTCGGAACAACAACAGTCTTGAGTTGCTTTCTGTAAATGGTCCAACTTAAATGAACCTAGCTTCAATATGTCACCCCAGATCAGAACTGTGATTTTTAGCTCAACCAGGCCTGGGCCTTGTCGGAGTAATTGGAGGAGAGTAGAAAAGCAACCAAGGCATGTTGCATGCATGTGTGAAAAGACGTAAAAACCTTCGTTTCCCGCCTGTTTTCAGGGGGCAAAAAATTCTGACTTGAAGAATTGATTCTCTTTCAGTTCAGTTGGAATTTGAACTGGTCACACACCCCCCAAAAAGATGAATCAGAATTTGAGTTTAACTGACAGGAAATGGAATTTAACAAATTACAATAAAATATGCAAAACAGGTATTGCATTCCTGAAAGCTGTGGTCGGTCCGTCGCCTATATACACATTTTGAAACATTAAAAAAGGACATATCATGAAAATCTGACTTTTTCCATGTTTAGGTGCTTAAATCGGGTTCCAGTGCATCTACCAACCCAAAAAAACTTGAAAAAGGACATCCCAGCAACTTTGTTTTGGTAAGCTTTTCTCTGCTAGCATGTGAAAAAATAGCTGCTCAGACTTCACTCCCTTAGTGACGTAGAAAGGGGGTCATATTTTAATATTACACGTTAATCTGCACGTTTCCACTCACGGCGGCGCCATTTTGTTTTCACAAGCGACAATGTGCAAGTTCTAACGCCATAGCAAAAGTAGACTAGAGAAGCTAGTCATAAAATGTCTCATCTGTTTAAACATTATAACTGTTCTGTTTCTGGCTGTATTAATAAACTCCTGGCATCTGAGCCACTGAGGAAGCAGTGGATTAATTTCATTTGTGATGGGAATGTGCCCAAGAAATGGGCTAAATTCAAATATGTTTGTGTGAATCATTGTACACGGGACTGTCAGTAAACTCGGGATTTGCACAAAAGTTGCTTCTCAAAGATGGATCACATCCAACTAGTGATCCAACTTCACACGTAAGTGTTTGCAAATCGCCTTCTGAATGTGCTAATGTGGCTAAAGCTAGCTCGTTTATTTTAGCTTGTTACCAGAGCTTGTCATTTTTAACCCGAAAATGCTTACCACATGTACAATTCAGAAGCGCACTTTTACTCCTTAAAAATAAAACAAATGACATAAAGCTCTGATCTCTGTGAATACAGACAATATTAACTTTAGCCACCGTATAGAGTCCTAACCAGCACATTCACAATTGCGTACATTAACAAAATACATTGTGCAGTACTTGCATGTTCTGAAATTGAAGTTGGTCAAACAATTGGTTATTTATCCATCTTTGCTAATTCTACTCACTGTGTGAGGTTCTCCACACTCCAGTTGCTGTGGTCGTGTATCCGTACTAGCAAACTGTAAAGGCTCCGCCCTATTCTGAAAAGAGGGGCGGGGAGCAGCAGCTCATTTGCATTTAAAGAGACACGTGAAAACAGTGTGTTTTTGCTGCCACACAAATAGGGGCTTTTCAGTGTGTAGACACATTCTGGGGACACCTGGGATTTGTATTACATCTTGTGAAAAGGGCATTATAGGCCACAAATTCAGTTTTGTCTTGACGAACGTTGCTTTCATAGTTTTGAAAACTATTACAAATCCATACATGTTTGAATTTCTGCTTGTTTGCATTCAAATGCGAATTTCCCATTCTGCATACTGTTTGCTACCTCAGTTCAAATTTAATTCAATTGCACATATTGTGTTTTATTTAATTCTGAATGGTGCCTAACCCTGGCTGTTATTCTCATTTACACTGTCATTCATGCGTGTCATCACATCTTGTTGAAGAGAAGCAACAAAACAACACGCCAGGCAATATGACCATCAAGAGAGTTAACCTAGTTACTTTTTATAGAAATGAGTGCAGTGGAAAAGTAAGGTTATGGAACGTACTTTTTCAAGACAATGTCACTCTGTTCCTTATAGCAAATGGGAATCATCACATCCTTTATTTGAAGTTTCCAAGATGCTATGTTGTCAGGATCAGTAATAACGAAAGACAAAAAGCACTGGTTTTAGAAACGGCTTCTTCCAGCTGGTGTTTGTGTGATGGGATAAATACGGGAGCAGTGCTGGTTACTGGCAGGGATGTGTGAGGTGCTGTGCGACATGTGTTCCTGCTTTCTCATGAACTCTCCTGACCTCATGTGAAAACCAGCTGCTTTCCATGAAGAACATGCAACTTGGGAACCACTCCCCATAAAATCCGCAACTGGAGCAGGTAAAAGCTGAAATGTTTGTTTCTTTGCGTTCGAACGTTGTGTACGCTGCTGTGAAAGAACTGCAGAAATCTCTTGTTAACATCCCAAGCATAAACACGTGACGTCAGCTTAGGAGGTGGCGCCTCGCTTCCACCTAACATTTCCATCCCAGACGCATGTAACCCCCAAATTGCTCTCTCCGGGGCCGAGGTGGAGCACAAGGGGAAAAGGCCGTCTTTGTGCTCTCCGCAGCACGTAGCTGAGGTCCGTAAACAAGAGCTTGTCACCGGTAAAGTGTTGGCTCTGACGCGTCATTGCGAGTGATGTCACTGGTGATTTTCCACCTTGGCCGTACAGTGCAGTGTTGTGGACTTTGCATTGTCACTCTCGGCAGAGGTTTTGACGCCTAACCTGGGTCTCAGGCCCGCACCCTAGTTACACCCAGAGTTTCCAGGTGACCGTGTGTTTATGCTGTCTGCTGTAACGGCTGGTTGACACAGCACACTGAGCTAATAGAGCAGAGCAGAAAGAGCCTAATACACGGCCGCTCAGGAGTCTGACTCAGTCCAGCCTGCGATGGGGAAATGTCACTGTCCTCCATGATACAGTGCCAATCTACAGAAATGCTTCAGGTTATCATATACCAGGACTAGTTGTCACAATTTGTACTCCTATTTGTCAGAATGGGATTATTTCTGAACTAGATGTTCTGTATAGATACAGGTAACACATTATTTTAGATATAATTACTATAAGTTACTTTGCAACTAGAGTTTTAGTAGATGGTCTGCTTAAAGTCCCCATGAAATCAAAATGGAAGTTTTTGGCTTTTATTATGAATATGTAAATCTTACTGTTATCTATAAGTTAGTGTGCTTATTTAGAAGATATAAGCGTTCAAAACTTACAGTCACTCACTTCCACCAGTATAGATCAATGAGTTTGATGACATCACTGCACTTCATCTTCTCTTTAGAGTTTCTGTCCAATCAAATGCTCTCTAGAATCTGAAGCCCCGCCCCCTACATTATAAACAGACCCTGATGCTGCGGCTGAAATCGTTCACTTTGGTTATACATTTACTATTTTCTACATGGTAAACGGCACCTAATGCACTATATAGTGGATAGGGAATGATTCAGATGGTGCACTATATAGGGGATAGGGAACGATTCAGAAAGTGCACTATATAGGGGATAGGGAACGATTCAGAAAGTGCATTATATAGGGGATAGGGGATGATTCAGACAGTGCACTATATAGGGGATAGGGAACGATTCAGACAGTGCACTATAAAGGGGATAGGGAACGATTCAGAAAGTGCACTATATAGGGGATAGGGAACGATTCAGAAAGTGCACTATATAGGGGATAGGGAACGAGTCAGAAAGTGCACTATATAGGGGATAGGGAACGATTCAGACAGTGCAATATATAGGGATAGGGAACGATTCAGAAAGTGCATTATATAGGGATGAGGAACGATTCAGACAGTGCACTATATAGGGGATAGAGCGATTCAGAAAGTGCACTATATAGGGGATGAGGGAACGATTCAGACAGTGCACTATATAGGGGATAGGGAACGATTCAGACAGTGCACTATATAGGGGATAGGGAACGATTCAGAAAGTGCATTATATAGGGGATGGGGAACAATTCAGAAAGTGCACTATATAGGGGATAGGGAACGATTCAGAAAGTGCACTATATAGGGGATAGGGAACGATTCAGACAGTGCACTATATAGGGGATAGGGAACGATTCAGACAGTGCACTATATAGGGGATGAGGAACGATTCAGACAGTGCACTATATGGGGATAGGAAGCGATTCAGAAAGTGCATTATATAGGGGATAGGGAACGATTCAGACAGTGCACTATATAGGGGATAGGGAACGATTCAGAAAGTGCATTATATAGGGGATAGGGAACGATTCAGACAGTGCACTATATAGGGGATAGGGAACGATTCAGACAGTGCACTATATAGGGGATGGGGAACAATTCAGAAAGTGTTTTAGGCATCATTACTCCAGTCTTCAGTGTCACATGATTCTACAGAAATCATTATAATATGATTTGCTGATTATTAATGGTATTCAATTATTAGTTGGCTAATGATTCTTATTATTATCAGTGTTGAAACAATGATCATTTTGTTTTTCAGGATTCTTTGTTCAGAATTAATTTGAAATGGGAATCTTTTGTAACATTTTGTCTTTGTATGTCTTCACAGTCACTTTTGATCAAATGTATGCATCCTTGTTGATAAAGGTTAATTGCTTTCATTTAAAAATTTGGAAATAGAGTTTAAATGGTGTAATTTTACAAGAAATACAATAAATATTTTTTCAAGAAATATCCAAATTTACTTCTTTTTTTTTCTCACCACTTGACCATTTCATATTTCTGCTATTGTGTAACAATGGTGTTTCTAGGATATATTTACACATACTGTGCCACACTTTTCTCTCACTCACAGATTTGAGCTTGTTGTTTGGTTCTGGCATGGCACCTCTGATCACATGACCATAAAGCTGTCAGTATCAGCAGCCGCCTCTGGACTTACAGAGTGCTAATCCCCGTTAAAAGCCACACTTCCACAGCCTTCCACTCTTCTGCACCAAACATGCTTGTTTACCTGCTGGATAAGCCAGTTTTATATGAATGAGATCAGCACCTCACATCCACAGGTCATCCAGCTCCCTTTATTAACCCCTAATTGTGTCTACCTGGCCCAAATTATTGCTATAAAGTGTATTAGGCTCTCTGAACTAGCCTCACAGATTATGTGAAACTGCTTGATTCAGTAGGAAAGTCTGAGGTTGTTAAAATTGGAAATGTGTTTCCAAAGGTTACAGGGCTCTGCTGTTGGTGAGGTCAAAGTGTCATACAGGCCTGCACTTTACATAATGCCATTGTTTAAGTTAGATGTAGACCAGATATTTAAGTCATTATGAATAAGTGAATATGTAAACATAGATGTAATCAATAAACTTGTCAATCAAGCAGTAAATGCAAAATGTAGATGATTCCAGAAAACACTGCGTAAACTCAAAACAATTTTACCATAGTGCATGATTTGTAAACGATTACGTTTTGACGTTTGCATCACATAAGCAGCTCCATATGTTTGGCTTTTCTCACATAGTAAACTTGCTCAGTAGCTCACCTGGTACAGCCTTGCACTCATGAGGCACAATAAAAGAGCTCAAATACTTGTAAAAGCAACCTAAAATGGCACGGTTGCTTCAGAAAATGCATTTTTATCTCACATTTGCTTTTGTTAACACTATCGGTTAGGTTTAGTTACTTTCAACATAACAAAATATTGCCAAAAACATGCTTTTAGCAGGACTCACTGGATATTTCACTTTAAAAGTGTTGTAAAACATGCAACAAGCAATGCATTATAATTTGCAGAAATGTCACCACATGCACGTCTTCCCAATAAGCCTGTGTTGATTTCTGAATATACCTGCATGTTAATCCCAGTGGTTGCTCTTTCAGCTTTATGACCATAAGTGCAAGGCCGGAGTGTCACACATACACTAAACAATTGTGATTTATACTTGTTTTTTATGTGTTTTGCTGTACATGCGTCTAAAGACTCAAGGTATAGAGATATTTTGCCAATAAGTTGCCACATTAAGAAAGCACACTGTGTGTCTAATAGTGTTGGTCCTGTCAATCTCTCTCACTCTGCCGATTCCCCTGTTGCATGTCGGGCGATGTTTCCATAGCCTGAGGGTTCTGTGCCAAACCAAACTGCCAGGCCAAGGCACAGTGATTTGTGGCTACACACACACACACACACACACACACACACACACACACACACACACACACACACACACACACACACACACACACACACACACACACACACACACACACACACACACACACACACACACACACAGAGTCAGCGTCTCCTCTACCGGACAGGCAGCCACACTGAAAGAAATGCATGGGCTAGAGATTAACCAGTAGTTGAAGGGAGCGTTCACCCAGAAATGAAAATTGGGTTACACTTTATTTTAAAGTGTCAGTGTTACAGTGTAATTATACTGAGTAATATTAATTAACTACATGTGCTTGCTATAGGGTTGGGGTTAGGATGAGGGTTTGGTTAGCATGTAATTGTGCATAATGTATAGTTATTACTACAGTAACTTCATGTAATGTATAACACTGTAAAATAAAGTGTTAGTGAAAATTGCCATTTGCTCACCCTCATGTCATTCCAAACCTGTAGACTTCCTTTCATCTGTGGAACAAAAAAGACATTTTGAAGAAAGTTGGGCTCCAAAACATCCCTAAACCTTCATTATATGGCCCAAATAAACAAGATTCTCAAAATTATCCTGTGTTTTCCACAGTAGAATTAAGTCATGTAGGTTAGTAAACATAAACAGAATATTCATATTTGAGCAAACAATCTCTTAAAATAAGCCCAAATAGACCCAGTTTGGGGCCTGTCATTGAGTTTCTTGTATCTTATATCAGTAAATTTGCTAAAAAGAGTTACATATCATGCTTTGCCTCGTGCACCTCTGGACGATTATTACGAGTGCTTATCGCCAGCGTTTTTTAAGACGTTGTTCAACGCGTTTGTGTGTTCATACCCAAGCGATTTTTCCATGCCGATGCACCGAGTAAACATGCAAATTCACTCTCTGACAGTAGATGGCGCATTTGATTTGATGGCAGATGGAAACTCACCATCGAATCCTATTTGATCTGCAATTCCTCTCCATGACAAATCCCTCTTATGTAGATTTTTGTAGTCGCTGTGGTATTTGTGTTCAGACACCAAAGAGACCAGCAGCTCTACATTCATCATGCCTCGTTGCATCTTCTTCTTTGTCGTTTTCTTCTTAGGTATCAACGTGTGCTCAGCAAGATCGTTTTGTGCTTGTGCGCCACCAGGTCGTGTTTTACTGTAACTTCAGCAGCTCCAAACACGTGAACAAAAGCACCAATCTCATTGGTCGGGCAGTTTTTAATGCGGCGTGTCACAAGCTTTGTTTGGCATTAAACGTCGCTGATAAGCACGCGATAATCGTCCCATTGTGAACAAGCCTTTACACTACCAAATCTGTTGTTTATCCATAACTCTGTGCCACAGGTTCCAGTTCAGTCTTTCTCTGAGCATTGTGTCCAACATTGGCTCTCTTCCATCCGTAGCCCACCTCTGCCATGGCCGTGCTAAATTCATTAGCAACGCTACTGCCACAGGAACTCGGCCCCATAACAGTCCCTTGGGATGAATTAGTGTATAGATTTGTACGTTTGGAGGATAAATCGTGAAATGTGCCATTTAGCCCACAGGCTGTTCCAATTTAGTTATTAGTTTTACCACCGGCCAGAGACTTCTTCTGCACTAATTTAACAAACCAGCCCGAACCCTCAGACACACCCTCTCTTGTTCCTTTCGGCAGTAAAGATAAGCGCTCTGTCTATTTCTACTCCGTATCAGATTCCACCGTGCCAGAATGAGAGTATTTAGACATAAATCACCTGAAATGGTCTTGTTAAGCCCGCGGGTAAGAGCCACCTACTGATCAGAAGGTCGACGAGGGGCTTGTGCAGGTCTAATTTCTCAGTTTTGACATTATTGGACATTCTGATATGAGATATTACCCTCCACTAACACGAACGGCTTATATAGCGGCTGCACCAAGCTGCCGCTCACTAGGAGCTAATTACAATGACGGCTTACCTATTCCTTCCTCATTCATCATGCAATCAAAGCAGTTTACCTCAAGGATACGTTCCCTAGATTGCTAGCGCAAGCACATGCATGCCGCAGTAGACTTGCATTAATTGTTATTTTTTTCTTGCCTAGTAAAAATATATGAAGAACTGGCCGTGGTGAACGCTAATAGCTTGTGTCATTTCCCTCATAAAGAAGCATTTCTTCAATTCATCTGGAACTGTTATTCTACAGCGATGGGCACTTATGAAAATGTTATGGCAATATAGCAGCGGATTAGGTGTCGGGCTGGAACACTGGCCAAGGTAGGGGCAAAGAGAGAAGTCTCTTTAGCACTCCCGTTTAGCTATTGGGAGTCCTAACCAGAGCGAAAATGTGATCAAAATGAACAAGAATGGTTCTTTCATTTCTCTCTTGCAGGGTTACATTTGTCTCCTTTGCTCTCTTTTCGCCCTCTCACTCTACGTCTACACCCTTCCCCCGTTCTCTTGGTCCTCTATGCATGGCCATAAGCCACATGGTGGAGTTATGGATTTAGAAATCACTCTCTCCATCCCTCCAGCCCTCCCTGTCCATTCGGTGTGGAAAAAAAGTGCCAGACTATCAGACTCCAGTAGCACAAGGCCACTACTGAGTCAAAGAGGCCCTCTGCTTTTGGGCCAGTGAGGTAGGGGAGACTCTGACCACCCTCAGCCTCACACCACCACCACCTATACGCTCTTCCTCAGCTCTGAAACAAACACACACATGCACATCCACCCGGACGCACACGCACTTCCACATCGGACACACACGTATACGTAAACATGCGTGCTTCCAAACTACGAGTGTACAGAACACACCTGCCGAATTCTCCAGACAGCGGCTGTACTGTATGTGAAAAGATTCCCTTTAATTAGCCCATGCCAACAGCCGGGAAATGCAGAGATTCCAACCCTTTTTCCAAAAGATTCCAGCTCTTTTTACAGGATAGTTTGTACAAAAACACCCCCAAATTTTTCCCTTAGGGCAATCGTAGTCCTTGAAGGCCCATACAAGTAATCCTAAAGACCTTGATTAGCTGATTTAGGAGTGTTTAATTAGGATTAAAGTTAAAGTCAGCAGGATAGTGATCCGGACAGTCCTGGGGACCCACAGCTCTGCACATTTTTGTATATCTTCCTTATCTGACACACTGGCTGTGTGCGAATTCACCCCTATACCCTTAAATAGGGCACTATTTGAGAGGACAGCCATTTGTAGTGGTGTCTGAAACAATAGTGGATGTTATAGAGTGCACTCGTTCAATCCCACAATGCACTGCAATAAAGAGTGTACAACCAATGCACGCTCAACGGCTAGAGCAGTGGTTCCCAACCACGTTCCTGGAGGCCTCCTTTGCCTGACACACCCACATCAGATTTTGGAGTCACGACATGAGCTGATGACTTGAATCAGGTGTGTTTGATTGAGGAGACATGCAAAAAGTGCACTGTTGTTGGGCCTCCAGGATTGTGGTTGGGAACCACTGGGCTAGAGAATACCCATAATGCACTGTGATGGTCACGCTGAATGAGTTCCCACGTCAGACAATTTGTCTGGTTAGGACATGCCTTCAGGCTGTTTAAATTAGCTTTTCAAAGCTGAAATTTCTGCCAAAGGTCAACTCAAGCAACAGAGCAGGCAATGCCAGGGAATGAATGCCAGGGTATGGCAACTGCCATATGTAAACGCCACCCCTGTGCCCAGACCTGTTGTTTCAAAGTAAAAAAAATAAAATTCAACAGCAAAAACAAACTTCTGGAGGCAGCAGCAACAATAGATTCCTGCGTTGATGAGCGCTTGTGTGGGGGGATTTTTCATTCGTGTCCAGTGTCTGCTGAAACTAGTGCGCATGTGTCGACCACATGTGTTTTGTGCATGCTATCAAACGGAGTATACATTGCAAGGTTTTGCATTTGATGTGTAAAGTATACTATGGGCTCTAAGGTCTATAAACATTTTAGGAGTAAATAAGGTACACTGTTGTCCCTTTAAGTCCTAGTGACAGGCCGTTGTGCCGCCAAGCATACAATTTCGCCGCATGTATGTGCCTTTTCTTTAGTTTGTTTACAATACCTGTTTTGCCTCACATAAAGCATATACATTTATAGACCATGTCTGTGCATTATATGTATGTGTGAACATGTTACAAACGTAGTAAAATACTCCATGGAGTGTGGGGGACAGGATGTGCCGGGCATGTGTCAAAACTGGGCGCGGATGATGTAGCTGGCACTTACGCTAGCTCCCCGCCAAACCTCAACCGTCCTTTAGAGATTTGCAGCGTTTGCCACTGAGCAGGAACTCAGCACGCCGTGATTGTTTTCTCATCAAACCTGGCTTATTTTCACGTGGGGTTGCCTCTTGCATACGGTGTGATTATTTGCTGAATGAAGGTCTTTTACTGTGCGGCTAAGTGCCACAAGTCGCATTATGAGTCTCTTTGCTGATTGGCTCCAAGGGAAACGTTGGGACATGTTAAGGCATGGTGCCAGGATTGAGTTACACCACAATTAGTCCAACTGGTAGGGCTAGGAGTGAGAAAAATCACATGGTTAGTGTTTACAAATGGGGATGAATAGGGGATGACAAGGAAAGGAGGATGTGTTTGCTGTCACAGACTGTATAGGTATCAGTGTTGATGAGTGATTAACTAAAACCAGCCGTTTTTTTCAGTAGCTCCACATTACTTTTAAGGCAGTCTGTAAACAGTGAACTTTACCAGTAACAAGATGAAGCAAGTTGTACGAAATAAATGCATGCTTTTAAGCATTTTTTCTTTGATATTTTTGCTCACAGCATCTCTTGAGCTTGATGCATTGCTCCAGAGAAAAGCATCAGCAACATGCATACATGTAAAATAATAATAAAAACACAACAATAATTGTATTAATGATATATAACTGTATTATGTGTATTTAAAGGGGTACTTCAGCGCTGGGAAGATCAATCTGTTTTTAAACTGGGTCATTAATGTAGTAGAAATGTAAAATTATTTTTGAATTTGGTGCCTTCTAGAAAAAACTTTTTGTCTCATGGGGATGAAAGACAACAATTCCCAGAACACACTGCTTCACTGCCCTACTCTAGGCACGGCTAGTCGGCTACTGGATTACTGAATCACTTGCCTACCACGTTCATTTTCAGAAAATCAGTTCAGTTAGAGACACTACAATTAAAACTGAACGTGTGTGTTCGATATAATGTGAGTGAGCCGATTGAGCGTCACGGCACAAACGCAGCAGGATCGGATTACATTCATCACATGAACTGAGGTAATCGCGGGATTTGCGGCTGCATTCACAGCGCCTGATCAGTCTGGAATCTGTTCAGTTCATGTCTTTGGAAGCTTAACTGTCATAGGAAGTTCATTTTAAAAGTTAAAACACTCACTTTGCTCTCCACCGCTCCGTTTACACGAATCTCCGCAGCTCCGCGACCCGAGTGTACTGCCTGATCGGTGTATACCCGAAGTATGGCTAGTTTCAAGGGTGGTTTTTGTGTAAATTGTCTCCGCTGACTACTTCCTTTGGCTCTTTCTATGCTAATGAAATGGACACCTCCATGACACATTGTTCTATTACTCTTGTATTATTTTCTGCATTTTAACCAACGCAGTCTCATCATTACCGTCTTCCCACCTCCTGACCACACACGCACACATTTACCCTTCCAGGAAAGGTAAGGGAGATGCCCTCTCGTTTCCCGTACAGCTGTAACCTCAAAAGGTGATCCATTATAATGTTTATCATTCTTTTCTGGGAAACAGGTTATAAAGGAGAAGTCTGCATGCTCTGTTTATTGACACACTGATTCTCAGTGTGCCTGACGCAGTGTCTTAAGAATGATCAGTGCCCACCTAAAGACTCCCATTAAGCTATCTTGTGTTTCCTGCATACACCTGATCCAGGATCAGCCATGCCAATACACTCAATTACTCGTGGTGAATCACCACAGGGTCACAAACAGACTCAGTTAGTGGAGCAGAGGGGAGTTGTAGTTGTTTAGAAGGGTGGAGGGCTGGTCACTGCCTTCAGCCACAGACTCTCCGCAGCAGAAACGTCTATTAAAAGAGCAACTGAGAATAGATTGTTTGACTTTGTCAGACATGTGTTTGTCTTTCCTGTTCGTAAATCAAAGGCGTCTGGTGTCCGACGTCAAAAAAGGATCCTTTTCCAAAAATAGGCAGTGCATCATAGAGAAATGGAGAGTTCTTGTTTTTGAATATTTAAACCAGACTGCTCAGACTAAAATTTATTGCAAATTAAAACAAAAAATTACGGCATTGACACAAAGTACTGAATCGTGTTTACACACCAAGTGGCCATCAAATAGCAACCGCAATGCAATGCTTGGTTTCAATAAGCATACAAATCTAACTTTAAAATGGCAACCCATAATTGCTATAATTGCCAGCTACTGGTCGTACAACAAACCTGTACAAATAACAACACGCCCAAGATTCTCTGTAATGACTTAAAATATGACTTTGCACACACTTCATTGGTACATAAACATTACAAAGTTTAGTTGCTGTTATTTGGTGAACTCTATGTCTATGAGGAACATTGCTTTATCTTTTTTTTTACATATAAAACTTTTCAGTAACATATGTAATAATTTTTGCATTTATGTACAATTCTTTCAGCCAGTTGGAATGTACATTTAAAGCAAGAATGGACTTTTTATGATGATTTGATTCACACACTTGCATACTTTTTTTAATTCATTCTTTCAGTTCTTAACCTTTGTTTTAGTGTTGCACCTCACCTCCATTAGAAAGTCTTGTATAGCGGTCAGTGACGGTGTGAGCATTAATCATTCATGTCAATGTTTAACCATCAAATAGCAGCAATACATTATATTGGTTTATATTGATTTATAATTTGTGCAGGACAGCAGAAGAAAAGTACTGGACGCCCCAAAATCTAAAATTGCTTATTTATGTGAGTGTTGAAAACTTCTCCTAAACGGATGTAACTACGGTCTTCTCAGGCAAAGAGAAAACTTTACCAAACATATACTGAATGAGTGTGATCACTCCAGCTTGTTTGTGATCAAATAAATTAAGTCTTCAAATAAATCTTTTCAACAGTTTTCCCCTACAATTATTCATATTCTTGTTCTTGTGGATAGATGACGTTTTCATTCAGCACGTTAATGAGGCATTGGTATTCTTAGGTCCCTTGCCAGTGTACTGACTATCTTGCCATCTTTAGTAATGCTGCTATTCTAATATTATTTCAGTCTTGAACTGATATAAAATAGGAGAATGGATATTTGTAGTTCTTGTAGGTGAAGGGGTGAGTGGTGGTGAGTGGTGAGTGGTGGTGAGTGGTGGTGAGTGGTGAGTGAGTGTGAGAGAGTGAGAGAGAGTGAGAGAGTGAGAGAGTGAGAGTGAGAGAGTGAGTGGTGGTGAGGTGGTGAGTGGGTGAGAGAGTGAGAGAGTGAGAGAGTGAGAGAGTGAGAGAGTGAGAGTGAGAGAGTGAGAGAGTGAGAGAGTGAGAGAGTGGGTGAGTGAGTGGAGTGGGTGAGAGGGTGAGAGGGTGAGAGGGTGAGAGGGTGAGAGGGTGAGAGGGTGAGAGGGTGAGAGGGTGAGAGGGTGAGTGGGTGAGTGGGTGAGTGGGTGAGTGGGTGAGTGGGTGAGTGGGTGAGTTTGAGTGGGTGAGTGGGTGGGTGGGTGGGTGGGTGGGTGAGTTTGAGTGGGTGAGTTTGAGTGGGTGGGTGAGTGGGTGGGTGAGTGAGTGGGTGGGTGGGTGAGTGAGTGAGTGGTTGGATGAGTGGGTGAGTGAGTGAGTGGGTGGGTGGGTTGGTGGGTGGGTGGGTGGGTGAGTTTGAGTGGGTGAGTTTGAGTGGGTGAGTTTGAGTGGGTGAGTGGGTGAGTTTGAGTGGGTGAGTGGGTAAGTTTGAGTTGGTGAGTTTGAGTGGGTGGGTGGGTGAGTGGGTGGGTGAGTGGTGAGTGAGTGAGTGGGTGGGTGGGTGAGTGGGTGAGTGGGTGGGTGGGTGGATGAGTGGGTGAGTGGTGAGTGAGTGAGTGGGTGGGTGGGTGAGTGAGTGAGTGAGTGAGTGAGTGAGTGGGTGGGTGGGTGAGTGGGTGGGTGGGTGGGTGAGTGGGTGGGTGGGTGAGTGGGTGGTGGTGGTGAGTGGAGTGAGTGGGTGAGTGGGTGAGTGGGTGAGTGGGTGGGTGGGTGAGTGGGTGAGTGGGTGGGTGGGTGGGTGGGTGAGTTTGAGTGGGTGAGTTTGAGTGGGTGAGTTTGAGTGGGTGGGTGAGTGGGTGGGTGAGTGAGTGAGTGGGTGAGTGGGTGAGTGAGTGGGTGGGTGGGTGAGTGAGTGAGTGAGTGAGTGGGTGGGTGGTTGGATGAGTGGGTGAGTGAGTGAGTGAGTGGGTGGGTGGGTGGGTGAGTTTGAGTGGGTGAGTTTGAGTGGGTGAGTTTGAGTGGGTGAGTGGGTGAGTTTGAGTGGGTGAGTGGGTGAGTTTGAGTTGGTGAGTTTGAGTGGGTGGGTGGGTGAGTGGGTGGGTGAGTGAGTGAGTGGGTGGGTGGGTGGATGAGTGGGTGTGTGAGTGGTGGAGTGGGTGGGTGGGTGGGTGGATGAGTGGGTGGGTGGGTGAGTGGGTGAGTGGTGGTGAGTGGGTGAGTGAGTGAGTGAGTGGGTGGGTGAGTGGGTGGGTGGGTGGGTGAGTGGTGAGTGGTGGTGGTGGTGAGTGAGTGGTGAGTGAGTGGGTGAGTGGGTGAGTTGGTGAGTTTGAGTGAGTGAGTGGTGGTGAGTGAGTGAGTGAGTGAGTGAGTGGTGAGTGAGTGAGTGAGTGGGTGAGTGGGTGGGTGAGTGGGTGAGTGGGTGAGTGGGTGAGTGGGTGAGTGGGTGGGTGGGTGAGTGGGTGAGTGGGTGGGTGGGTGAGTGGGTGAGTGGGTGAGTGGGTGAGTTGGTGAGTTTGAGTGAGTGAGTGAGTGGGTGAGTGGGTGGGTGAGTGGGTGAGTGGGTGAGTGGGTGAGTGGGTGAGTGGGTGAGTGGGTGGGTGGGTGAGTGGGTGAGTGGGTGGGTGGGTGGGTGGGTGAGTTTGAGTGGGTGAGTTTGAGTGGGTGAGTTTGAGTGGGTGGGTGAGTGGGTGGGTGAGTGAGTGAGTGGGTGAGTGGGTGAGTGAGTGGGTGGGTGGGTGAGTGAGTGAGTGAGTGAGTGGGTGGGTGGTTGGATGAGTGGGTGAGTGAGTGAGTGAGTGGGTGGGTGGGTTGGTGGGTGGGTGGGTGGGTGAGTTTGAGTGGGTGAGTTTGAGTGGGTGAGTTTGAGTGGGTGAGTGGGTGAGTTTGAGTGGGTGAGTGGGTGAGTTTGAGTTGGTGAGTTTGAGTGGGTGGGTGGGTGAGTGGGTGGGTGAGTGAGTGAGTGGGTGAGTGGGTGGGTGGGTGGATGAGTGGGTGGGTGAGTGGGTGAGTGGGTGGGTGGGTGGATGAGTGGGTGAGTGAGTGAGTGAGTGGGTGGGTGGGTGGTGGTGGTGGTGGTGAGTGGTGAGTGGTGAGTGGTGGTGAGTGAGTGAGTGGTGGTGAGTGAGTGAGTGGTGAGTGGTGAGTGGTGAGTGAGTGGTGAGTGAGTGAGTGCGTGGTGAGTGAGTGAGTGGGTGAGTGGGTGGGTGAGTGGGTGGGTGTGAGTGAGAGGGTGGGTGGGTGAGTTTGAGTGGGTGGGTGAGTGAGTGAGTGAGTGAGTGAGTGGGTGGGTGGGTGAGTGAGTGGGTGGGTGAGTGGGTGAGTGAGTGGGTGAGTGGGTGGGTGAGTGGGTGAGTGGGTGAGTGAGTGGGTTAGTGGGTGAGTGGGTGAGTGAGTGTGTGAGTGGGTGGGTGAGTGGGTTGGTGGGTGGGTTGAGTGAGTGAGAGGGTGGGTGGGTGAGTTTGAGTGGGTGGGTGGGTGAGTGAGTGAGTGAGTGGGTGTGTGAGTGAGTGGGTGAGTGAGTGAGAGGGTGGGTGGGTGAGTGAGTGAGTGAGTGAGTGGGTGAGTGAGTGAGAGGGTGGGTGGGTGAGTTTGAGTGGGTGGGTGGGTGAGTGAGTGGGAGAGTGGGTGGGTGAGTTTGAGTGGGTGGGTGGGTGAGTGAGTGGGGGTGGGTGAGTTTGAGTGGGTGGGTGGGTGAGTGAGTGGGGTGGGTGAGTTTGAGTGGGTGGGTGGGTGAGTGAGTGGGGTGGGTGGGTGAGTGGGTGGGTGAGTGGGTGAGTGAGTGGGTTGGTGAGTGAGTGAGTGGTCCTGGTAAACCCCACATTATGAGGTTGGCAATAAATGTAATCCTTGCCATTGTGGGGACATTTTTTTGGTCCCCATGAGGAAAAAAGCTTATAAATCATACTAAGTGATGTTTTTTGAAAATGTAAAAATGCAGAAAGTTTCCTGTGATGGATAAGTGTAGGGGTATGGTTAGGTTATGGAATAAAATATACAGTTTGTACAGTATAAAAATATATTATCATCAAGGATACTCAAATATCAGCCTTTTTCTGTTTTAGCCGCATGGTCCTTCCATTTGGCCTGCATTGGTGAGGACAGACAGACACTGCTTCTCTCCTGGATAAACTATGCCGTTAGAAAGGAAGGAGCCTTGATTAGTATCCTGTTTAAATCTCTCAAAAATACAGAATGTTTGGTCTTTCCTAGAAATTCATGAGATGATTATCCGTGTGTAGGAACAGACCAGCTTAAGATTTGCCGTTAATTAAATTTTTTATTACATACTACAAATGTTTTGCCTCCTTTTAGCTTTCCCTCATTAATAAGTGCACTCATGCCAGGACTCCAGATAATAAAATCACATGGAGCTAGGACTTGGACTGCAATGGTCTATTAAGGACAGGTGTAAATGGTTTAAATTTATGTGGTTACGGGTTAAGCAGAGGACATATGTTTAGTCTTTACTGAAAAAAAAAACTCTTATGAGGAGACGATCTGTGTGTGGACAGAGGCCAGCTTAATTTTTTGCTGTCAATTAGAAATGTATTACTTAATACGAAACTTCTGCCAGGTTAAGGAGAGGACATGTAATGGCATGCCACATGTTTATCACACAACTCATAAAGAAAGATTGTCTGATGATATTGCTCAATGTTGTAAGTTTAATGGGTCATGCTCACTTCCCTTATTTTTTACATTTACTTGTATTGCTCAAAGGTAATGTAAATCATTGAGTCATTGAACACTTAAAGGTGATCAGTAACACTTTACAATAAGGTTCCATTTGTTAACATTATTTTAGTTAGCATGAACTAACAATGAAAAAACTACTAAGGCATTTATTAATGTTCATTTCAAAATGTACTAATACGTTAATATTAACAGATACAACACTTGATTTAAAAAAAAGTTTGTGCTGCCTTAATTTTAAGTTTAGTCAACTTGAAAAATAAAATTGTATAAAGTGTATATTTGAGTTTTTACAGTGATTTAATGTACCTGAGCTAACATGGATAGTTTTATTTCTATTAACAAAGATTAATAAAAACTAAAAAGAAAAGATTGCACATTGCTAGGTAACGTTAGGTAATGCATTTAACTAAAAGTATTCGTTAATCTCTAAAATACTAGTAATTTAATAACACTGAGCAAATATCAAAATTAATATGCATTTATGTTGATGGCCAAATTTGCTTGTAGCTATTTAAGTTTTAATGTATGTAGACAATTATTTTATCAAAATAAAAATAAAAAATCATGATTTATCACAACTTTTTTTCTTTAAATAAAATGTCGTTCAGATAACATATTTTGAGTTTCTTTGTATTAACTCAAATGTTTAATTTCAAATAACTTTTAAAGCAACCAGGTTCCCAATGCCTAAGATACATGTATCTTATGAAAAAAGCGTCTTTAATAATAATTCTCTATCTGTAAAATGCTGGCTTCTCTCTTCCATTAAACAAACAGAACACGCCGTTCACGTCACGTCTTGCCAGGAGCCATCAGCGTAATTCGGGCCGTCTTTCACAAACGTCTAGTATTAAATTCTCCCAATGGGGACAGCTTACGAAAAGGACCATTGCCAACAATGTCTAGTGCGTGCAAATGTTTATTTTAAAAGTTATGTTTGAGTATTGATTTCATTTCTCTCTCCTCCTGTACTTGGCTTAAGGACTCCGTCTGTCCATCATGCATTTCAGCACCAGGCAGGCCTCATTATAGTCCTCTCCGTCCCAGCCAGCAATGATAAGAGAGACACAATGTTGGCCTGGCCAAGAAAAACACTTTAGACCCTGAGCTGGTTTCACGTTGGAACCTGGATATAGAATATCTCACCTTTGCGAGGAAAAAGAAATGAACAGAAAACATTATTATCTGACATGCCCCCATTTCTCTCCGTCGTCCACGGTTTGTATTTAATTACCACCAAATGAGGTTATGTTTCATTTGCTGTGAAACAACTCTTCTGCAATTCTAATAAAATGTTCTACATTTCTCTTATTATGGTTTCCCATCCACTCACGGTGTCTGCGCCTCGGCGCGAGGCCTAGGTAAATGGCAAGTAGTTCCAGTGGAAGCCGCAAACCTTTCGTCCGCTGGCATACCGAGTCGTGCCAAAGAGTCCATCTCATTTTGAAAACCTAGACGCATCAATATACCTCTTCCTCATGAGGGCAGGAAAAACTAATTATAAGGGGAAGGGTATGTTTGGAGCTGTCCGGACAATTTTGACAGGTGAACATAAACCATTCCCTCCATGAACTCAGTTTGCTTTGTCAAATGGGAGTGTTCATAACCTCCACGTATTGCGGCAGCACTGACTTTTAATTTTACGCTCTTGAGAGATCATAAATACTGGAAACTGTGCTGAGTATGCATATGATTTCATTAAATATTCAATTTTTAATCAATACCCCCTTCTTTTTTTCTTCTGTGCTGATCTATATGGCTGTATATATGTGTATGTTGTGTGTGTGTGTAATGTATGTGTATGTGTGTGTCTGTGTGTATGTATGTGTATGTTGTGTGCGTGTGTGTATATTGTCTGTGTATGTGCACGCACAGCACACTCACGCATACATAGATACACACACACACACACACGATACTCACGCAACATACACATGATACGCACACATAAACACACGTATGCACAAACACACACGCACAGAAGATACACACACGCACACATATGCACACACACACATACACACACTAGATACACTCACGCACACTACATATATACACACACACACAAGATACACACGCACACACCATACACACAACATACACACCATACACACACACACACACACACACACACACACACGCACACACACACACACCTGCATCTTTTACACACACACAGCACACCACACACACATGCTCACAAGTGCACACACACACAACCATCTAAAGTTTGGGGTCCATTTGTGTTGTTGTTGTTTTAATCAATTGATCAAAAGTGACACTAAAGACATTTATAATGTTACAAATTCTGTGTCAAATAAATGCTGTTTTTTTTAACTTTCTATTCATCAAAAAATCCTGAAAATGTATCAGTTTCCACAAAAACATGAAGCAGCACAACTGTTTTTAACTCTGATAATAAAAAAAAATTTCTTGAGCAGCAAAACAGCATATTAGAAATATATTTTCAGTATATGTATATGTGTGTGTATGTAATAAATTGGTTTGCTCATCAGGTGGATTGTGTAATATTGGAATAGACATCTGTACACATCATTTGGAGGGATTTGGGGACAACTTGTTCTTTTGCTGTTATGTTTATTTAAGTTTTAGTGGTTGTGTGCTGTTCACAAACTACCTACGTGGTTCACAGTGCTATTTATACATGTTTTTTCAGAGCTCTGCCCTATCAGCCGTGTGCGTGTTTCCTCAGGGAGTCTCCAGCTTGTTACAGCTCCTTCTGTTTACTCGCCTGATTCCATAAACGCAAACTCTCTTAATTCTCAATAAACCTCCAAAAGCACTTTCTGTGCCCAATGAGCAACTTTAATGTAGTGCTTGATATCCTCAACAGTTAATGATTCTCTTTTTTCAGAAACGTTAGGCTAAATGTCTGCTTGTGTGAAGAAAGTTATACGTTAGCATGCCACCAAATGACTACTCGAATTACACCGGTCAGGCATTACAGGTGAAGTGAATAACACTGATTATCTCTTCATCACTGCTCCTGTTAGTGGGTGGGATATATTAGGCAGCAAGTGAACATTTTGTCCTCAAAGTTGATGTGTTAGAAGCAAGAAAAATGGGCAAGCGTAAGGATTTAAGCGAGTTTGACAAGGGCCAGATTGTGATGGCTAGACGACTGGGTCAGAGCATCTCCAAAACTGCAGCTCTTGTGGGGTGTTCCCGGTCTGCAGTGGTCAGGATCTATCAAAAGTGCTCCAAGGAAGGAACAGTGGAGAACCGGCCACAGGGTCATGGGCGGCCAAGGCTCATTGACGCACGTGGGGAGCGAAGGCTGGCCCGTGTGGTCCGATCAAACAGACGAGCTACTGGAGCTCAAACTGCTCAAGAAGTTAATGCTGGTTCTGATAGAAAGGTGTCAGAATACACAGTGCATCGCAGTTTGTTGCGTATGGGGCGGCATAGCCGCTGACCAGTCAGGGTGCCCATGCTGACCCCTGACCCCGCCGAAAGCACCAACAGTGGCACGTGAGCATCAGAACTGGACCACGGAGCAATGGAAGAACACTCACATTTTCTTTTACATCACGTGGATGGCCGGGTGCGTGTGCGTGGCTTACCTTGGGAACACATGGCCCCAGGATAAACTAATGGGATGCCTAATCGTTATACATTACATTCAGTGTTGGGATAAGCTACTTTTTAAAGTAATGAGTTACTCCCTAAAAGTATCTAATTGTGTTACTTAGTTACTTTTTATTAAAAAAAAAAGTAAAGCAGTTAAGACTCGCTCTCGTCCAGGCTTTGTAGGTGTTTTTTTACTCTCTTCTGCAAGCATTTAATGCAGTAATGCATTCAACAACACAGCCTATATATCACACACCTTCATTTCCTTTTGAAAACACATTTAGAATACTATTATATTCTGAGCACTTGGAATATTTCCCGACCACCAGAGGGATGTATGCCATACAAAAGACCTGTTAACATCACAGGTTAAATGACCTACTGTACAACTCTTTTTATTGAAAGGAATGTTTTTTGTACTTTCTGTCTGTTCGTGCATGCACGAGTGTGCATGTCTAAGTGACAACGTTATAGAGAAAATATTTTTTTTTCACAAATTAAACTAATAAATTCCTTTAAAAAAGTAACTGAAATATTGTGCAAATTAACAAATACATTCTTTTCTTGTTACATAAAAAAGTAATCTGATTATTTATTGCACATTACTTGTAATGTTACCCCAAAGACTGATTATATTATATTATATTATATTATATTATATTATATTATATTATATTATATTATATTATATTATATTATATTATATTATATTATATTATATTATATTATATTATATTATATTATATTATATTATATTGTATTATATTATACAACAAGGACAGTTTTCACATGTATTATTTTTAAAGTAAGAACATTAGCAGACAGCGAATATTGTCTCTTAATGTCCTAGAGTTTTGATTTTGTACATCGAAAATTATAACTGACCTAAAATGTATTTAATAAAACATGGCACAATATTGAACAACATTTTCATCTGAAAAAAAAGCGCCAAAAAAACCCTTAAAAAACGAGTAATAATGGTTTATAGTTTTCCGCACAAACTCCCTTTATAAGGAGTTTTATGAATATTGTCTTACAGTAATTTTCAGGATTACACCTACACACACACACACACACACACACACACACACACACACACACACACACACACACACACACACGTCTGATGCGCTATCCTTCTGGGGACTCGCCATAGGCGTAATGCATTTTATACTGTACAAACCGTATTTTCTATCCCCCTACACTGCCCCTGCCCCTAAACCTACCCATCACACACACACACACACACACACACACACACACACACACACACACACACACACGTCTGATGCGCTATCCTTCTGGGGACTCGCCATAGGCGTAATGCATTTTATACTGTACAAACCGTATTTTCTATCCCCCTACACTGCCCCTGCCCCTAAACCTACCCAACACACACACACACACACACACACACACACACACACACACACACACACACACACACACACACACACACACACACACACACACACTGCCCCTGCCCTAAACCTACCCATCAACACACACACACACACACACACACACACACACACACACACACACACACACACACACACACACACACACACACACACACACTGCCCCTGCCCCTGCCCCTAAACCTACCCATCACAGGAGACTGCGCAGTTTACTTTCTGTGAAAACCTCATCCTGTGTGATTTATAAGCATTTTGAAAAGTGAGGACATGGGGAACGTCCTCATATTTCACCCTCTTTTTGTAATACCTGTGTCATACCCATGTCATTATACACATTTGTGTCCTGATATTTCACAAAACATGCCCACACACACACACACACACACACACACACACACACACACATACATTTACAGTCACACACTCACACAGACACACACACACAGCTGATGTTGTGCTCTGATACACAGGGTTTGCCTGTTATCAGATCTCACATCATAACTTCTGCTCCCATTGGAGTCGTGACCAGCGGTTCAGACCAGTGCAGTCTTTCATGCCAGTCACACAAACAATACACTTCAATTAGAGAGACTCCTGCATCTGATTAATCTACTTACATTGGCAGTAGCTGAGCATATCTCCACATATCATTACATCAGGTCATAAACGCTGCAGTTATTAGTACAAGAAATTGCTGTTTGGTCTACAGCGCTGAATGAAGCGTATCGAGGTGGCGTACAAACAATTTGACGGACGTTCTGTTTTGCCCTCTTAGCTTCTTATTTTCCAGAACATTTTGTAAAGAAAAGCCTCGTATGTCTGGTCCAAGAGCACCGGAGGAAGGTCTTATGTCATGATTGGGCAGAGTAACTGGCGAATAGTCTGACAGATGATAGCTCAGCAAGTCTTGAGACGGACACAGGCTTCCAGTTATGAATTAAAGAGAGAGGGATTTGGGTTTTGTTTCATAAGCATGGATGATTAGCGCAGCGAGGAGAAACAACTAACTAACAGCATTAGCTCTTTTTTAAAGATACTATTGGTTTCCTAGAGACTCGTTTCTATCAGTTCAGTGTAGCAGAACAGAGCTGTACTGATGTTTAAGATTGTTTTAAAGCAACAATCCAACACCATCCAAACGGCCATCTGGGAAAGATCAGTCTAGCAAATCTGTTCAAATATTTGACATGATCAATTCACACACACAAAAGAAGGTGTGTTTGAGATCGCTTGGCACGTCTTCTTTTTGAAGCTGTTTAGCTCCGTGCTGCTGCTGCTGTCTGAGTTGGGAAATGTTTTTGTGTAAATGTATCTGTTCAAGCGCAATGTTGCCACTGCAAAAAAATAATAATTTCATAATCTGTTTTTGTTTTCCACTACTAATATCTAAACATTCTTGAAACAAAAAGCAAAAACGTTTAAGATTGTTTTCAGAAAATTGAAAAAAAAAAAGATTAAATTTGATAAAAATGCATCCATCCATCTGTCGTTCCTTCCATCCATCCATCATGTCTATCTATGATTCTATTTGATCATCCATCCTTCCATTCATCTATCTATTATTTCATCTGTACATCCATTGATCAATCTGTCTGTCTGTCTATTTATCATTATATTGTTCAAACCATCCATCCATCCATCCATCCATCCATCCATCCATCCATCCATCCATCCATCCATCCATCCATCCATCCATCCATCCATCCATCCATCCTTTTATCGATCAATCCACCTGTCTATCATTCTACCATTCCATCCATCACCTGTCTATCATTCCATCTATCATTCTATCATTCCATCCATCCATCATTCCATCGATCCATCTATCATTCTATCGTTCCATCCATCATTCCATCCATCCATCTATCATTCTATCATTCCATCCATCCATCATTCCATCGATCCATCTATCATTCTATCATTCCATCCATCCATCATTCCATCGATCCATCTATCATTCTATCATTCCATCCATCCATCATCTGTCTGTCTGTCTTTCTATCATTCTATTGTTCCATCCATCATTCAGTCGTTCCATCCATCCTTCTATCGTTCCATCCATTCATCTGTGTATCTTTCTATTGTTCCATCTATTCTATCATTCCATCCATCATTCTATCGTTCCATCCATCATTCTATCTTTCCATCCATCATTCTATCGTTCCATCCATCATCCTTCTATTGTTCCATCTATTATATCGTTCCATCCATCATTCTATCGTTCCATCCATCATTCTATCATTCCATCCATCATCCTTCTATTGTTCCATCCATCATCCTTGTATTGTTCCATCTATTCTATCGTTCCATCCATCATTCTATCATTCCATCCATCATCCTTCTATTGTTCCATCCATACATCCATCCGTCCGTCATTCCATTGTTCCATCCATCCGTCTATCTATCACTCCATCCAGCCATCTGTCCGTCCATCAATCTATCATTCCATCCAGCCATCTGTCATTCTATCATTCCATTGTTCTGTCCATCCATCTGGCTATCTATCATTCTGTCTTTCCTTCCATCCGTCCGTCTGTCCATCATTCTGTTGTTCCATCCATCTGTGGGACGGCTTATACCGGTGACAAATTCCTTGTATGTTTTGGCCAATAAAGTTGAGTCACATAAATTGTAAAGATACTTCTGGGAAAACTATTCATGCTTATACTACTAAATGACCAGAATGGATGAGAAATGCTGGAAATACTGCTCTTTAAGTAAGTTAAATTGTGCACCAGAAATGGAGTAAATTATAAATGTATCGTCAGACGTTGCCTACTTAAGTACTTTTATTAGTAGCAAAAGTTTGGCTAACTAATTTTGCAAAAGAGTAGCTTAACTGTGGTTTAACTACTTTAAATTATTATAATCTATAAATCTTCACTTCAAGATGTCAGGTACAAATTCAGGGGTCCGAACCGGCTTTAGCTGCTAACAGGCCTTCGAGAGCCCAGGAAAGCTGGAGTTGTTGGAGAGGATTTTGGGGCAGGAGTGCACTGGATCTGCCTCATTAGCTGTCAATCAGATAAGCCAGTTCGCTGACATGATCGTTAGTGTAATTGTGTGTGTTAACCAGGCCTAGGCCGATGCCTCTGGCACTGCGCACTGCACACAGTATCTGATGGATGAACACCCGACTTTGGCAAAGAGAGATGCTTCTACCTTGGCCGGTGCACACAACCACAAAAACACACACAGATACTGAGAATGACATCACGGTCCGGTCAAGCACAGGCTGGACGGATGCATTAACATTTCTGCAACACTTAAACTCACGGAGACAGAAAAGAGGAAAAAGAAGGAAAGCGGGAGATGACTGCTTCTTCACCAGCTCCCAGTTGAATTATGGGACGTGGAGGCAGACATGGCAAGGTTTCATAGCTCATTGGTTTTCAGAGCTGCGGCTTAGTCGCACCACACGGATGTAATTTGTACCACATGTGTTCGAACGTGCCCTCTCGCAGAAAAAGTGGGTGCTTTAGACACTTTGCACAAGGAGTGCAGTAAAAAAAATAAAAGTCTAAAGGGTCGGCGTTCTCCTCTGGCGGTGAAAAAGGCCGTGCCCTGACACGAGATGACAAGGTGGAACAGTGAGTGGGTTTGAAGGAAGGCAGGCAGGCGCAGAGGTCAGGGCTGGAGGTGACTGCGTCAGGTACACTGTCAAGCAAAGCCTCCAGTGGCTAATAAAACCACACTGAGTGCTCATTCACATCGGCTGCGTTATTCCTGAGAGTCCAGCTGCACAAGTCGTGAGCGGTTGCGTACGCACAGGACTCGTGTTCAAGAACTGCTGCAGATGGAACAGAGCGCAGGGGTCTCACCACACGACTCGCTGGATAATACACTGCTCTCATGCTGTCAGGTCAAAGAAATGTATCGATGACACGTCATCAAAGAACAATATTTAAAAAATCTCACAGATGGATGCAAAGCCATATCCAGCCATCAATCCATCCTTTGTCATCTTCCATTTTTGCCTCTTCCTGTTCCCATCCATCCCATCCTTTTGTATTCTTCCATTTTTTTTCCTGTTCAATCCATCCATCCACCCATTCTATTCACCCTCTTCTGTCCATCCATCAACCCTCTTTCTTCTATCAATCCATCATTTTGTTGTCATCCACTTTTACTTTTTCTGTTCCATTCATCCATCCACCCTTTGATTCACCCTCTTTCTTCTATTCATCAATCCATCCATCTATCAATCAACCCTCTTTCTTCCATCCATCCATCCATCCATCCATCAACCCTCTTTATTCCATCCATCAACCCTCTTTCTTCCATCCATCCATCCATCCATCCATCTATCCATCCATCCATCCATCCATCAACCCTCTTTCTTCCATCCATCCATCCATCCATCCATCCATCCATCCATCCATCAACCCTCTTTCTTCCATCCATCCATCCATCCATCCATCCATCCATCCATCCATCCATCCATCCATCCATCAACCCTCTTTCTTCCATCCATCCATCCATCCATCCATCCATCCATCCATCAACCCTCTTTCCTCCATCCATCCATCCATCCATCCATCCATCCATCCATCCATCCATCCATCCATCCATCCATCCATCCATCCATCCATCCATCCATCCATCCATCCATCAACCCTCTTTCTTCCATCCATCCATCCATCCATCCATCAACCCTCTTTCTTCCATCCATCCATCCATCCATCCATCCATCCATCAACCCTCTTTCTTCCATCCATCCATCCATCCATCCATCCATCCATCCATCCATCCATCCATCCATCCATCCATCCATCCATCCATCCATCAACCCTCTTTCTTCCATCCATCCATCCATCCATCCATCCATCCATCAACCCTCTTTCTTCCATCCATCCATCCATCCATCCATCAACCCTCTTTCTTCCATCCATCCATCCATCCATCAACCCTCTTTCCTCCATCCATCCATCCATCCATCCATCAACCCTCTTTCTTCCATCCATCCATCCATCCATCCATCAACCCTCTTTCCTCCATCCATCCATCCATCCATCCATCCATCCATCCATCCATCCATCCATCCATCCATCCATCAACCCTCTTTCTTCCATCCATCCCATCCATCCATCAACCCTCTTTCTTCCATCCATCCATCCATCAACCCTCTTTCCTCCATCCATCCATCCATCCATCAACCCTCTTTCCTCCATCCCATCCATCCATCCATCCATCAACCCTCTTTCCTCCATCCATCCATCCATCCATCCATCAATCCATCCATCCATCCATCCATCCATCCATCCATCCATCCATCCATCCATCCATCAACCCTCTCTTCCATCCATCCATCCATCCATCATCCATCCATCAACCTCTTTCTTCCATCCATCCATCCATCCATCCATCAACCCTCTTTCTTTCCATCCATCCATCCATCCATCAACCCTCTTTCTTCCATCCATCCATCCATCCATCCATCAACCCTCTTTCTTCCATCCATCCATCCATCCATTCCATCCATCCATCAACCCTCTTTCTCCATCCATCCATCCATCCATCCATCCATCCATCCATCCATCAACCCTCTTTCTTCCATCCATCCATCCATCCATCCATCCATCAACCCTCTTTCTTCCATCCATCCATCCATCCATCAACCCTCTTTCTTCCATCCATCCATCCATCAACCCATCTTTCATCCATCCATCCATCCATCCATCAACCCTCTTTCTTCCATCCATCCATCCATCCATCCATCCATCAACCCTCCATCCATCCATCCATCCATCCATCCATCAACCCTCTTTCTTCCATCCATCCATCCATCCATCAACCCTCTTTCTTCCATCCATCCATCCATCAACCCTCTTTCTTCCATCCATCCATCCATCCATCAACCCTCTTTCCTCCATCCATCCATCCATCCATCCATCCATCCATCTCTTCCATCCATCCATCCATCCATCCATCCATCCATCCATCCATCCATCCATCCATCCATCCATCCATCCATCCATCCATCCATCCATCCATCCATCCATCCATCCATCCATCCATCCATCCATCCATCCATCCATCCATCCATCCATCCATCCATCCATCCATCCATCCATCCATCCATCCATCCATCCATCCATCCATCCATCCATCCATCCATCCATCCATCCATCCATCCATCCATCCATCCATCCATCCATCCATCCATCCATCCATCCATCCATCCATCCATCCATCCATCCATCCATCCATCCATCCATCCATCCATCCATCCATCCATCCATCCATCCATCCATCCATCCATCCATCCATCCATCCATCCATCCATCCATCCATCCATCCATCCATCCATCCATCCATCCATCCATCCATCCATCCATCCATCCATCCATCCATCCATCCATCCATCCATCCATCCATCCATCCATCCATCCATCCATCCATCCATCCATCCATCCATCCATCCATCCATCCATCCATCCATCCATCCATCCATCCATCCATCCATCCATCCATCCATCCATCCATCCATCCATCCATCCATCCATCCATCCATCCATCCATCCATCCATCCATCCATCCATCCATCCATCCATCCATCCATCCATCCATCCATCCATCCATCCATCCATCCATCCATCCATCCATCCATCCATCCATCCATCCATCCATCCATCCATCCATCCATCCATCCATCCATCCATCCATCCATCCATCCATCCATCCATCCATCCATCCATCCATCCATCCATCCATCCATCCATCCATCCATCCATCCATCCATCCATCCATCCATCCATCCATCCATCCATCCATCCATCCATCCATCCATCCATCCATCCATCCATCCTTCCATCCATCCATCCATCCATCCATCCATCCATCAACCCTCTTTCTTCCATCCATCCATCCATCCATCCATCCATCAACCCTCTTTCTTCCATCCATCCATCCATCCATCCATCCATCAACCCTCTTTCTTCCATCCATCCATCCATCCATCCATCAACCCTCTTTCTTCCATCCATCCATCCATCCATCAAACCTCTTTCTTCCATCCATCCATCCATCCATCAAACCTCTTTCTTCCATCCATCCATCCATCCATCAAACCTCTTTCTTCCATCCATCCATCCATCCATCAAACCTCTTTCTTCCATCCATCCATCCATCCATCAAACCTCTTTCTTCCATCCATCCATCCATCCATCCATCCATCCATCCATCCATCAACCCTCTTTCTTTCCATCCATCCATCCATCCATCCATCAACCCTCTTTCTTCCATCCATCAACCCTCTTTCTTCCATCCATCCATCCGTCCGTCCATCCTCTTTTGTCCATCCGTCCGTCCATCCGTCCATCAACTAACAATGAGCAGTACTTTTGCAGCTCTTTAATTTGAGTATATACACATACAGCACATCAGATTGCATAAATTAGCTATTATATTATGAACATTAACAACTTTATAAATGCTGTAAATGTCAGATCATAATGTTTAATGCATTAACTAATGCTAACGAATTCTTACCAAAATGCTTTTGCCAATTTTTAATTTTATTTCAGAATAATCTGTAACATCTACACATTGAGCACATATAGAATTTAAAATGATAGTTTCATGAATCTTAAATGTGAATTGCAAGGTTGTTGAGGCACCATCTTGAATTTATTTATATTTTTTACCTCATTATGTTAGTGTTGCAAGTCTCTATTAATGGCTGAGCTGCAGCCAGACAGACATTATAAATGTTGCTTTGTGCAATTTAGGTGACTTTCTTTACCATTCCAAAACAGGTGTGAAAAATAGCACGTTTTGACAGCATTACCATTTATTGTATATTTGAACGACTATAAACACATTTCAGAGACAGCAAATATTATGAATACACGCATTATACATATTGTATGTGCTTCATTTTGTATTTCGATGGCTGTAAAACCTTGGTAGCCCTCCAGGTATTTCTCATTCTAATGCCAACAGGAACATCCCCTCCTGATGCACTCACACACACACACACACACACCCGGGCCTGAGGGGGCTGTGGTTTCTGATGGAAACAGCAGGGGCAGTAGCGTGGGTCTCAGCGTGAGTGCCGGGACAGGAGCTGTGGAGCCAGATGGGCGATCCTGCCGTTCACCTCCGCACAGGCCGCCTTTCACCTCTGTCTGATTCCACAAAGAGCAACTTATCCAAGCTTCACCGGGTCCCCCTCCTTGTCATCCTGAACCGCTGCCAGCCGAGACCACAGCTTAATAAAAACCCGACTCCCCGATATATTCACTGCCAAGCAGCAGAAGGTTAGGCTGCGTCGAGTGCGGCTGCTTGTATGGATGTCATGCACTCGAAACATTTGCCTGTGATATTGGTCAAGGCAGAGGTCACTTATGTCTTATAATCTTCCCAAAAGGAATTTTTACATATCAAAAGGTAGTATGTGAACACAAATGACATAATTAATTAGCAGCCGTTTAGCAATTCAGAACATGCCAGGGTAAACATTTACATTTATGCATTTAGCAGATGCTTTTATCCATAGTGAACAAAAGCAATCTGTCAAGATCAAACTGAGATAATGAAGCAATCAGTGCTATGTGACAAGAGCTACTCAGTGTTTATACATGTACAGTGGGGTCCACAGCCAAAATATCATTAAGTCTGAAAAAATAATTTATATTATTATTATTATTATTATTATTATTATTATTATCATTATTATTAATAGTAATAATAATAATGATTAGCATGTTGGTCTAAATACTTTTTTTTTTCTTTCTGGGAAAATAACAATACATTTTCAGGTTCAGAAATGAAAGACATTTTCAGAATTTTCAAAAATATAAACAATTTAACAACAAGAGTAAATTAATCATAATCATAATAATAATCAAATTGTTAAAATAAAAATGTGTTAGTGTCCTAGATATGATGCATGGTCTGAAATTATATTACTTTCCCACAAAATAATGATAATATAAATAGTTGTATTATTATTAATATATTTAATATTATTATTAATAATAATAATTACCACCACCATACTGGTATTCTTCCTTTTCAAGAAAATGTATTATAAATGTTTCAGGTTCTGCATTACATCTTTTAGGTTACTTATAAAATGCATAATTTATAATAATAATAATAATAATAATAATAATAATAATAATAATAATAATAATAATAATAATAATAATACAAATTTACTTTTAATATTGATGATTTATTATTACTATTATTGTTGGTATTATTATTGTAATTAATAATAATTATTATTATATATTGGTATTTGTCCTGTTCAAGAAAATGTATTATAAATGTTTCAGGTTCTGCATTACAAGGTTACTGATAAAATGTACTCATTTATAATAATAATAATAATAATAATAATAATAATAATAATAATAATAATAATAATAATAATAATAATAATAATAATAATATTCATATAAAGTATTTATTATTACTATTGTGATTATTTATTTACTTATTATTAATATTACTATTGTTATTTATTATTATTATTATTATTATTATTATTATTATTATTATTATTATTATTATTATTATTATTATTATTATTATTATTATTATTATTTTATTCAGTATTTAATTATAAAAATAGGCATTTAAACTAGTGATCTCAGATTTTGGGGCCCAGCGTACACCTTCCGTTAGAAGAGTCTTAGCGGTCACAGGGCTGTGTTCAGGTGGGGTTTAGCAGTGAGCGCGCGTGTTGCATTCAAACGTGGCCTGTGTTCAGAAACAGACAAAAGTCATTAAAACCTGCCTTCACGACGGGCTTTCTGAGGCTGCCTCTACAGAAGGCCATAGTAGCAGTGAAAAGCTGTCAGGACGGTCCCCTGAGCCAGATTCTGTTACCTTCGGGGGACGACTGGCGAGAGAACATGCTAATTTGACGAGCCGCTGCTACAAACTGACAATTTGGAGAACTATTTCAGCACTTATTAGCCTGCACAAACCTCAGTAGCAACGGCCGTAGAGATGTTTTGACACGCTGCCAAAATACAGTGTCATTGTGCTGAGGACTGGACATATTTCAGCTCGCTCAGATAGAGCGACGGTTAGCGCCAGTGTCCTGGGATGTTTATGCGTTAAGCTTCTTACACTTAAATTAAATTAAATCTGAAATTTGTCACTGAAGAATGAATCATAATCAACATTTGTCCAGTCACATGGCTTCATCATGTTAAAGAAGCACATGTTGGAGGTTTCTAGGGTTCAGGTCAGGGGACTGGAGAAGATTCATTTTTGTGCTCTGTGACCTATTTTTGTGTTGATTTTAATGTTTGTTTATTAATGTTTGTTGATTCATAACACCTTTAGTTGATTGGAATGCCTTAATTAGACTTTGCTCATATTTATCCATTGTGCCAATAATTCTGACCTATAATCCTGTCTTACAGCGATTTCTTATCCTAGGTGTATCTGGATAGTCATATGCTTCAATTTGTTCGTTGCTGTTATGTGTCCAATCTTTCAATATGTGCTGGTAGTTCATGTTGCATACACCAATCTTGGCTGAAAACCACCGGAGTCTGGCTTTTGTCCAGCTGTCAGTGTTTAGAAGACGTTTCCTGTTCGACACACACTTGCTACAACACAGAACTGGCACAGACCGGTAAGTGATGAGAGTGGGGCAAAACACACTCTCTCCCTCTCCCTCTCCCTCTCGCTCACTCACACACACACACACACACACACACACACACACACACACACACACACACACACACACACACACACACACACACGTTGTGTTTCCATGTTTTATGGGGACATTCCATAGGCGTAATGTTTTTATACCATATAAACTATATATTCTATCCCCTACACTGCCCCTGCCCCTAAACCTACCCATCTCACACACACACACACACACACACACACACACACACACACACACACACACACACACACACACACACATACTGGTTTCCATGTTGGATGGGGACCTCATTTATTATCATCACTTGTGGGGACCACCTTTCTAAAGGTTCTAGAGGAATGAAAAAATTAGGGATACTTACCATAGCTGAGTTAACTTATACACGCCTTCAGATATCTGAAAAGATTAAGTAATGACTTGACCATGTGTTATGGGGACCTATGAAAATCAGTGAACATGTCTTACAGGGACCTAATTTGCATTTTATTTGCATTTTATTTGCATAGTTCACACACTTCCCAATTGATTTGTGGGGACCTATTTGCATAATTCACACAACTTCCCAATTGATTTGTGGGGACCTATTTGCATAATTCACACAACTTCCCAATTGATTTGTGGGGACCTATTTGCATAATTCACACAACTTCCCAATTGATTTGTGGGGACCTTGCAAGAACAATAAATATATTACTAAAAACAATTAATAGGCATTTATTTGAAGTAAATTTTCAAATTGCATTTGCCCATTTGCCCTTTAAAATTGGTTTAATCTACACAAAAGTAGAATTAAAATAAACAGTAGCAGTACAAAAGTTCAAATGAAGAAAATGTCTTAATGTGGAGATGTAGTGAGGCCTGCAAATAGTGCTAGATGCGCAAAGCCTCACTCTTGACTAAATCAACCTATGGCCAGTTTCACAGACAAGAATTAAGCTAGTCCCAGACTGAAAGGCATGATTGAGCTGTTTTAACTGGCATATGTTAAGATATGCTTTGAGAGTGTCAGTTTTGTCAGGATGCCCACCTGTACTGTTTTTTTTCTAAGGTATGTTTATAAAAGCAACTTAAATGTCTTTATTGAACTAAGGTCTAACCCCGGCTTAATCTAAACCCTGTCTGTGAAACCGGGCCTGAGGGTTGTGCTCGTAATGATCTCCTCATGCTTTTTTTGGATCGATTGATTCTGTTTGATTGGGATATCAGTGTGATTGATGTTCACAGTGCTCCATTCACATACAAAGGGTTGAATGAGAGTGGTGAATTATTATCTGGATATTTCATCCCAGAAGTGACACATTTAAACTTTTCCACTATAATTATTCTTTCTATAATTGTAATTTTCTTTACATAATATTCAAACACAGCCAACCACCCAGCATCATCTATCTACTTCACCTGATACACTTACCACTATAATAAATCTACTACTAATTTAACTTCAAAACATTAATTCACATTACAAATTGTTAAATTCAACTTTTATTGAGTCCAAACTTCCCAAAAGAACTCAAAATGAAGTTAAACCTCAAAACCTCAAAGCCATGTCCTTAAAAATAAAATCTTATATATAAAAAAATATATATATATAAAACTTTTAAGTTTCACACATGGTTCCTTTCACAGACATGTGAATTTAAACAAACTACAACTTTAGAACAACTTTGTTTAGACCAATGCTTTTCTGCTTGTGACCTTCATCACAGTCATCATAAAACATACACTCAATTTAAGTGTAGTTTGAAGTATGTTTTATGATGACAGCATTGAAGGCCACAAGTAGAAAAGCATTAGTCTAACAATAAAGTTTGTTCTATATCCAACAAGTGTTGCTATATTTTTAACATCTTTAAACAAAACCTGCCATGCCAGTGAGTTGTTTCTTCACATTATTATCTGCACTGCAATTTCTTTTTGTAAGCTGTAATGCGATTATATATGTAAAACTTTACGGTCTTCCAATCGCGGTTCTTCAGCGCTTCTGGTTCAGCTTTTAAACATTTGTCACAGTCGCTCTTTGCTGGTACAGTGAGTGATGTGATGAAACGCTTCATGTGCCTTTCCACCGCCTGCACCTCAGTCTGCTGCCAGGGTGTCTTCTTCTGGGTAGTTTTACCTAAAAGTGGACAGAAAATCATAAGCTATAAAACTGTGCTGGAATTCCAATCTGAAGCTCTGAATCCTATTATCAGTTTTAATTAGGGCTGCCCCTTAATAGTGGTCTAACCCAGTGTTTCCCAACCGAGTGCCGTGTAAAAGTCCTTCAAATATTTTTATTTTATTTTATGATAAAATGTGAATAAAACAATCAATACACACACACACACACACACACACACACATTATATATATCTAAAGTCTGAAATAACATATCTAATGTCTGACATCAACATCTGTATTAGGGGTGAATCAGTTCTCGTAAAAATTTAAATCGCATGGTTCTCCACCCACGGTTCATCTCACATCTGATGATGCATCTACAGATCCTTCTCAAAAATTAGCATATTGTGATAAAAGTTCATTATTTTCCATAATGTAATGATAAAAATTTAACTTTCATATATTTTAGATTCATTGCACACCAACTGAAATATTTCAGGTCTTTTATTGTTTTAATACTGATGATTTTGGCATACAGCTCATGAAAACACAAAAATTTGCATATTTCATCCAACCAATAAAAGAAAAGTGTTTTTAATACAAAAAGTCAACCTTCAAATAATTATGTTCAGTTATGCACTCAATACTTGGTGGGGAATCCTTTGCAGAAATGACTGCTTCAATGCGGCGGCATGGAGGCGATCAGCCTGTGGCACTGCTGAGGTGTTATGGAGGCCCAGGATGCTTCGATAGCGGCCTTAAGCTCATCCAGAGTGTTGGGTCTTGCGCCTCTCAACTTTCTCTTCACAATATCCCACAGATTCTCTATGGGGTTCAGGTCAGGAGAGTTGGCAGGCCAATTGAGCACAGTAATACCATGGTCAGTAAACCATTTACCAGTGGTTTTGGCACTGTGAGCAGGTGCCAGGTCGTGCTGAAAAACGAAATCTTCATCTCCATAAAGCTTTTCAGCAGATGGAAGCATGAAGTGCTCCAAAATCTCCTGATAGCTAGCTGCATTGACCCTGCCCTTGATAAAACACAGTGGACCAACACCAGCAGCTGACATGGCACCCCAGACCATCACTGACTGTGGTACTTGACACTGGACTTCAGGCATTTTGGCATTTCCTTCTCCCCAGTCTTCCTCCAGACTCTGGCACCTTGATTTCCCAATGACATGCAAAATTTGAGCGACAGCCCAGTGCTGCTTCTCTGTAGCCCAGGTCAGGCGCTTCTGCCGCTGTTTCTGGTTCAGAAGTGGCTTGACCTGGGAATGCGGCACCTGTAGCCCATTTCCTGCACACGCCTGTGCACGGTGGCTCTGGATGTTTCTACTCCAGACTCAGTCCACTGCTTCCGCAGGTCCCCCAAGGTCTGGAATCGGTCCTTCTCCACAATCTTCCTCAGGGTCCGGTCACCTCTTCTCGTTGTGCAGCGTTTTTTGCCACACTTTTTCCTTCCCACAGACTTCCCACTGAGGTGCCTTGATACAGCACTCTGGGAACAGCCTATTCGTTCAGAAATGTCTTTCTGTGTCTTACCCTCTCGCTTGAGGGTGTCAATGATGGCCTTCTGGACAGCAGTCAGGTCGGCAGTCTTACCCATGATTGCGGTTTTGAGTAATAAACCAGGCTGGGAGTTTTTAAAAGCCTCAGGAATCTTTTGCAGGTGTTTAGAGTTAATTAGTTGATTCAGATGATTAGGTTAATAGCTCGTTTAGAGAACCTTTTCATGATATGCTAATTTCTTTAGATAGGAATTTTGGGTTTTCATGAGCTGTATGCCAAAATCATCAGTATTAAAACAATAAAAGACCTGAAATATTTCAGTTGGTGTGCAATGAATCTAAAATATATGAAAGTTTGATTTTTATCATTACATTATGGAAAATAATGAACTTTTATCACAATGTGCTAATTTCTTGAGAAGGACCTGTATAATATGGGTTGTAACTTGAAAATAACGCTTTATGTATGTTTCTGTCGATGGACACAGTGCTGGGTCCTCTGTGATACACTACAACAGCGATAATAAAAGAAAACGTGGTCAAAACGGACTCTCTTTGTAAACTTTGTTCAATGCATACGAGTGCTTCCGTATGTTCGAATATGAGCAGTCGCTTTCTCCGTCATCACCGGGTGTAGAGCCAGAAGACGCGAATGTGAACTTGCGCGCTGAGAGAAGATCTGTCTCTGTGCACTCACCCGAAAGCACACACTCGTCTCACAGCGCGCAAATATTGAGTTCTCTTTCAAGTCTTGCGCTTAAACGGACAAACTCACACAAAAAGTACGTCCAACATGTCCATCTTGATAAGTATCCTTGCAGACATAGTCTGTACATGCCCTAAGTGAACTGTATACAGTCGAGAAAGACAATGCATATCCGTGCATTAGCTCTTAAAGGGGCAGTAGCCTTTCCTGCGGTCTGTTTAATCTTTAACAAAAGACAAGGACATCACTCACTGCTCCTGATTGAATAGCTTTTGTAAATTTAATAGGGTTAATCTTTAATTTATACAGTCAAATATGCAATGTTATTTTACATTTGATACATTTCTGTACCTGAAAACTAATATTAGACCTACCTGAAAACCTGGAAGCATTGTTTATTTTATTAGTATCTTTCGATAGTAGTTATTTGTGCTACTGCTTGTATTTAAATTATTTGTTCTTATTATTTTCTTTATTTTTATTTGACAGTAGTCCTTTTTCTCCTGAACATAGCAAATACCGAACTGTACCAAACGGTGAAACTAAAACCGTGATACAAACCAAACCGTGAGCAATCTGTACCGTTAAACCCTAGCGTAACGTATGTGAGGGGTGCCACAGAATTGAGAGAATTTTCAAAGGGTGCCAAGACTGAAAAAAGGTTGGGAAACAGTGATAGTCAACTAGTAATTGTAACTAGACCAAATGTAATTAGTCGTTAGTCACAGGAAGAAAAAAAAAAACAGCGTCCTGCAGAGTTTAGCTCCAACTTTAATAAAACATACATGAAGCTAATCAAGGTCTTCAGGAGAACTAAACTTATAGGCAGATGAGTGTTTTCTACTAAACACTGCAAGGGAGTGGACCTTCAGGATCAATGTTCCCCACCCCTGGCTTAAATGACTACTAGTTGACTAGAAAATAGTTGAGGACAGCCCTACTATTTGTGTCAGCATCTACTGCAAGTACAATTATGTGCACTCTACCTATAAATAGAATTACAATTAATGTAAAAATCACTGTTTGACCTTAAATACCCTGGCCTAAAATGATCATTGACTATAAACTGACAGTACATCTACAGAAAGAAGCAGACATGCAAAAGAGAAATGTGTGAAGAGTTCACCTTTGGAAGAAGGCCTCGCAGCACTGGCTCTTGAAGGATTCTCTTCATCTGATGGTGGTTTTCTTCTTGGGTGGTGGTGGCGGCATATCATTCCTCTCGGGAGGAGGAAGTGCCACCTCTGCTGATGGTTATATGGAAAATAAGTCAACATTATTTTATATAATAACATTTTCAGAAAGATATAAACAGGTACTCTAGAATGCTGACAATATACAACTGATGTGTTATTTGTCACACTAATGATTTTAAATAATTATTGCATAAAAGTGCAATACAGTTGCAATTGTGTTTATTATAGCAAGTAGGGCTGTGACGGTGGCAGTTATTTAACACCGCTGTGGTCTAGTTCTGTGACAGTGAACGCCACCCGCAACGCTGCAGTGGCTGAGTAGCACCGAAGCACATATGACATGAGTGAAGCATGCTTTATTTACAAAATAATAGGTTCGCAATGAAATTTTACCTTGCAGCCACGGAAACATAACATTCATGCCGAACGAGAGGTAGACTTTTCTTGAGACGTTAATTAAAATTTCAAAATAATGTCAAAATAAAATGCTGTAAGCCTATTGTAACGCCTATTTAAATTTGGCTCACCTCACAAAGTCTACCTTTCGCTCGCATGAATGTTATGTTTCCGTGGCGAGATAACATTTAATTGCGATCCCATTATTTATATTGTAAATAAAGCGTTGTGCTTCACTCGTGCCATATGAGCTTCCAGTGCTAGGCTACTCTCAGCCACCGCGGTGGTGATCTACCACCGTGGCAGTTTTTTACCACCACGGTGGTGCGGTTGTCACGTTAACCGACAGAACTAGACCACCGCGGTAAAAACTGCCACCGCCACAGCCCTAATTGCAAGTATAATTGAACAACATCTACATCATACATCTTTCTAGCGGACATTTAATCAAACATAAACTCAAGTAAACTGAGTATTTAACTGTTTTATTTCAATATTATTGAAATAATATTTGAGCTACAGCTTTCCTGTAGCTCAAAGCGTGGAGCTATTAATACCAAGGTCATGGGTTCGATGCAATGTAATTCACTTTGGATAAAAGTGTCTGACAATTGCATAAATGTAAATGTAACAATGCATAAACTTAATATTAACAATCATCTAACATGGTTCGTTTCTGTGCCATGACCCAACCAACACAAGAAGAGTAGATCAGCTAGCATTTTATGACAAATGTACACGCTTTCTCTTATGAAATAGAAATCTTATGGTAGCACAAAAAGAAAAATCACTCCAGAATGAATGTTTAGTGAAAAACATGTTGAAGAATAGCTTGATGCATTCAATACACAATAAGCAGTTTCATCAAAAAAGTGTTTGCTCTGTGTACTGGAGCATCATCTTTAATGTTGGAACACATTGTTTGCCTTTTCACATGACTGTATGAATGCAAACTATGCTAAATGAAGTAGTGTATTTTAACAGGAATACAAACCGTCAACAGTAGATGAACAATGTTCCTCTTGTATGCTCCCATCTTCCTCATTACAGTCAATAACTTTTTCTGTGGAAGTTGAAAGTGCAGCTTAACAATGGCATATAATGGATCATAAACACATGGTATTTGAAAACATGGTAAACAGAAAGTCAAATAAAATAACAAACCATCAGGATCAATCCCGATTTCATCCAAGTTCTTGCCGTGGAACTCAGCTAATCTTCCTTGCTCAAGGGCCATTAGAACTTTGCTGATCTTGGCAAGTTGCAGGGTCTTCTCAGGGAGTCGATAGAACTCACGATGGATTCTTATGTCGTGTCCAAGAAAGTTTGCCAACTGGTCCATCTCAGTGTCGGTCATATTCAGCACTGTTGAAAGGGTTGCGGCATGCTTTCGCAGTCTGGTAGATGTCAGTGACTTGGGACACTTTGCACCACACGCCTTTGCAAAGCCACGGAGGCAGTCTGACCTCGGAAATGTGTCATGGCTTCTGGTCTTGCAAACATATAGGCATTGTCTTTTAAAACCGCATGCCTCTCTGCTTAACAAGGAGTTCTAAAGCACACAGCATTTTTGGAGTCAAAAGTATTGGAACTGGTCGACCACGCTTTCCCCTGGTGATAACCCTTGTGAAGTGTCTGCAGAGTTTTTTTTCTACTTCAGAGAGTGCCCAGTCCACATCCTCATGCGGATCAGAAGTGTCTCGTGATAGAAATGCAGACAAAGGCATGCTGGCCACCTCTCCTTCCCTGCGCCGGTTAAAGAGAATCATCTGGGCTAGACATACCTTCGCCAGCTCCATCCAGGCTTTAGTAGAGGGACTTTTGGAGAGTGATTTGAACCACTGTCCTTGCACTTCATCGAGATATGTATGCATTTTTGGACGTCTTCAGTAAAGGGCAAGACAGAGGGCAGATTCCACTTTGCTTCACTGATGTTCCTCAATGCTGTAGCAGAGATCATCTCATTCCACTTGTTCTCATGGACTTCAAGAAACTCACTGGCATTCTTCACAAGCTGTTTGTCATTTGAGATTAAGCCCTGAGCTTTTAAGAGTTTGCTTACTTTGACCAGGAATTACCAAGCTTGTTAGCAAGCGATGGAATCATGAATTTGTCGGTTTCACCATCATACCCACACGTATACTTGACAGCTTTGACAGTCTCCATATACTTCTTTGGATTTACACAATCTTCCATTGTTTTTAAGGAGGTGACTCTCCTCGCATTGTGAATCAACCTTCCCAATTCTCGCATCTTCTCTCGCACACACTGTTTGTTCTTGTCTGATAGCCCACCTTTATTTAACAAGCGCTGCCCAAATTCAGTAATTACGGTGTCACTTTTTATTATATCTGTGATTGGGTCAGGATTCATGGCACTGATTACTCCCACAGTTGTTTGGTCATGTTTGAAGGCACAGGCCCAGTGTACGTACACATAGACTGAACACGATTTTTTCCTGGTTTGGGAGGACTGACTGAGGTTTAAGTCTACAAGAACGCATGTGTCGCCACAGGACCTTTCTTGTAAAAAGTCCTTGACAGTATGCACAATGCATGAAATCATCTCCTGCACTTTTTCGGTGGTCGTTTAAATGGCACCAGTTCCCTTTCCGATTCCATTACAGTAGCATTGTGGGCATAATTTCCTCTGTTCCGAATATAATCCAGCTGTAGTTTTCTCCTTTGAACCCTTTGGAAAGCTTAGAGCTCGAGCCACATCTGATTTATTTACATGTGAACTTTCTAGATGCCTTGCCATCTTAGCGTAAGGTTTAGAGCAATACAAGCAGTAATGTCTCTTGTTGTACACTCTACTGCCATCTCTTTTTTGGTATTCACAAACAACTACGCTGTCTATTGTGTTCTGACTTGAACTGGGTTCTTCTCCTGTTCCAGATGCTTCAGATGTACAGCTGTTTACTTTGTCTGTGGTTGCTGTGTCACAGTCAAGGGAACTCACTGAGCCAGATTCATCAACATCCAGCTCATCAAGAAGCTGATGTTTTGTTGGGTTTAGTGTAAGGCTAACATCACTGTCACTGTCGGAAGTGGTATCTGGAATGTAATTATCTGAACTCTCGGAGTAGAATCAAAGAGCTCACCAGAATCTTGAAGATCTGTGTCTTTAGCTAAAAGAAAAAAGAATATTTTGGAAATGGGTTGCCACAATTAATTGATCAGTAAATTAACAGGCATAAATTGGCAACTATTGTGATAAGTAAACTGTTCAGGTATTCCATTTTTGATGTTTTTCTAATATTTTTTAGTCAAAATGATTTCACAATAATATATTCTTATTACTTTGTTACACAATTCACCAAGTAATTGATAATGAGAATAAATGTTGAAGGTAGCTCTAAGCAAAATCCCAAAATCGGTATTTTAATTTATTTTTTGTTAGGCAATAGAATTGTTGTCTCATTTGTTAATGCATTAACCAACATGAACAAACAGAGCAATAACCTTTGTTAATGTGTTTATTAACAGTCCAATCACAGTGCATTACCTAATGTTAACACACACAACTTTGGATCTGAAAATGTTAAGATTAACATGAAATAAGATTATTAAATCCTGTAGAAGTATTGGTCATTCATTGTTGGTTAACCAATGAAAACCTTACTGTAAAGTGTTACCCTTTTTATTTAATTAAGTAAGTTGGCCATAGGAGTGTAAATTAATTTGAAAAAGTAAGGAATTTTACACTGGGTCAAAGGCTACTGTACTGTGTATGTTGAAGTATTTGGGATATGGCTTTTCATGGATTTGTTTTTGTAATCAGGCTCTCAAAGTTTATTAAAAAATATATTTAGATTTATCAGCCCCTATATCGATTATCGGCTTTCAAATATAACTAAATATCGATCAGCCAAAATGTTCATATTGGTGCATTCCAACCATTAGTAATTTGATTGATGGCTCGATCGGACTGAAAAGCCTTTATGTAAATACCTTAATTGCTCCAATTGAGCTAGATCCAAATACAATTTCTATGAGATTGGATTCTTTTTCTAATCTGATCGAGAGGACATCTAAACGCTTGAACACTCAGGGAACATTTAACTTTCGCTTATTAGCAATTTATAAGCTAGGTGAAAAAGATGGAAAAACTCCAAAGCTTGGCAAAAATGAGTTAACTGAGAAGCACAGACGCAATGTATGTGAATGATCTTAAAAGAATAATTATTTCAGGATAGTCAAGGGCCAAATCACATTTGAAAACCTACCATGACACTTTTAGTCCGTCTCAGTCTGGGTACAAAAACCTCATTTTGGAGCTGTGTCACAATCTGTAAACAAAAAGTATAATCAACATGAATTATTATAATATAGTATTTGAAGTTCAAAAATAAGACTGCAAGTGTGTGGGACACAATTAGCAAAAAAAGGTAATTTTACAGAGGCTTTTTTTTGTTTCAATACTTTGCATTTAAACAAAAATTCTAAATGTCTGCTCCATCGCTATGTAACTAACAGAAGACAATTTTAAAATTAGGCACTTCTAATTAAGTGACAAAAAGCAGTTGACAATATACAAAATACACATACTTGACATATTTGCACCGATAAAATGTGCAACACTTCAGTGATGAACATGAACGTACCTGTTGAGGAGAGCTGATTTGAGCCGATTTATCGTCCATCTGAGTCTCTAATGGGACAGAAGGACCAGCATCACCTGATGCGCTGGTATTAACAGCAATGCTGCTCATCTGTAAGAGACAACAGACATATGGCAAGATATTAGAACATGGAAACACAAGAGAGAGATAGATAGAGAGATAGATAGAGCAACTTAATCTTTAAACATGTACTACTGTCCAGTAAAACCTCTGTCTGCACTCTCACACACACATCTGGAATTAAACAGGCTTCATGAGGACCTTTCACACACACTGTTAATGTTCCTTATGGGGACCGGTTTCATCCAATTCAACACACAAGTTTGAACTCAAACACTGACCGAAAGTGTGTTGTGGGGGCGTCGTGGCGTCCATTTTAAAGCAACTATTAACCCGGAAAAAACCCCAGCGAAGGACAAAACTGGCTCTAGATTCTCCTCTACCACTAAGCCACTGGACACATGCCATTAAACTGTTTAGTGTTGTGGTGTATACCAGATACGCATCAAAATATGCTTTAAAAACACTAAAACAGGGCAAAGAGAGTCAGTGGAGTTAAATCTTCAGTGATGAACATGAACGTACCTGTTGAGGAGAGCTGATTTGAGCCGATTTATCGTCCATCTGAGTCTCTAATGGGACAGAAGGACCAGCATCACCTGATGCGCTGGTATTAACAGCAATGCTGCTCATCTGTAAGAGACAAAGTCATATGACAAGATATTAGAACATGGAAACACAAGAGAGAGATAGATAGAGAGATAGATAGAGCAACTTAATCTTTAAACATGTACTACTGTCCAGTAAAACCTCTGTCTGCACTCTCACAAAACACATCTGGAATAAAACAGGCTTCATGAGGACCTTTCACACACACTGTTAATGTTCCTTATGGGGACCGGTTTCATCCAATTCAACACACAAGTTTGAACTCAAACACTGACCGAAAGTGTGTTGTGGGGACGTCGTGGCGTCCATTTTAAAGCAACTATTAACCCGGAAAAAACCCCAGCGAAGGACAAAACTGGCTCTAGATTCTCCTCTACCACTAAGCCACTGGACACATGCCATTAAACTGTTTAGTGTTGTGGTGTATACCAGATACGCATCAAAATATGCTTTAAAAACACTAAAACAGGGCAAAGAGAGTCAGTGGAGTTAAATCTTCAGTGATGAACATGAGCATTACCTGTTGAGAGAGCTGATTTGAGCCGATTTATCGTCCATCTGAGTCTCTAATGGGACAGAAGGACCAGCATCACCTGATGCGCTGGTATTAACAATGCTGCTCATCTGTAAGAGACAACAGACATATGGCAAGATATTAGAACATGGAAACACAAGAGAGAGATAGATAGAGAGATAGATAGAGCAACTTAATCTTTAAACATGTACTACTGTCCAGTAAAACCTCTGTCTGCACTCTCACACACACATCTGGAATTAAACAGGCTTCATGAGGACCTTTCACACACACTGTTAATGTTCCTTATGGGGACCGGTTTCATCCAATTCAACACACAAGTTTGAACTCAAACACTGACCGAAAGTGTGTTGTGGGGCGTCGTGAGCGTCCATTTTAAAGCAACTATTAACCCGGAAAAAACCCCAGCGAAGGACAAAACTGGCTCTAGATTCTCCTCTACCACTAAGCCACTGGACACATGCCATTAAACTGTTTAGTGTTGTGGTGTATACCAGATACGCATCAAAATATGCTTTAAAAACACTAAAACAGGGCAAAGAGAGTCAGTGGAGTTAAATCTTCAGTGATGAACATGAAGCGTACCTGTTGAGGAGAGCTGATTTGAGCCGATTTATCGTCCATCTGAGTCTCTAATGGGACAGAAGGACCAGCATCACCTGATGCGCTGGTATTAACAGCAATGCTGCTCATCTGTAAGAGACAAAAGTCATATGACAAGATATTAGAACATGGAAACACAAGAGAGAGATAGATAGAGAGATAGATAGAGCAACTTAATCTTTAAACATGTACTACTGTCCAGTAAAACCTCTGTCTGCACTCTCACAAAACACATCTGGAATAAAACAGGCTTCATGAGGACCTTTCACACACACTGTTAATGTTCCTTATGGGGACCGGTTTCATCCAATTCAACACACAAGTTTGAACTCAAACACTGACCGAAAGTGTGTTGTGGGGACGTCGTGAGCGTCCATTTTAAAGCAACTATTAACCCGGAAAAAACCCCAGCGAAGGACAAAACTGGCTCTAGATTCTCCTCTACCACTAAGCCACTGGACACATGCCATTAAACTGTTTAGTGTTGTGGTGTATACCAGATACGCATCAAAATATGCTTTAAAAACACTAAAACAGGGCAAAGAGAGTCAGTGGAGTTAAATCTTCAGTGATGAACATGACGCATTACCTGTTGAGGAGAGCTGATTTCAGCCGATTTATCGTCCATCTGAGTCTCTAATGGGACAGAAGGACCAGCATCACCTGATGCGCTGGTATTAACAGCAATGCTGCTCATCTGTAAGAGACAAAAGTCATATGACAAGATATTAGAACATGGAAACACAAGAGAGAGATAGATAGAGCAACTTAATCTTTAAACATGTACTACTGTCCAGTAAAACCTCTGTCTGCACTCTCACACACATCTGGAATTAAACAGGCTTCATGAGGACCTTTCACACACACTGTTAATGTTCCTTATGGGGACCGGTTTCATCCAATTCAACACACAAGTTTGAACTCAAACACTGACCGAAAGTGTGTTGTGGGGGCGTCGTGAGCGTCCATTTTAAAGCAACTATTAACCCGGAAAAAACCCCAGCGAAGGACAAAACTGGCTCTAGATTCTCCTCTACCACTAAGCCACTGGACACATGCCATTAAACTGTTTAGTGTTGTGGTGTATACCAGATACGCATCAAAATATGCTTTAAAAACACTAAAACAGGGCAAAGAGAGTCAGTGGAGTTAAATCTTCAGTGATGAACATGAAGCGTACCTGTTGAGGAGAGCTGATTTCAGCCGATTTATCGTCCATCTGAGTCTCTAATGGGACAGAAGGACCAGCATCACCTGATGCGCTGGTATTAACAGCAATGCTGCTCATCTGTAAGAGACAACAGACATATGGCAAGATATTAGAACATGGAAACACAAGAGAGAGATAGATAGAGCAACTTAATCTTTAAACATGTACTACTGTCCAGTAAAACCTCTGTCTGCACTTTTACACACACATCTGGAATAAAACAGGCTTCATGAGGACCTTTCACACACACTGTTAATGTTCCTTATGGGGACCGGTTTCATCCAATTCAACACACAAGTTTGAACTCAAACACTGACCGAAAGTGTGTTGTGGGGCGTCGTGAGCGTCCATTTTAAAGCAACTATTAACCCGGAAAAAACCCCAGCGAAGGACAAAACTGGCTCTAGATTCTCCTCTACCACTAAGCCACTGGACACATGCCATTAAACTGTTTAGTGTTGTGGTGTATACCAGATACGCATCAAAATATGCTTTAAAAACACTAAAACAGGGCAAAGAGAGTCAGTGGAGTTAAATCTTCAGTGATGAACATGAGCATTACCTGTTGAGGAGAGCTGATTTGAGCGATTTATCGTCCATCTGAGTCTCTAATGGGACAGAAGGACCAGCATCACCTGATGCGCTGGTATTAACAGCAATGCTGCTCATCTGTAAGAGACAAAGTCATATGACAAGATATTAGAACATGGAAACACAAGAGAGAGATAGATAGAGATAGATAGAGCAACTTAATCTTTAAACATGTACTACTGTCCAGTAAAACCTCTGTCTGCACTCTCACAAAACACATCTGGAATAAAACAGGCTTCATGAGGACCTTTCACACACACTGTTAATGTTCCTTATGGGGACCGGTTTCATCCAATTCAACACACAAGTTTGAACTCAAACACTGACCGAAAGTGTGTTGTGGGGCGTCGTGAGCGTCCATTTTAAAGCAACTATTAACCCGGAAAAAACCCCAGCGAAGGACAAAACTGGCTCTAGATTCTCCTCTACCACTAAGCCACTGGACACATGCCATTAAACTGTTTAGTGTTGTGGTGTATACCAGATACGCATCAAAATATGCTTTAAAAACACTAAAACAGGGCAAAGAGAGTCAGTGGAGTTAAATCTTCAGTGATGAACATGAGCATTACCTGTTGAGGAGCTGATTTGAGCCGATTTATCGTCCATCTGAGTCTCTAATGGGACAGAAGGACCAGCATCACCTGATGCGCTGGTATTAACAGCAATGCTGCTCATCTGTAAGAGACAACAGACATATGGCAAGATATTAGAACATGGAAACACAAGAGAGATAGATAGAGAGATAGATAGAGCAACTTAATCTTTAAACATGTACTACTGTCCAGTAAAACCTCTGTCTGCACTCTCACACACACATCTGGAATTAAACAGGCTTCATGAGGACCTTTCACACACACTGTTAATGTTCCTTATGGGGACCGGTTTCATCCAATTCAACACACAAGTTTGAACTCAAACACTGACCGAAAGTGTGTTGTGGGGGCGTCGTGGCGTCCATTTTAAAGCAACTATTAACCCGGAAAAAACCCCAGCGAAGGACAAAACTGGCTCTAGATTCTCCTCTACCACTAAGCCACTGGACACATGCCATTAAACTGTTTAGTGTTGTGGTGTATACCAGATACGCATCAAAATATGCTTTAAAAACACTAAAACAGGGCAAAGAGAGTCAGTGGAGTTAAATCTTCAGTGATGAACATGAACGATACCTGTTGAGGAGAGCTGATTTGAGCCGATTTATCGTCCATCTGAGTCTCTAATGGGACAGAAGGACCAGCATCACCTGATGCGCTGGTATTAACAGCAATGCTGCTCATCTGTAAGAGACAAAAGTCATATGACAAGATATTAGAACATGGAAACACAAGAGAGAGATAGATAGAGAGATAGATAGAGCAACTTAATCTTTAAACATGTACTACTGTCCAGTAAAACCTCTGTCTGCACTCTCACAAACACATCTGGAATTAAACAGGCTTCATGAGGACCTTTCACACACACTGTTAATGTTCCTTATGGGGACCGGTTTCATCCAATTCAACACACAAGTTTGAACTCAAACACTGACCGAAAGTGTGTTGTGGGGGCGTCGTGAGCGTCCATTTTAAAGCAACTATTAACCCGGAAAAAAAACGAAGGACAAAACTGGCTCTAGATTCTCCTCTACCACTAAGCCACTGGACACATGCCATTAAACTGTTTAGTGTTGTGGTGTATACCAGATACGCATCAAAATATGCTTTAAAAACACTAAAACAGGGCAAAGAGAGTCAGTGGAGTTAAATCTTCAGTGATGAACATGAACGTACCTGTTGAGGAGAGCTGATTTGAGCCGATTTATCGTCCATCTGAGTCTCTAATGGGACAGAAGGACCAGCATCACCTGATGCGCTGGTATTAACAGCAATGCTGCTCATCTGTAAGAGACAACAGACATATGGCAAGATATTAGAACATGGAAACACAAGAGAGAGATAGATAGAGAGATAGATAGAGCAACTTAATCTTTAAACATGTACTACTGTCCAGTAAAACCTCTGTCTGCACTCTCACACACATCTGGAATTAAACAGGCTTCATGAGGACCTTTCACACACACTGTTAATGTTCCTTATGGGGACCGGTTTCATCCAATTCAACACACAAGTTTGAACTCAAACACTGACCGAAAGTGTGTTGTGGGGACGTCGTGAGCGTCCATTTTAAAGCAACTATTAACCCGGAAAAACCCCAGCGAAGGACAAAACTGGCTCTAGATTCTCCTCTACCACTAAGCCACTGGACACATGCCATTAAACTGTTTAGTGTTGTGGTGTATACCAGATACGCATCAAAATATGCTTTAAAAACACTAAAACAGGGCAAAGAGAGTCAGTGGAGTTAAATCTTCAGTGATGAACATGAACGTACCTGTTGAGGAGAGCTGATTTCAGCCGATTTATCGTCCATCTGAGTCTCTAATGGGACAGAAGGACCAGCATCACCTGATGCGCTGGTATTAACAGCAATGCTGCTCATCTGTAAGAGACAAAAGTCATATGACAAGATATTAGAACATGGAAACACAAGAGAGAGATAGATAGAGAGATAGATAGAGCAACTTAATCTTTAAACATGTACTACTGTCCAGTAAAACCTCTGTCTGCACTCTCACAAAACACATCTGGAATAAAACAGGCTTCATGAGGACCTTTCACACACACTGTTAATGTTCCTTATGGGGACCGGTTTCATCCAATTCAACACACAAGTTTGAACTCAAACACTGACCGAAAGTGTGTTGTGGGGGCGTCGTGAGCGTCCATTTTAAAGCAACTATTAACCCGGAAAAAACCCCAGCGAAGGACAAAACTGGCTCTAGATTCTCCTCTACCACTAAGCCACTGGACACATGCCATTAAACTGTTTAGTGTTGTGGTGTATACCAGATACGCATCAAAATATGCTTTAAAAACACTAAAACAGGGCAAAGAGAGTCAGTGGAGTTAAATCTTCAGTGATGAACATGAACGCATTACCTGTTGAGGAGAGCTGATTTCAGCCGATTTATCGTCCATCTGAGTCTCTAATGGGACAGAAGGACCAGCATCACCTGATGCGCTGGTATTAACAGCAATGCTGCTCATCTGTAAGAGACAAAAGTCATATGACAAGATATTAGAACATGGAAACACAAGAGAGAGATAGATAGAGCAACTTAATCTTTAAACATGTACTACTGTCCAGTAAAACCTCTGTCTGCACTCTCACACACACATCTGGAATTAAACAGGCTTCATGAGGACCTTTCACACACACTGTTAATGTTCCTTATGGGGACCGGTTTCATCAATTCAACACACAAGTTTGAACTCAAACACTGACCGAAAGTGTGTTGTGGGACGTCGTGGCGTCCATTTTAAAGCAACTATTAACCCGGAAAAAACCCCAGCGAAGGACAAAACTGGCTCTAGATTCTCCTCTACCACTAAGCCACTGGACACATGCCATTAAACTGTTTAGTGTTGTGGTGTATACCAGATACGCATCAAAATATGCTTTAAAAACACTAAAACAGGGCAAAGAGAGTCAGTGGAGTTAAATCTTCAGTGATGAACATGAACGTACCTGTTGAGGAGAGCTGATTTCAGCCGATTTATCGTCCATCTGAGTCTCTAATGGGACAGAAGGACCAGCATCACCTGATGCGCTGGTATTAAGCAATGCTGCTCATCTGTAAGAGACAACAGACATATGGCAAGATATTAGAACATGGAAACACAAGAGAGAGATAGATAGAGCAACTTAATCTTTAAACATGTACTACTGTCCAGTAAAACCTCTGTCTGCACTTTTACACACACATCTGGAATAAAACAGGCTTCATGAGGACCTTTCACACACACTGTTAATGTTCCTTATGGGGACCGGTTTCATCAATTCAACACACAAGTTTGAACTCAAACACTGACCGAAAGTGTGTTGTGGGGACGTCGTGAGCGTCCATTTTAAAGCAACTATTAACCCGGAAAAACCCCAGCGAAGGACAAAACTGGCTCTAGATTCTCCTCTACCACTAAGCCACTGGACACATGCCATTAAACTGTTTAGTGTTGTGGTGTATACCAGATACGCATCAAAATATGCTTTAAAAACACTAAAACAGGGCAAAGAGAGTCAGTGGAGTTAAATCTTCAGTGATGAACATGAGCGTACCTGTTGAGGAGAGCTGATTTGAGCCGATTTATCGTCCATCTGAGTCTCTAATGGGACAGAAGGACCAGCATCACCTGATGCGCTGGTATTAACAGCAATGCTGCTCATCTGTAAGAGACAACAGACATATGACAAGATATTAGAACATGGAAACACAAGAGAGAGATAGATAGAGCAACTTAATCTTTAAACATGTACTACTGTCCAGTAAAACCTCTGTCTGCACTCTCACACACACATCTGGAATTAAACAGGCTTCATGAGGACCTTTCACACACACTGTTAATGTTCCTTATGGGGACCGGTTTCATCAATTCAACACACAAGTTTGAACTCAAACACTGACCGAAAGTGTGTTGTGGGGGCGTCGTGGCGTCCATTTTAAAGCAACTATTAACCCGGAAAAAACCCCAGCGAAGGACAAAACTGGCTCTAGATTCTCCTCTACCACTAAGCCACTGGACACATGCCATTAAACTGTTTAGTGTTGTGGTGTATACCAGATACGCATCAAAATATGCTTTAAAAACACTAAAACAGGGCAAAGAGAGTCAGTGGAGTTAAATCTTCAGTGATGAACATGAGCATTACCTGTTGAGGAGAGCTGATTTCAGCCGATTTATCGTCCATCTGAGTCTCTAATGGGACAGAAGGACCAGCATCACCTGATGCGCTGGTATTAACAGCAATGCTGCTCATCTGTAAGAGACAACAGACATATGGCAAGATATTAGAACATGGAAACACAAGAGAGAGATAGATAGAGCAACTTAATCTTTAAACATGTACTACTGTCCAGTAAAACCTCTGTCTGCACTCTCACACACATCTGGAATTAAACAGGCTTCATGAGGACCTTTCACACACACTGTTAATGTTCCTTATGGGGACCGGTTTCATCCAATTCAACACACAAGTTTGAACTCAAACACTGACCGAAAGTGTGTTGTGGGGACGTCGTGAGCGTCCATTTTAAAGCAACTATTAACCCGGAAAAAACCCCAGCGAAGGACAAAACTGGCTCTAGATTCTCCTCTACCACTAAGCCACTGGACACATGCCATTAAACTGTTTAGTGTTGTGGTGTATACCAGATACGCATCAAAATATGCTTTAAAAACACTAAAACAGGGCAAAGAGAGTCAGTGGAGTTAAATCTTCAGTGATGAACATGAACATTACCTGTTGAGGAGAGCTGATTTCAGCCGATTTATCGTCCATCTGAGTCTCTAATGGGACAGAAGGACCAGCATCACCTGATGCGCTGGTATTAACAGCAATGCTGCTCATCTGTAAGAGACAACAGACATATGGCAAGATATTAGAACATGGAAACACAAGAGAGAGATAGATAGAGCAACTTAATCTTTAAACATGTACTACTGTCCAGTAAAACCTCTGTCTGCACTTTTACACACACATCTGGAATAAAACAGGCTTCATGAGGACCTTTCACACACACTGTTAATGTTCCTTATGGGGACCGGTTTCATCCAATTCAACACACAAGTTTGAACTCAAACACTGACCGAAAGTGTGTTGTGGGGACGTCGTGAGCGTCCATTTTAAAGCAACTATTAACCCGGAAAAACCCCAGCGAAGGACAAAACTGGCTCTAGATTCTCCTCTACCACTAAGCCACTGGACACATGCCATTAAACTGTTTAGTGTTGTGGTGTATACCAGATACGCATCAAAATATGCTTTAAAAACACTAAAACAGGGCAAAGAGAGTCAGTGGAGTTAAATCTTCAGTGATGAACATGAACGTACCTGTTGAGGAGAGCTGATTTGAGCCGATTTATCGTCCATCTGAGTCTCTAATGGGACAGAAGGACCAGCATCACCTGATGCGCTGGTATTAACAGCAATGCTGCTCATCTGTAAGAGACAAAAGTCATATGACAAGATATTGGAACATGTATCATTGTTTGTGATCACTGGATTTTTTTGTGATAGTGAAATGCAATATGGCCATTGTATGCCACATATAACTTGGGCGTATAAAGTTTAGGGTCAAAAGAGAAACATTGACCTAAGTGTCACTGAACCTGGATTGAAGCTTCCTTAGATTTGGATATCATTTATTGGTGTATACCTATTAAAATTTGTATTACAATAGTAATACAGGTAAATTAGATCAATATATTTTTAATAGATTAAAAATGTTTAACTAATCAACAACCAACTTGCTTGACACGTTGCAACAATGAGCTTTTATAGCAACATACTTGTGTTCTCCATGGGTAGTCTTCTCCTCCATAATCATAGGTGATTTCTTCTCCTTCTTTAATGTCATGAAGGGCAAACAGACAAAGGTGGGGCTTTCCATTTACATCAATTTTCTTCATCTTACAATTTGGATGTTTGTGGTCATCATTAACTATCCGGCCAAAAGATCCATCTTCTCTTGAGGCATCAATACTTAAAAATATGGAAACATAAGAAAATGAGAAATACAAGCATTACAATATACCATCAACAATTACTTTTTTTTTATAGTACAGCGTAAGATATATAGCTTTTGTGCATCTTACCACCATGTTTTCCTCGCCACTTGAAATCAAACATAAATGCAGCACAGGATGCGTGGTAACGCTTTCTTCTCCTCTGCAATTCTGCATCATTTATCATATCTCCCCTGTACTCAACAACAAAATCACCTTTGCAAAAGAAACCTTTTGCAAATAGACCACGTCCTGCATAATACAGAAAAAACCTTTACAAAAATCTTGCAGATAAAGGATGCCAATTACACAAAATACATCAATAGTTAGCTGATTTTAAATAAGTTGCAGGTACCTAAGTACCTTACCTTTCTCTGCATTTATATACTTCACGTCTAATTTGAATGTCTTGTCAGTCTTGAAACCACATGATGCATGGCATCCTTAAGGGGCTGATTCGTGGTGGCATTTCAAACTTGGAAAAAAGATGTGTGAAGAATTAGTGTGAAAATGGGGAGACATGGCAAATTAAACTAGTATGTTCAATAAGCAGATAATGTTATTGCAATGTAACACTGAAGTGTATTACTCTCATGTAACACTACACTGTAATGTTATCACAATTTATCAATGCAAGACAATAGAAAAAGGATAATTAATGTCTGGCACAACACTAACCTTAAGGACATCAGCTCCGATTTTCACTTAGACTCTAATCTCTCACAAATCAAAATATGACTATATATTGCAAGGTAGCCGATCTTTAATTCTTCATAATTACAGTCAAACACTATTAACACGAGCCTGACATCGACATCCCTATATTTCAATGCCCTGACAAAAATAACATTTCTATTAAAGCATAAAATAATCCACCCTCCGCGAACTTGACAGAAACTAATTTAATATTAACCAAATTCGCTTCAATAGCAGTCAGGCTAAACATTTGACCACACTTTTCAGTTAAAATTAAGTCTTTCACAATAAAATAGAATGATTATGTGATCGCTAATATCGTCAGGCCTCACTTAGCCTCAACAGTTAATTAGCACTTACTAGCTAGCTAAACAATTTAGCCTAACTTAATACATATATCATATGTACTTACCTTGTATTTCACCTTTTTCCTCTTCGTACCTTGGCATTTTCTGCATGTAATCTTCTTAGTGTTGAATATTCTTCTTCTTGTTGTTGTTTAATGGAGTTTGTGAAGTCAATTGTCAATTTAATATGTATTTCTTTGCTGAACTCGTTCCTAACGAGGACTAGGAAGTGGGCGGAGCCCAACCATAATTGGAAAATGTGTGTGTGGAGACGTGAGTGCATTACCAGCCAGAAAGGTTTGGGGGCGCAACTGAGCACTCCCTACACACACCCACACTACCTCAAATGTGTGTTATGGGCCAAAGCTAAAACTCCGCCCCCCACCTTCAGAACAGCTTCTCTACTGATTTTAATGGGTTTCCCTTATGGGGACCTGATTTTTTGTCCCCACAACGCAAGAGGTCCCCATGACGTGACTGTGTAAACAGATTAATGTCCCCACAACGTGATGATTACCAGAACACACACACACACACACACACACACACACACACACACACACACACACACACACACACACACACGTTGTGTTTCCATGTTTTGTGGGGACATTCCATAGGCGTAATGCATTTTATATTGTACAAACCGTATTTTCTATCCCCCTACACTGCCCCTGCCCCTAAACCTACCCATCACAGGAGACATGCTGCATTTTTACTTTTTCAAAAACATCACTTAGTGTGATTTATAAGATGTTTTCCTCATGGGGACCAAAAAAATGTCCCCACAAGGACAAAAATTTGGATATTGCCATCTTTGTGGGGACATTTTGTCCCCATACCGTAGGGATTACCAGTCCACACACACACACACACACACACACACACACACACACACACACACACACACACACACACACAAAATATGTTGACATGTAAGTAGAATCTTGACTTGCTAAGTAGAATACATGTTACTGCTCAAATTTCAATCTAACATATTTAAATTTTTATGGAACTTATTAACTTTGTTAATTCCCTCAAAATAAAATTGAAGATATGTGGCTTTTAGCTCATGTATCGCAGACTCCTAAAAGTTAACAATATGAACTTCTAGCTGATTTACAGTCTTTCATACAGGCTTCCTTTTCACATGTTCTTTAGACATATGCTAAATAATGTCTCCTCTCGGATTGGGATCGGACACGGAGACACATGCGCTGAACATCTCCTGACGTGCTGCAGACACACACACATGTGTTTTCAATGGCTTTCGTTCCAATGTGGCACACAGTGGTGGTGGATCAGTGGCTCCAGGGCCGAAAGTGAGACTCGGAGTGAGTTTTTCACTGACCTCCTGACATTTACCAACATTTGCATGGAACATTTTCTAATAAGTGTCCGAACGAATAAATGTTACACAATCACAGTGTTTCAGCAGCATCAGTGACATTGCTCTTACTGTGTCTTTTTAGACGTTTGCTCTGTTGCAAAGACCAAGTGGCACACAGTCGGACAATACGCCAAAATATATAATTGAAGAAAAAAAAAACGGTAACGCTTTACAGTACGGGTGCACTAATATGCATTAATTCATGCTTAACTAATGCACAGATAATGATGAGTTAATGTGTTACTAATGGTGAACTAACCCATTTATTAATGATTACTGCATCAGCAACTAATGAAGAGTCTACATGATTAATAGATTAAGTAATCATTAAATTGGTATTCAAAATTGATTAAGTAATATGTAATTGTGGTTATGGCTTTTGAATTAATTTTGAATTAGTTAATAGTCATGTGCCCCAACAAGTAAAGTCATACCATAATGACACATCTGTAAATCATTAGCTAATGATTAATTAAAGTAGACAACTGGAAGTTGAAATGCATGGCTTTCACCCGTTGTGGTAATTAACACATTGATTTACATTATTAGTTCATATAATATGTTATTAAGTAATTAATACATTATGACACATTTAACTAATAACAATTTAATGATTACTTAATCTATTAATCATGTAGACTCTTCATTAGTTGCTGATGCAGTAATCATTAATAAATGGGTTAGTTCACCATTAGTAACACATTAACTCATCATTATCTGTGCATTAGTTAAGCATGAATTAATGCATATTAGTGCACCCTTATTGTAAAGTGTTACCAAAAAAATCATTTGGATAGCGGACAAGGTTCGTTTATTATTGAAAAATATCAATAAAAGTAGTTGTAAAATGGTGTAAAACTGTGTTATCTAATACTTTTGTATGCTGTGTATATTTATGTTTGCATTGCACCTCTGCAACATGCACAGTACTGAAAACAATTATGTACGGCGCAGTTTGTGAGGAAAATCAGATGGTTTTGGAGCAAAGATAATGTGGAAGAAAAACATTTAACTGGACAATTTGACTGTTAAAAGAAGCACAAAAGATGTGTGCAACGATCACAGCAATTATCCATATCGCTAAGGCTTAAACCTGACAGACGTCAGGACAACCTAATCCTGATGTATGCATCCACCTAAATGTACGCAGGCTGCTATAAGCTTCTTTTCATCTTTGTCTAAAGGGAACATTAAAGTCTGAGTGGCTCTGTGCAATTTCCTAAAGGTCAGTTGTGATGAAAGCACCTAGAGCGCTCCAAGGGAAGTTACCTTGAATTGGAAATATTGTAGGTAAAATCGTCCAAAATGTCTCATTTTATTATTTCAGATGCACCTGGTATTTAAATCATATTATGGGACACAGTCTGTTAAGAATACTGAACTTTTCAAGAGCGCTTGTTGGTGTGCCCACTTCCACGTGTTATGTTTTATAATAAATGACGACAAAAGGCCCTTTTAATTCAGAAGGCTTATTTTAGAGTTTGAAGCTTCTGGCTAGGTATTGCAGGATTAAAAACAATGATCTATTCAGACTTTATGTGGCAAAAAGAAGAGCCCCACCCACTGCAAATCTGGCCATATTGTCATTTTCAGTTGATATGAAGTTTTGATTTCTATTTGAACATTCACCCTAAAACAACTTGATTGCTAAGTTGACACGGTCTACAGCAAGCATTGAGAAGTTACTACTGTATATAATTCACATCCTTACAGCAGAACCGAGGAAAAATCCTTCTATATTAATGAGACATGCTTAAGTATAGGTTTATATTTTCAACCGCAGACAAAATAAATGGTCTATGTAAACTTGTACGGGCTTGCGGACTAGTGCTCTTTTCCAAGGCATTAAGGGAGCGGCCTTCTCGACCTGTATATTTGCACAGACCTTTTCTCTTGTGATGTCATTGTAACACTATAAACAGTTGAATCATTTTTTTCACGGTCAAGTGACTGGTCGCCTGTGGGTTGTTACAATGCAAAGGACAGGGGTGCACGGCGGTCGTATTTGAGTGCCTTGGCCTGGTGTATGTCCCTGGTTCCTCGCACTTTCACACTGTTTGCTTTTCTTGAGCTGTAAAGAGCTCTTGATGACTCTTGTGATTGTGTTTTTAGGATATGGCTAGGCTGAATCTAAATGAGTACTTTCTAATCTGCCATTAAGCTATTTGTGCCCTGCAGGATGAGGGTAGATAGCATTGAATGGGTAAGATGACTCAAATGCAGAGATGCTGGCCACAATTTACTTTAAAAACATACTCATTAAAACTCATTAGTCCCTTACTGTTTGCTTTCTGAACAGGCAGTAGTATTGAAATATACTTGAAGTAGCCAACTAACATTTTCAAAAGATCAGTTTAGACTGTAGTTAAAATTATGAGTAGCTTGCAGCTTGATACGATACATTTTCAAGGTAGCATCCCTATACCATCAGTGTGTATCAGTTCCTGCTTCTGGGGGGCCACTATCCGACATAGTGTAGCTCCAATCCTGAACCAGATAATCAAGGTCTTCGGGATGGCTAGGATGCATTCCACTTCACTTTTAGACATTCAACAAACTTCCCTAAGCACTTCCCCTCAGGGGGATCCTTACTTCCATTTTGAAGTGTGTTCCACTTAAAGTTTATATGGACAGACCCTCAACCACTCGAGGGAGTGAGTTGTGTCATATGCACACTTTAGACAGCCATACCACAATGCGACATAATTGTGACATCACAGCATATCACACTTAATTTACCCCCACCATCAATAATGTAACCGATAAATCAACTCCAAATCAATCAAGGGCTCGACTCTAAAGGGGTCAACTCTTATCAATAGGGGCTTTCGCACCGGAGGAACCTTTTCATAGTTTCTAGAACTAGTGGTGGAAATACTCACTTTTTGGCCTGTTCGCACTGCAGGAACTAGGAGTGATTTTAGTTCTAGGAACTCCATTTGGGGGAACAAAATTAACTCCTTCTTCAGAGTAGGATCTTACCCAGCACAATAGGAACTACCAGTACCATAAGTATACGCAGATTGGCTGAACGCACATGAAACACCGCTACCCGCCATAAAAAAAAGGAAAAACACACAGATTATAATCTATTTACTCCACAAACTAATAGTGGCTTTTGCACCAGAGAAACCTTTTCATAGTTCCTATAACTATTGGCGGAAGTATACCCAGATTTTGGCGTGTTCGCATGATTTTAGTTCTAGGGACTCCTTTTTAGGGAACTAAATTAGCTCCTACTTCAGAGTAAGGTTTAAGACAGCACAATAGGAACTAGCAGTGACGTACGTGTGCGCAGATTAACCGAACGCATGCGAAACACCATTACCAGCCATTTTTTAAAGGCAGCGGATTTACACTCAGTGAAAATAGCTGAAGATGCTATTTACTAAGTTAAATAGCATACTAAGTTGATATATTTGATAACAGTTATATTCAACACCATATAAAAGTAGCAGTTCTTTGCAATATGTGTAATTAGTAATTACATGTAATTTATACTTTTTGACAGATACATACTATTTACACCTCAGTGTTGTTGTACTTTAACAGGATGCAATAATATTTTTTTTCTCTTAGATCTCAAGCATGCACACACTACAAGATTTGAACATTTTTGTGCATCACACACTACAAGATATTATTAAGACGATAATGCCTGTAGGAGCACCTCACGTGATCTCATGGGGAAGCGGATGTAAACACGTAGGCCTACGTAGCAGATTGTGATGTCTCAATGTTTACATTTGCTAGCAGATTTCTACACTCACCCGGTATGTTCAAAACCAAGGCGATTTCTCCTCAGCTCTTCTCTTTGTCCGTATAATTGTCATGTTTTCGAAGACACATTATGCAAGGAGTCGAGTTGTTGCAACACTCCACAGCTTATTTCCTGATTACAATTTCAAAAGTGCTCTCATTCACTTCTCTCATTGGCTATCGTGAAAGAACTGATGTAATATCCAGATTTAAAATGATAAATATCAAACATGTTTGATATGATCGGTGCAGCCCTGATTTGCGTGAGAGCCGATCGGGAGGTGCAAGATTCAATCTGTGAACATCGGAACTGATAAACGTCCTTCAAAAGATTTTTTCTTAGATTCTTGGGAGGAGAAAATCGGGAATAAATCAGCCTAAAACTCCTGTAGTGTGAGTCGGGCTTTACGTTACTTCAGAGCAACCAGGAACATTTCCCTATGGGAACTTTTAGTTATTGGGGAACCACTTTGGTGGCTAGTTCCCAGAACTACCCGGTCCGAAAGCCCCTAATCACAACTGCAGCTAATCAAGGTCTTCAGGATTACTAGAAAGTTACAGGTAGGTGAGTTTGATCAAGGTTGTAGCTAAACTTTGCAGAAAAGTGGATCTCAAGGGCCAGAGTTGAGAACTGCTGGCTTAGGACGCTCCAATTCAACCCAATGCAAGGCGTCCGCCAGTGGGCACTCATGCAACATAAGCTATGAAGCACACCTGAGTCAATGAGTCTGAGGAAAGGGCATACAGTGAAGTGGAAGGCAGCCCTAGAAACTTACATGTGGGTGTTTGTGGGGAGGTTGGAGCTAAACTGTGCAGAATAGTGGCCATCTAGGAGAAGGAGTGGACGCTCTGAAAGGCAAACACGCTAAACTAACCTAACTACTAAAGAACCAGTCTTTCCAATCTCCTAATGAGTTTTCTATGCTATGCACAAAAACTTACAATTCTATTAAGCCACACAAAAGAAAAGGGAGAATTACAATAAATGCCATATGTGGGAACATGATTCCACCCTTGAATTGCAGCCAACATCCACTTTTATAGGCCGATACTTGTGTGTTGCCAGTTATCGAGATTCTGCCTCTGTTCCATCCAATGACAGCTTCATCAAGAGGGAAAACAGCATGGGCAAAATGTGACACATATTTTGCACATGGCTTTTAGATCTTGTTCATTTTGAACATAGCATTTGTGAAAGTAAAGCCCCAAAGAGAAATGTTCATTCTATTACTGTAATCCGCAAGTTAATTATACAATTATGTATTCTGAATTATTTATCATACTTTCTTCCTCCCCCTAAACCTTCCATTTTACACTTGCATCTATTTACGCATCAGTCATTCACGGATTTCATGTCTCCAGACGTTTTCAAAGAGGATGCTAACACTGTGGTCTTAAGCATTGTCCATGTGCTCTGCAGCAGGTTGGGCATTATAATCATATGACTGTATTTTTTCCATATAAACATCAAGTTAGCTGTTCCAGTAAACTCTGCCCGGTGTCCTCTTATAGGTTTCCATCATTCTCTGGGCTCTAACCTCTTGTGTTGTTAAGGTGAGGCGTTTCAGTTCATCTCCATCTGACCTGCACCTCCTGAGCTCAGCAAACCTCCGTCACCATAGTGGCCACTGTAAAAGTCATAGTGCATGTACTGTGGTGTTTTTGTGGTCCACATGCTCATTTGTGTCATTGAACATAGAGAGGAAATACTTTCTTTTTATTATTTTTTAAAATCTTGTTAGCATTGGCAGCCGAAGATTTTCATTCATCCCAGTTCCTGGCACAGGACCTTCCAGAAGTGTGTGCTTTTGAAATCATTTGTTCATAAGCTCACAGAACTTTTGAGCCAATCCCTGAGCAGTAAAAGTCATGTGACTAATTGCTCTGGAGCCATAGGATAATTGGCTGATAATGCCACACGGAAAAAAAAACACAAAAAAGACTGTTTAGATATTTTAAAGTATATATTTTATATATATTTTAAGATTTTAAATTGTGATATTTCGCAATATTAATGTTTTTTTCCCCATATTTTTATCAAATAAATGCAGGCTTCTTTCAAAAACATTAAAAATAGTAATGTGTCCAATCTTTTGACCGGTACTGTATATAATTTAAAATATAATAGGCCTATACAACATTTTGTTTACATGCTGTGCAATATCAGCAATCATGTTTTCTGTTAAGAGTGGACATTACATTAATTCGATTTCGGTATCCTTTTTTTTTTCTTTATCTCACAGATTTGAGATATTTTGTCCTGTTTTGTCCTCATATTCTTGTAGTTCCCTCTCTGTCACATACCTGACTCAAAGGCTCATTCATTATGCGGCTCATTATGTGGTTCTTTTGTCCTCTCAGGTGTGAATCACAGCATTATTCATGATCTGCAACAACATCCATTAGTCAGAATACACACAGTCCTAGGCCTGTCATCAGTAACTAAAGTACTCCACCAAAAAGACACTTTTCTGTACTAAAATTTTCAAATATATTTTGACTAAAGCTTCGGGTCACATTTACCAGTGTTCTGCAAATTTGCCAGGCAAAATCTAGGAATCTACGTGATCGGGAAATTCACATAAGCACAAAAGATTGGGTTTGAGTTAAACATGCGAACATGCTGCATTAACCTTCAGAAAGCTGCTTGGTTTTAAAGTGACTTCAGTGTGAGTTGTGCTTCATACATCACTACACTATTGATACTAGACAAGGCATTCTTAACCCTGGTCCTGGAGGCCCACTGTCCTGCAGAGTTTAGCTCCAACCCTAATCAAACACACCTGAACCAGCTAATTAAGCTCTTCAGGATTACTAGAAAGCTATAGGCAGGTGAGTTTGATCAGGGTTGGCGCTAAACTCTGCAGGACAGTGGGCCTCGAGGACCAGGGTTGAGAACCCCTGTACTAGACAATAGAGCATTTTTCCCTGCAAAATTTCATCAGAGTTTTGCTAATGTGACCACACATTCACCCCCCAAAATCTTAACACCATTACCTATTTATCCCCTGCTTGTAATTACACCACCTGGGCCCAAGAATCACTGTTCTCCAATTAGACACATGGCATTTATGGTTTAGGAGATTGGCCCAATAAAAAACAAAAAAACATGTGGCACTGATGATTGCACATTTCAACCCACACACTTCCAAGGGTTTGTCAGTTCTAATTTTGAATTTGTAATTTTCAGTAGCAAACAGAAATGCACACAGGACCAGCAGACAACATTCTGCTCACTTTACCCCTGATTCATCCACCCCCATGTGGATGTTGGACTTGGTTTTGCTGTTCAGCCACAAACCGGCTGCTGTATATATCTTCTCAGTCCTGACAGCCCCAGCAGCTGCGGGCAGTGCAGGAGGTTGTTTTTATCATTGTTTGATGTGTCCACCCACTGGGGGCACAGCATGATACCATGACAAGCTATGTAATTGGCTGTGTCTTCCTCCATCTCTCCTAAGGTGATGTCTGGATGCCAAGCTGTGAGGGCTCAAAGGTGGCCTCCATTTCCACATCGACCCCCACAGCTTGGACCCACTGGATCCTCTCTGGCTCATTGAGTCACGTTCAAGAGCGGAACCGAAATGGAGAATGTGTACGCGCTGTAGTTTTAAGAGAGAGAGTTGAAGAGAGAAAATAGACTGTCATCAGGGCATTGAGACAGAGTTCAGGAGGCGCTTCCAGAGTTATCCTTGCTTTGGCATCAACACAAAGATATCTCACCATGAAGGTGAGGGTAACTCGATACACGGGAGCTCTATGGTGTTTTCCAGGGACGTGCACAGGGGGGTTGCTCAGGTTGCCCGGGCAACTGCCCATATGCCCTTCTCGACTCACGTTGCCCTTCCGAGGTGGAAAAAAAAAAAAAATAATAATCGTTCAATAGATGCAGAATTTCACGTAGGCCTAGATAAAAAAATAACAATAAAAAAAAAAATTCAAAAAAAAAAATTCGCAAAGCCTCATTCACTTCCACATTCGGGCACCCGTCCGAAAGGGAACGTCAGTAGGGGAGGGCAAACTCTGTTTACATGGCTGCAGCGGTTCACGCGACCGGCACCTGAGCTGAGCCTGCATGAGCGGTACTAGAAGGAGATTGACGCGGTTGTCGGAAAGGTATAACAAATGGACGATCATCATCAAGTTTTATGAAATGAATTAAAATCTTCATAAATCCAGGATGAGTTGGCCACGTTTAGCCTAAATAATCAGACAGATAGCTTGCAGACAAGCAGCCTAGGCTACTATTTTTTTTTGGTAGGCATTAGGCAAACTAAGCTACATGTCTGCTGATTTTCTCACATTTCGTTTTAGCAAGAAGAATGAATGATGGAAGTAATGCATCCCACATGAAAAAATACTATAGTATATTATATTATAGTAAAATTACAGTAAATTTACTCTATTAAATACTATAGTGTTTTTGAACCATACTATACTATAGTATGGTTCAAAAACACTATAGTATTTACTGTAATTTTACTATAATATAATATAATATATATTATTTTTCATGTGGGATGCATTACTTCCATCATTCATTCTTCTTGCTAAAACGAAATGTGAGAAACTATCAGTATCATAGTAACTATAGTAAAGATACTACATTAAATTGTAGTATATTATAGTATTTACTACACTTTGTTAATTTACTGTAGTATATTTACTATAGTACGGTTCAAAAACACTATAGTATTTACTAGAGTAATTTTACTATAATATACTATAGTATTTTTTCATGTTGGATCACATTAATTATTTTATTCAAAATGGTTAAATGCCTAAATCCTATCACTATTTTTTTGGGTATTGTTTGAAGCCAAGATGCCCAATTAAAAGAGCCATTCCTTGAATACTTCAAGCATAGACTTGACTGTCCTCTTGGGACACTTGTAAGATGCATGGAAGACTCTCGGCTTCTGCTTTGAAGCTTTGCATGTTTAGGGTATTGTTAGGGATATTGATGTAGGGATTTTCATGACTCAAGTCATGTTTTTCTATGTTATTATTAGTAGTAGTTGAGGTGATTGAGTGCTGTATTTCAGAGTTTTACTTCTTTGCGTATATATAGTTTAATAAAGACCCTGTTATTCTCAGTCCTTCATATAGCCTGTGAGTTTGTTTTTCTTTTTTTTTTGGGGTTGGTGCCCTTTTTTTTAGGTCAGAGCAACTGCCCCTCAAAATTCCTGTGCACGTCCCTGGTGTTTTCCATTTGCATGTCTTACAAGGAAAGGGAACTAGTCCATTACGGTCACGCGTGCATCGTGCTGATCCAAATGTAGGCCAAAAGAAATCAATCAACTCTTCTCAAAGGTCAGTCTAAGTTTGAAACAATGACCAGAAGTAATGATCTGAAACTACTGTAAAGATGGCAGTCTTGAAATAGCTAAATGTTTTAGCTTAGCACAGACCATAAAGGAAGCCTTTTCAAGACAATAATTCTGCAAAATATTGCATTTCTTCCTGCACGTTTCAAATCAATGGAGTGGAGTTAAAAGTGTGTCATAAAACGGTTAGTTCCAGTCCTTGATTCTGATTGGTGATACTGTATTATGTAGTAGATTAGAGTATTGTGAGAGAGAGATTGGGTGACAGAGTGTATTACATGCATTCAGATTTAGCATATCCCTTCAGGTCAGTCCCATGTTCATAATATAAAATCCGTAGAATGTCCGCTTCGACATCTTGTCCTTTTAACAGTTAAGGGATTTTAACATGTCGTGACACTGAAAGCGCTAGTCAAAGCATTTCTTAGTTGCATCTTTTCCCTGTGTACACAGTCCTTTCAATATAAAAGTCTTTGCTATTGAGCGACTCACTCATTACGTCTTTGCCGTCATCTAATGGTGTAAGAATGTAACTTTCGGGAAGCCTTTCGGTGATTTTACAAGTTGCATTTATACATATATTTTGGCTTTAATGTTTGTATTGTGTGTTAACTGTTTTATTAAAGCAATAAGCCCCATGAAGCCGTGGTTTAAAGTGAATTTATAACAGTTAAGGGGGTTTTAGGCACTAACAACGGCTATCTAACATGGCTTAAGATGAATCTTACTTACTTGGTTCCTCCCGTGCTCACATCGGGCGATGAGTTTTCTCCATCGACATCTATCCTTCCCAGTGGCTGTGGCTTCATTCCATGATGTATCAATACATTTAAGGTAATTTACAAAAGTGCGGCACCAGGTGATACGGGGTCGACCATGTCCACGTTTGCTGTCTAGTGGAATCCAGTTCATAGCCACTTTAGGGAAGCGCTGACATGCAGAAGATAATGGGGGTGGCATTCTTTAACTACGACATCCAGCCTGTCGAATCTACTCCATTGCAGCATCACTTCGTTTCGGATTTGGTCAGAGTAGCGTATCTTGAAGATACGCCTGAGGCATCGATGATGAAATGTGCTTACCTTCTTCGGAACATGAGCCGACATGCTCCAGGTTTTTCTGCCTTAGTTGACAGGACGATGGAGTCATATAGCTGAAGTTTGACATTGACGGAAGTGGTCGTCGAAGGCCATATCGGCTGCAGCCGGCAAAAGACAGAGGAGACTTTTCCAATCGTGCTGCGAGTGTCCGCTTGGGTGTCTCCGTTCCTGAAGACAACACTCCCAAAGTACGTGAAGCTGCTTACTGTTACCAACCATTATACACCCCATTGGGCTGACCAGGCCTAACGGCATGGATTTTCAGCATTCATTTTTGCGTTTTTCTTCGATTTCAGCATTAATTCGCATCGCAACCCAACCTACCCTGCTTCCTGGGTCATGGCTACTTCTTCCTTCTTTACTCATCTTCTGCAATTAGCGCCACATCGTCCACAAAGTCCAAGTCGGCCAAACGGTCATAGTCAGTCCAAGGGATGCCTGCCCCAACATAGTCAGTTGAAATCCATCACTACGAGAAACAGCATGAGGTACAGGATACAACCCGTTTGATGTCGAGAAAACATGAATCTGGCAATGATTACATTGGTTGTAGTATGTATTTAGGAAATTAAATGTCTTGTGAGTGCAGCTAAAAGGTAAATGCTCTACACTAAACCCAACGCTAAACCTAACTGATAGAGATAACTAAAACAAATGTGATTGCCATTTGTGCTTGCTTCTACAAGTCTTTGAGCTCTTTTTTGTGTGACTCGTGTTTCATTAGACTCATACCGAGCACTTCACATCACAAGAGCAAAACTGTACCAGGAGAGCGACCAAGCAAGTTTACTCTATGAGAAAAAACAAAGATATGGAGCTGGTTATGTGATGCAAACAATGTATTAGTTTACAACGCATGCACGATGGTAAAAGTGTTTTGAGCTCATAACATGGTATTATGCAAGGAATCATGCAAAAATAAGTCTTTATTGATCTATATTCTGTCCCTGGAATCATAATTTGTGGAATAAAAGTGTTTGGTGTTTTATTGCCACTAGAGTTCATCTCCGGTGGAAACTGCAGAACTGGAGAACTGTGTGTATAGGTACGTTGTGAAAAATGTAGAGATGTGTTTTTCCAATGAGTCTATGTTGTTCACAGATGTCTAATTTCTAACAAATACTGGTATACAAAGCATTTTTGGGAGTATTTTTTAACCAATATTGTGGTGAAATTAGATTTTCTAATACCCACGTAATCAGCACTAAGTCTTAGCTGGCTAAAGACGCTAGGCGCTCTGCTGAAAATGTCTTCCTGTGGGTGTTTGAGAGGATTTTGGCAGCGCAATGTAAAGTATTTGCTCTGGCTCTTGTTATAAATGATTTTGTTCCGTTACTAGGCTTGTTGTTGTCATCTGTTGACGTTGTACACACAGGATGTGGCGGTTGGTCTGTGTTGTATTTGTACTGACCCTCCTCCACTGTGATTGGTCGGCTGGGTAAAAAGTGACAGTGATGAGCGCTGTTTTAATCGAAGTTAAAAAACGCAGAGCGCTCAGCGCTTGAGTGTGAAATAGGCTTGTATCGTTATGCTCCTGCCGTTCTAAAAACGTGGCGCTCATTGAAAACAATTGGATACGCCAGCCAGCTGCGTGAAAAAACACTTTGGTGGACACACGGCCTAAAAAAAGTGTCTGATCTGAATGCATGTGAGCAGTGTATCACTTTTTCCCAGTCAGACTCATCCTGTCTGTTTCCAGACAAAAGAAGCTGCTTGATAGAGTTATTCCATAGATCAGATGAGAAACATGGAATGAGGAGAATCCCAAACAAGCACTTTTACTTGGGAAAGATTTTTAAGTTCCAAAAACAAATAAATTGACAAGACTCTGACCTGCTGTTTCTCAACATGAGAAATGGCGTGTGTGAGGGTGTGGGAGTGTGTGTGTGGTTCAGGTTCATCAGTAAGGCAATGAAGCACAGTTTGTGTATCTAAGCAAGGCATGAAATGTATGTGTTGCTTCATTTTCCTGCTTTGGTTCCTCCTACATATTCAGGCAAATTCCTATGGCTTTTCTGTCCATTTTAAACTCATGTTATGGACTTTCTTTACTGTAAACAAAACTGTTCCATCACATTATTGACTGTTGGTTCTTCTCAATCTTGTATTTTAATCCTAGTCAGCTGTGTGTTGTATGTAGTGGTTGACCATATAGGTTTAAAATGAGCAAAGTTTTGATAATGCCAGGCTGATCCCTGCTTTTAGTCTAGGAAAATTACTCATCAAATGTGATTGGCAAGGTACTTGAGAGGATCCAGTAAACCTGAATTAAGGTCCGCAGGAGTAAGAAGACAAGATCTGCGAACACTTACAGAAGATTAGGCCAAACAAGGGGGGTGAAAGCTCGGAAATGTGCCATTGGAACGTCTAAACACACGGCTGACTGTGACTCAAAAGGGTCGTGACCCTGACCCGATGAAAGGTCAGTGTGAACACACCTGTGTCCACAAAAGAAAGTAGCCAAACATCCAGTAAATGCTAGGACAAATTAATTTATGGTTTGCCTGGTTTGCTGGTCTCCTAGTCTGATCAGCTGACAAACAACAAAATAAACACAAAAAACATGCCTTTTCAGCAGAAAAGATCTGATTTGCATTTAGTTTTGATAACAATGAAAGACATTTAACCATTGCAACCAGTGTAGAAAGTTAAATATCAATGCAGTTGATATTTTGGTTAATGCTTTTATTTATCCCCCTTCCTTTTTCGTCCCATGACGCTTCTCATCCCATGACTGTGAGGCATATCAATAGAAAATCTGTCTCATTGACCCATTTCTCTTTTTTCCTGTTGCTTTGAGTTGCCATGGAGAAGAAACAGCCATATGAGGGGGGAAAAAAGCCTCCTGGGATATGAAGTTCTCCAGGAGCCAGAGAAAATGTGGGTGTATACGCTCGAGACCACAACCGCAAGCCGCTGGGATGTCGATGTTGGGAGCGAAATACATTTGCTTATGATAATTTAAAAAGTGAGGCAATGGAAGAAGCAAAACCCCTCAATTTTTCATTAGTTGTCTCTTTACTTTGGTTGAGTTGTTATTTGTAGTTATTTGACTATGAAATCTGTAGGTGACTATGACAAAACAACCCACCAGGAAACCCAAAGGTAAACAGTAAAATTGGCCTCAACATGAGCGAGTTATGCTAAAAGTCTTGTGGGTTAGCATTTTAGTCTCATATTTTTGTGAGGGACCAAATTGACCTTTTGGTAAAATGTAAGTGACAGCAATGGTGTGTTTTTGAGTTTCATATGTCTAAATTGATATTTGCTGTTTATGAGTTGAGACATGGTTCATTCTCTGAATCTGTCTGGTGTACACTACGTTTCTTAAGTATGGAAGCTTGTTTCCGCCACAAAATAAAACATTTAAAAAAAAATTGGAACTTTTTATCTTACAATTGTATTTACATCTCAGAATTGTGAGATATAAAGGATATCAAGTCAGAATTGTGAGATATAAAGTCAGAATTATAGTAGCAATTACCTTTTTATTTTTATTCTGTGGCAAAACAAGCTTCCATACTCAAGGATTTGTCCATATACTCAATGCTAAATATTCTGGATTATTTCTTGTTTTGTATATTTCTGCAAATAGATCTACGCCTCGACTCATTATAGTACTGAAATATGTTGTATGACCTCGTATTACCTCTTATTGTGGTCGTCTTGCACTCCTGCCTGACTCTACAGCTTTAGGTCTTAACAACATTCTGGCATCTTTCACAAGTCAGTGTCACTTCTGAACGGTTTCCTCCTCCTTTCTTTCTGGTTTTGATCAGTGAATCTGCTTTTACATAAAACAAAACAAAATGCATTCACCTGAGTCGCATACACTGCCCAATCCATGTCTCCATTCAGTCTTGCATATGTTCTGTTGGTTAGTTGATCCTTTTTTTTTTTTTGGTAAATGTATAGAGACAGACACAGCAGACTTTGTGTGTGTGGGTGATATGTTACAGCACGAGGGTTTATTGGATAAGTGCTTGTCTCCTCCAGTGTCCTATCAATCTCTGGTTGCAGTGTTTGTTTTTGTGCTGTTGCTCGTGGTGGTTCGTCTCTGGGATGACATCTCTTTTGTTTTTCATTGCAGATAAGCCAAAATGAGAAGGGAAGCATGAAGCTGCGCACCTGGATATTGTTCAGTTTTTGTGTATATCTGCATCAGCACACTTTCACTCATACTCAATTAACTGCAACTCCTCCTTTGTCAAAATTTAAAGATTTATGTACTATATACAGTACTGGACAAAAGTTTGGAAACATTACTATTTTTAATGTTAATGTTGTCTCATCAAGCATGCATTTATTTGTTAAAAATACAGAAAAAAACTGTAATATTGTGAATTATATTATTAACATTTTAAATAACTTTTCTATTTAAATATAGAGCAAACTGTAATTTATTCCTGTGATCAAAGCTGAATTTTCAGCATCATTACAGTGTCACATGACCCTTCAGAAATCATTCTAATATGATGATTTTATACTTCGTTATTATCAATGCTGGAAACAGTTGTGCTGCTTAATATTTTGGAACCTGTTATACGTTTTTCAGGATTCATTGATGAAAATAATGCAGAAAGTTATGCTGTCTATCTTATGAAGAACAGCATTTATTCAAAATAGATTTTTTATAACTGTATAAATCTTTACTGTCATTTTTTTTGTTGTTGTTTTGTGAATTTAAGAAATCCTTGTTGAACAAAAGTAGAATTTTTTTTTGACAGTGAACGGTAATGTATATTGTTTAATGTTGGACGAGAAGGCCTGGCTCGCAGTCTCTGCTCTAATTCATCCCAAAGGTGTTCTATCGGGATGAGGTCAAGTTCCTCCACACCAAACTCATGTTGGGACAGGAAGGGCCATCCCCAAACTGTTCCCACAAAGTTGGGAGCACGAATTGTCCAAAATGTCTTGGTATGCTGAAGCATTAAGAGTTCCTTTCACTGGAACTAAGAGGCCAAGCCCAACCCCTGAAAAACAACCCCACACCATAATCCCCCCTCCACCAAACTTTACACTTGACACAATGCAGTCAGGCAAGTCCCATTCTTCTGGCAACCGCCAAACCCAGACTCATCAATGGGATGGTCAGACGGAGAAGCGTGATTGGTCACTCCAGAGAACATGTCTCCACTGCTCTAGAGTCCAGTGGTGGCGTGCTTTACCCCACTGCATCCCACACTTTGCATTGCACTTGGTGATGTAAGGCTTGGATGAGCTGCTCGGCCATGGAAACCCATTCCATGAAGCTCTCTCCGCACTGTTCTTGAGCTCATCTGAAGGCCACAGGAGTTTGGAGGTCTGGAGCGATTGACTCTGCAGTAGATTTAGTCGACTAAAATCTAATGAGTTTAGTTCGATTGTAATGCATTAATTGAGCATTTAAGCATTACAAAACCGACTGTTAATTGAACTGACATTGTGACATCATTGTGTTTTTGACATAAAAATACACGAAAGAGAGCTCAATTCACTTTTTTTGTTTGTTTTTTTAAAAACATCTATATAGTTTTTATAACTTTGTATTTCTGTTTTAGTTAGTATATCAGGTTAAGCTAAAGCTTCAAGTTTGTTTATTTGAGTAATGGAGATTTTTAATGGTTTTATGTAACTATTATAACCCTGATACTGAATATGTGTAAAATACTGGTCTTTCCTCCTGACTATGAATTAAATGGGAATGAAATTAAATACAGTTTATTATGTAACCAAAAACGAATATATAATGTGTGACTTTTAATTATAAACAAGCTCAGAAGACACCGGGACTCTTATTTTGAAACGCATTACTACTGCAGTTGCAGCTGCTCTTTCAGGTTCAGATGAGGGAGATAAAATATGCATTGTTACAACCGTCTAAAACATATTACTTGTAGGTGCTGTTGTTTAGGGTTCTGTGTATTTGTTTCATTATCAATTCATTTATAATTGGTTTCATGTTTTGATGTGATTTCATGTGTTCATCTATTTGAGGTACGATTTAAAATGTAATGTATGTGAAATTCATTCATGTCTCTTTAAAACGTAAGGCTCGCGATAACGCGTAATTTTGGCGGAAATGAGAATCAACTGTGTCGCCTCCCGATGAGCAGACGCTCACGAGGCTCTGCTAAGTTGTATTACGTTTAAAATGAGCAGTTTCACAAGTAAAACGGACTTTAAAGAGCAAAACTAAAGACTCAAGGACCTCTTTTCATAACAAGCAGCCAACGAGGTATTTGTTTCACTTGTTTAATGTGTTGTAAGCATAATTTGTATTTCTTTTCCTTTAAGACCATGTATTGTATAGTTTTCTGATTTGTTTGTATTATGCTCATTTACAAATACAGTTCTCACGGCGTAAAGATGAGCCAAAGAATTAAAACGCCCGTTTCAAGGAACCGACCTGTGTCTGTGTCGTTGTGGAGAGAGCTACAGTGAGAACTCGTCTGCTCGACGATGCGGGCGGGAGAGACAACGAGATCGCTATGGTGTCGACCGGATGAAAGACCAGCGTAACAGATAAGCAAAGCCCGAACGGATCGTCCGCTAAAACGATCGCAAGCAACAGTGATTAGACTTTGAAAGTTCTCAGCTACAAGGACACTATAGGTGGCGTGAGAAGTGATTTAACTTAAAAAATTCCATCAAGGACAAGTCTAATTATTCTGCACACCGTGTTTGGGACAATTTAAAAGGCCTGAAAATTAATATCTTTACAACTGAAATCAAGATTTTCCAATTTTGTACTTGTGAGAAGTAATCAAACTTTAGGTGCAATTTAAGTGACTCTTAAAGGGAAACTGAAACATTTATTTTTTGGAAAATTAAGTACTACATTTACTAAATTTTTGAGTGTATTTTATCTGCATTTAAGTTTTAAATTGCCATATACACTGTAATTAGAGTAATTAATTAAATCATTTTGTTTTTCCTTGTTCTAAAATTGAAGTAATTTCAAGTAGAGAGTTTGAATTGATGCAATATTGAAATCTGTATTTAGAAATTTCAGAGTTTTCCATATTTCTATGGTTACTAAGAAACTCATGCAGTAATTATCTATCTAATTGTTCACATTTAGGACACTGTGGTCTACATTCACATATGACCCAGCTTAATTGAACATACACATATTTAACTTAAGCTCTGTGTTCACATACATTCTACAGTCATTTCAAGATGTCTGACTCAAATGCCAAATCACCTGTTCAAGTTGAAGATGCAGATCAAGAATGTGCAGAAGAGGTGGAAAAGCTGAAGAAGTGAAAGAACCCGAACCCTCACAGAAAAGGGAAGAGAACTTCAAGAAAAAAGGTTGAAAGGTGTACAACGACGGTACAGAATCATCTATGAAAAATGGAGGTATAATGCAAGATTAGGCAAGGAAATATTGTCTGATGAAGCCTCCCAAGACGAATTGAATGAGCTAATTGAGAACATACAAAGCACCAGTACTGAGGTTAAGTTAATTTAAGAAATGTGTCAAGTGCAAACTCCTGAACCAGATCTGCGACGCAAGGTTGATACGTGCCTATCGCTTTCAGAATTCATCATTCGAAGGGCTCACGGGCAGCTTGAAGGACATGCTGAAAATGAGGAGGAAGAACCTTGGCCGGATGTTGGATCAATCTTAAACTCAACAGGTTCTTTATCAAGACCACTGTCTCAATCAAAATGTGGTTCAACCCACTCTAGCATCCACTCAGCCAAAAGAAATGAAGCTGTGGCTGAAGCTGCTGCATCTCAGGAAGTGTTGGCAGTATTGGAGAAACAAGAAAGGGAAGTGGCAGAACTTCAGAGGCTAGAGGTTGAAAGTAGACAATGTTTGGCACGATTTGAGTCTGAGGACATGGCTAGACAACAAGCAATGCAGGACAAGCGCAGAAAGCTAGAGCGCTTAGAAGAATTAAAGAAGTTAAACGCGGCAAGAGCTCGAGTGAAGGTATATGATCAAGTTGAAGGAAATTTTGAAGTAATTGATTTGCTGCATACTGAGACAGCAGGAGAGCTTCAAGTTCCTAACTTCACAAATCCCTCAGCCATTCCCCAATCTCTGCCTGTCATGGCCCCAGTCCTCCAAGCCTCAAGCCCTCCATTCATTCCCCAAATCTGCCAGTCACAACACAAACCCTCCAGGCCTCAAGCCCCTCACTTGTTCCTCAATCTTTTCCAGTCACAAGTCAAGGTCTTAATTTCCAATCTCCTCAATGGTCATCTCAAGCTCCACCACCTTCAATGTATAGGCCTCAAATGCAAAGCAACTCTGATTTGGTCAGCGCTAACAGAAGCTATGAGTGCCAACCGTCTTCCAACGCCAGAACCTGCAGTATTTATGGGAGACCCTCTGAAATTCAAAGACTGGCAGCTCTCTTCAAACACTAATTGATAGGAAAAACATTCCAAAGAACGAAAAGCTGTATTACCTCAGAAAGTACTTGGGTGGCGCTGCAAAGAAAACTGTCAAGGATTCTTCCTACTAGGCACAGAAGCAGCATATGACTCTGCCTGGCAGCTGTTGGAAAAGCGTTTTGGAGACCCATTCATAATTGGGAAGTCCTTCAGAGATAAGCTGCACGGATGGCCAAAGATAAGCTCCAAAGATGGTTGTGAACTAAGAGACTTCACAGACTTCCTCAAGAGCTGTGAAGCTGCAATGCCCCACCTTAAGACATTGGAAGTTCTCAATGACTGCAATGAGAATCAAAAATCCTGCTGAAGTTGCCAGATTGGTTAGTGTCCAGATGGAACCGCAAAGTGATGGAAGCTAGAGAAGCAAATTCTGGTTATCCAAAATTCAAAGAGTTTGTAGACTTTCTATCAAAGGAAGCAGATCTGGCTTGTGATCCTATATCTTCAATACAAGCACTTAAGAGCATGGAAAGTGGGAAACCAAAATATTCAAGAAACCAAAACATTCAAGCAAAGACCTTGTACACAAACGCAGCACAGAGCAGTGTATCAACATGCGTCTTTTGTAAAAGGACAGGACATGTCTTGGCTAAGTGTAGACAATTTGGGGAGAAGACCGTTCAAGATCGTGTCAAGTTTGTGCGTGCAGAGAAACTCTGCTTTGGATGTTTGCAGACTGGTCATCATTCAAGAAGATGTGAGAATAAAAGCACATGTGAACGGTGCCAGAAGAGACATCCTACGTGTTTGCATGACGATAAGTTCAGAGAATACCAAAGCCCTTCTTTGAAGGAAGAAGGTTGTTCAAAGGACAAAACCGTCAGCAAAGAAATAGCTGCAGCAGCAATCACTAATGCAGTTAGACAAGAAGGCTTGAACTCACAAACTTCCACAATCATACCAGTTTGGGTATCATCCACAAATTGGCCAGATCAAGAAGTCCTTGTCTATACACTCTTAGACACGCAGAGTGACACAACCTTTATCCTTGATGAAGTAGCTCAAGAGCTCAATACGAACAAGGAGAGTGTCAGTTTGCAGCTGTCTACAATGTCAGCAAGGTCAACAGTCATACATTGTCAGAAGCTGAAAAATCTGCAAGTGAGAGGATACAACTCTGAGAAAAGGATTCCATTGCCTGTGGTTTTCACACGAGTTTATTCCGGCGAACAGGTCGCATATACCAACTTCAGAAACGGCTCTACAATGGCCTCATCTGGAACAATTGGCAGACAAGATTCCACCCCCATTAGATTGCAAGGTAGGCCTTTTGATTGGCTATAATTGTCAACAAGCCCTTCTGCCCAAAGAGATCCTGTCTGGGGAAGAAAATCAGCCATATGCACAACGAACTGACCTTGGCTGGAGTATTGTCGGCTGCTCTTACCCAGCAAGTGATTTTGATGATGTAATAGGAGTCAGTCACAGAACCTTGGTGCGAAGAGTGATGCCAGCATTAAAGCCATCAGTTGATCTAAAGAGAGAAGTGCATTTTGTGTGCAGAACTCATGTGAAGGAAATCATCCCAACAGAGGTAATCAAGGCACTTGAATTCGACTTCACAGATCACAGTGCAGATGATAACCCAGTTTCTCAGGAAGACATGCTCTTCTTATCCAAGGTGAGAGAAGGTATAAGGCAGAACGAAGATGGCCACTATGAACTTCCACTTCCATTCAAGACAGACAAACCCAGTCTACCGGATAATAAACAATCTGCAGTTAATAGACTCATCTCATTGGAGCGGAGAATGAGGAGAGACAAACAGTATCACAAGGACTATGTCAATTTCATGAATGACATAACCCGAAAGGATGCTGAGAAGGTTCCAAGGTCCGAACTAGAAAACCAACCGGCATGGTATATTCCGCACCACGGAGTCTACCATCCACACAAACCGGGAAAGATTCGGGTGGTTTTCGATTGTTCAGCACGCTTCCATGAAACCTCTCTGAACGATCACCTCTTGACCGGTCCAGATCTGACCAACACATTAGTTGGAGTGCTGTGTCGATTTAGGAAGGGCCCAATAGCCATAATGTGCGACGTTGAAAGAATGTTCCATCAATTTCATGTATTGGTGGAACACCAAGACTACCTGAGATTTCTCTGGTGGGATGAAGGCAATCTGGATTCTAAACCCTCAGTGTATAGGATGAAGGTACACCTGTTTGGGGCAGTCCCCTGGCTGCTCCAACTTTGGATTCAAGTATCTGGCATCACAGGGTCATGGAAAGTTCAGTGACGAATCCATCAAGTTTATCCAGAGAAGCTTTACGATGATGGCTTAACAAGCGTGTGGTCACCTGCTGAAGCTGTGCATCTAGTGAAGGAGGCAAGAGCCTTATGCAGAACAGGAAATCTTCGGCTACACAAATTTGTGTTGAATGACAAGGAAGTGATTGCCACAATACCACCTGAAGAATGTGCTGAAACCAAAGATCTAGACATGGCTTTAGGAGAACTTCACATCGAGCGAGCACTTGGAGTTCAGTGGTGTGTCGAAGCAGATGACTTCCAATTCAGGGTTGTAGTCAGGAAAATCCACTGACAAGGAGAGGAGTTCTCTCAACGGTAGCCTCTGTCTATGATCCACTAGGATTTGTTGCTCCATTCTTGCTTGTTGGCAAACAGATACTTCAGGCGCTATGCAGGGAAAAGGTAAGCTGGGACGAAGATCTTCCTGCACACATTCTGCCACAATGGGAGTCATGGCTTAGAGATCTGCCGACATTGGCAGTCCTGAAGATCCCAAGAAGCTACCATCCATCAAACTTCGACAAGGTTGTGCTGTACGAGCTTCACAATTTTTCAGATGCAAGTTTCAGTGGATACGGTGCATGTTCATATCTCCGTGCAGTAAGTGAAACAGGGCAAGTTAGTTGCTCACTCGTATTGGGGAAAGCAAGAGTAGCCCCTATCAAGCTAACAACTATCCCGAGGCTTGAATTGTCATCAGCTGTGACTTCAGTCCGTAACGGTGATATTATTAGAAGAGAACTTGAAGTTGAAAACCTTCAAGAGTATTACTGGACTGATTCAATGGTGGTCATTGGCTATGTGAATAATGATGCCAAGAGATTTCACACGTTTGTAGCCAACCGAATCCAACGCATAAAATCCAGTACATATCCTGAACAATGGCGTCATGTCAGCTCGAAAACAACCCTGCGGACCATGCCTCAAGAGGGCTGAGTGCCATTCAGCTGAAAGAGTCTAACTGGCTGAAGGGACCCGATTTTTTGTGGCAGATAAATCTCTCACACAAAGACGAAACGGTGGGAGAAATAGAAATGACTGACCCCGAGCTTAGGAAAGCCCACATTTGCACAGTCAAGACAAAGGAAGGGAATTCCATGGTGGACCGCTTTACTAAATTCTCAGATTGGTCCAGGGCAGTGAGGGCTGTTGCCAGGCTCAAGAGGTTCATCAGAGAGTTTAGGGGAGTTCAGTTAAGAATGAATGAAGCAACTGATCTTGAAGAAAGAAAAGAAGCGGAAATCACTATCATCAAGCTGGTGCAAGAAGACGCCTTCCCTGAAGATATCCAAAAGATCAAGCTCCAGAAAGAAAGTACCCTGAACAAGCACAGCAATTTGCATCGGTTAAATGCCTTCTTGGACAAGAATGGTGTCCTCAGGGTGGGAGGACGGCTATCACAATCAGCCTTGCATCATGATGTAAAGCATCCTGTAATACTTCCGAAGAAATCTCATTTGTCAGCCTTGCTCGTTAAACATCATCATGAGTGTATACACCACCAAGGAAGAGGCATGACCATGAATGAGTTACGTGCAAACGGAATATGGATCCTAGGATGCGGGAACGTGGTTTCTTCACACATCTACAAGTGTGTAAAATGTAGAAGATACAGAAGAACAACTGAGGTTCAACGAATGGCAGATCTACCGGAAGAGAGAAGAGGCATCCTCTCATTTACTTTCTGCGGCATAGATTGTTTTGGCCCCTTCATTGTAAAGGAGGGAAGGAAGGAATTAAAGCGATATGGATTGCTGTTTACCTGCTTGTGCTCTAGAGCTGTACACATAGAGACACTAGATGATCTGACATCAGACGCTTTCATGAATGCGCTTCGTGTGTTCATAGCCATCAGAGGACCTGTACGCCAACTAAGATGCGATCAGGGAACTAATTTCATGGGCGCTAAAAGAGAGCTTTCTGAGTTGCTCAAGGGGATGGATCAAGAACGTCTACAAGCAATCAGCTGTGAATTTGTAGTGAATGTTCCCTCAGCGAGTCACATGGGTGGAGTCTGGGAGCGCCAGATTCGAACGATCCGCAGCATATTGACTGCCATGCTTGACAAGTCTGCAAGTAGACTAGATACCACAACTTTGAGGACACGCTCAAAGAAATGAATGGAAGCTTGCCAGAGTTGTAGAAGCTCACCCCAGTTCAGATGGCATTGTGCGAAAGGTGAAGCTACAAGTCAGTGACATTACATTTGTTAAGGGAAAACCACAAACTAGATCAGTTTACCTAGAAAGGCCTATTCACAAGGTAGTTACTTTACTTGAAGCCAAATAAGTCACACACACAACAAGATAACACTCACTTAGGTCTAAAGTACATTTCTCAAATTCTTTTCACATTCTTTGTTTTAAGAAAATGCCTACATTTTGAGAAAATTAGTGATTTTGGTGGGAGTGTAGGTGCTGTTGTTTAGGGTTCTGTGTATTTGTTTCATTATCAATTCATTTATAATTGGTTTCATGTTTTGATGTGATTTCATGTGTTCATCTATTTGAGGTACGATTTAAAATGTAATGTATGTGAAATTCATTCATGTCTCTTTAAAACGTAAGGCTCGCGATAACGCGTAATTTTGGCGGAAATGAGAATCAACTGTGTCGCCTCCCGATGAGCAGACGCTCACGAGGCTCTGCTAAGTTGTATTAAGTTTAAAATGAGCAGTTTCACAAGTAAAACGGACTGTAAAGAGCAAAACTAAAGACTCAAGGACCTCTTTTCATAACAAGCAGCCAACGAGGTATTTGTTTCACTTGTTTAATGTGTTGTAAGCATAATTTGTATTTCTTTTCCTTTAAGACCATGTATTGTATAGTTTTCTGATTTGTTTGTATTATGCTCATTTACAAATACAGTTCTCACGGCGTAAAGATGAGCCAAAGAATTAAAACGCCCGTTTCAAGGAACCGACCTGTGTCTGTGTCGTTGTGGAGAGAGCTGCATTACTATATACACATCGTAAAGTAAACATTGTCCTTACTCATCAGCATTAATTCATAAACAATTGCCTGTTATAAATGTGTGTTATTCATTGATTGAGTCGCTCTGAAGCGCGCATTGGAGATCCGTGATCCTGGAGAAGCTCAACAGCGCCGTGTTTTCCAGCCGTTAGATCCGCTCGTTACAGCTCAAATGTGCGCATCTGTCACACAGGACATCAGTTCTGACTGGATCTCTTCCCTAATCCTCCCTCCCTGACATTTTAGTCTCGTTTATTCGTTGACGAAAATGACAGTAGATTTTCATCATAGTTTTATGTCATCCAACACTAGTTTTTATTTAGTCATCGTCTCGTTTTTGTCAGTGAAAAAAGGTCGTTGACGAAAGTTATGACAAATTATTCGTCAACGAAATGAACACTGTTCTGCGCACTGTGACCCTCAGCATGCGCTGACCCCTCAGCATGCGCTGGTCTATCACTTCGTCGCTGAGTTGCTGTTGTTCCCAATTGCTTCCACTTTGTTATAATCCCACTAACAGTTGAGCGTGGAATATTTAGTAGTGAGGAAATGTCAGGAATGGCCTTATTGCACAGGTGGCAACCTATCCCGGTCCCACGCTTGAGTTCACTGAGCTCCTGAGAGCGACCCATTCTTTCACAAATGTGTGTAGAAGCGTCTGCATGCCTAGTGCTGAACACCTGAATTCAATGATTTGGAGGGGTGTCCCAATACTTTTGGCAATATAGTGTATATATATATATATATATATATATATATATATATATATATATATATATATATATACAATAGTATATATATTACACTTTTATACATTTTAAAATATAAAATAGAATATATATTACATTTTTAATATACTATTTTATATTTTATTTTAATTTATTATTATTGATTAGATTTATTTATTTATTTATTTTTTCTAGAAAGAAAGAAAGAAAGAAAGAAAGAAAGATTTTTCTGCTTTCCAGTCGTTTCACACACAGTTTTTAAGACTTAATTGCCATTGGACTGGACGACTGAACGAAAAGCTTAGAGTTATAGTTCCTCTCAGATAATCTCAATGGACTAAATCAGTCGAAAGACCTCCTGCTTGTTAGCGGATTTCCCATGAATGCCCAGAGCAGGCCTGCAATAGCCAACAACATGCACATAATGCCATAGAGCCACACTAAATCCAAGAATGACAACCTCTAAAAGCAGGCTCAGAGAAAACGGTCGATCCCGCAACTTTACTGCCCCTTCCATTTCAGGTAGTGACGGCTTTTCCTGCATTGGCTCGTGATACCAAAACAGCTCGAACAGAATGCTTTTTATCCGGTGCTGAGACCTGTCTTTGTGACCTGCGGTTACCCAAATGGTGTTCTGGTCCAAACAGACCCCTTTACTCAAAGCGCAGAAGCCGGTATAATGGATGTCTGAAAGATCCCAAAGGCTCTTAAGTGATTCAAACATATCCACTGTAAATACGCCAGCAAAACGGCGATTAAACAAAGCAAACATATTAAGACATGTTCTCTAATTGGCTCCCTAATTGATGCTTTTAGAGGGCAGGTATAAATAGGCGTCTAGTTTTATACTTTTGTTTGACATACTCTTTTTCCGAGCGATGCGGAGGGGGGCTAGTCAGGATTTCAGAACTATGCATATAAAAATCTGGTCTGTAGACATGTGCCAGAGTAAATTGGGTGGAATATGGTCAGAATATTTCCCTGTTTGAGAGTGAAGGCAGTGGTCATATTTGGGATGGAACGGGCAGGCCGAAGCCAGACGGAGCTGATCAGAAGCTCTCTTTGTGGCCCAGGCGTATGTTCACCAAACCACAAATTATCATTGGAGCTGAGGAGGCCTCAAGCCCGGGCGTCCCACACCACACACTCCTCCTGTTTAATGTAAAGTGCACACACACATTCAAACACCTTTAGTAGAGGAGAACAGGGTTGATTGTAGCATTTGAAAAAAAAAAAGATATATAAATATCTTTAAATATATATATATATATAAATATATATATATATATATATATATATATATATATATATATATATATATATATATATATATATATATATATATATATATATATATATATATATATATATATATATATATATATATATATATATATATATACACACACACAATATTATAACAGTTTTTAAGCTGGGGTGGGTTTTAATATTGACATATTTAATTATTACGTTTAAATAATTAATTAATTTGATGAATTATTTGATTTGATTTTACCATTACATTTTTTGAGATATTATTTAATTTAACTTCAACCAAGCAATTTAAGAAATTAAATATTTTTCATTGCACACCATTACATGATTATAAAGTCATGATTGAAATACAAAATGATAAAAACAGACAAAAACATTTAGTGTGTGTAAAAGTGTCATTTTGATGCAACGGCCACATTTCTGGAGATAAATTGAACCTTCAAGCATTTTCCACCATTATAAATCTGTTTCCCACTCTCGACCTCTCGCTATCACTCTCTCCCCATCATCCACGCTTTGTTCAACGCAATACAATATTTTCACGGTAAATGGACTGGAGACTTAAGCAAATACCTCGAAAAATCATCTCCGTATATTTTCCTTTCTGTCCAGAAGTCACGCTTATGTGCATGTACAGTGTGCTGTGCAAATATTTTTCTATGTTTCACAGTTATTTTTAGTCATCGTCCCCTAGTTGTTTTCCGTGGTTTTGCACAGCGCACCTTGTTCCATAAAATAGGTGATTTCTTATGCGCAGTCTAAATATTATAGAACATGAAATTAAAGTTCTTTCCTGACAGAGAATAAAGCTGGCCAGGACTGAGTTAAAATGTGTGTTCTGGCAGGGCTTCCCCATTTTAAAACCACCTTTACCACCTTACCGGCACGACATATATACAGTCTGAGTGTCTGAGAGCTCACTTGACTGAATTTCCTTTTATTTACTTTGAAAGTTTACATTAAGCTCATTTTAATTCAGAAATGCATGCTTTTCAAATTGCACACTCTGTAAATGCCATTCAAATCACTTAAATCTTATTTCCATATAATCTGCTCTCTTGATTTGTATTAAACTACTTTCTTCCAGCATTCATCACAGGGATCATGTGATTTGTGACTAACAGGCGTAATGCTTTTGATTGGCCTTATGTAAAGCCTTGTGCCAAACAGATGACTGCTAATTTACAGTTTGCTGAGATTAGACGTGCCGTGTCTGCTCTTACAGATGCTGTTAGTCACCGGTGTGCCGTATTAAATCTCTGATTCACCTCACAATCTGTTTCCTGCGTCTGCACAGCTGATAACACACTGAGCGTTGTAGTCTGTAATGAACATGTGCAGGAGTCTCAATTGAGGTATTAAATAAAGATTCTGTATGGGATGCACTCATATGAAATTTTGGCCGATAACTGATCATTCTTTATATTTGAAAACTGATAACCGATATATTGGCCGATAAATCGCTCCTGCACAGCTGATAACACACTGAGCTTTAAAGTCTGTAATGAACAAGTGCAGGAGTCTCAATTGAGGGCTCAAAGAAAATTCTGTATGGGATGCACTCATATGAAAATTTTGGCCGATCATGATAATTCTTTATATTTGAAAACTGATATATTGGCCGATAAATCGCTTCTGCACACTGAGCTTTATAGTCTGTATGAAAGATTCTAGACTAGGGATGCACCGATATGAAAACTTTGGTCAATACGATAACCCATAATTCTTTATATTTAAAAAACGATAACCGATATATATTGGCCGATAAATCTAAATCCAAGTTTTTATAAACTTTTTGAGAGCCCAATTAGGTTTCACCATTAAAATCCATGTCCCAAGAACACACTTATAATGTTCTCATTATAATTGTATGTAGCTGATCTGACTTGGACTTTACAGTATTTTCCTTTTTTAAAGTGATTCCAATCATATTTCAAGCAATTCAAAACCATCATGGTAAACAGTGCTCTTCTGCTGTGTCTCAGCTGATGGGAATAATACATTTAATATATCAGCCAAATGTTCTTACAGGGCAGATAACGACAACATTAAATATGAACATATATCGGCTGATACCGATATTGAGGCTGATATATCCCTAATGTAGACATTTGACATGGAAATGGACAGAAAATATAATGGGGCTTACTATACTCTTATATTATATAAATTATATGACATTTTAGCGCTGTCAGTACGTCAATATTATACGTTTCAGTGTGTATGAAAACATAATTATATAAATGTACGTGTGGTAGAACTACACTCGCATTCACGTTGTGTCATTTCTTAAAGCAATCGTGGCTCATGGCTACCATAATATAAAATGTTAAATAAACACATTATCTTGCATTTCTCCTGATATCCACCTGATGAATTACAGGAACTGGTGTTTGCCATTTCTCTCTTCTGCTCTGTTTATGTTACTGTATATTTACCAGTCTCTTTGTATAATGATAGAAATTCAGTCCCAGCAATCAGATGCAATGATTTACTGTGCTCTTTTTTATGATAAATGACTTTAAGCAGTTTGGTTAACAAATCAAATTTTTTGGATGAGGAGTTCCTTTTTTAAGGGAAAACTGAGAAAATAACAGATGTTCATAAAGAGCGAGAGCGACTCACGGCATATTAGGTTGGGTCAGAAAGACTGAAAGATTTACCGCTGTGTGAGAGTACGGTACATGTGGCCGTTTAAAGAGTGCCATGTTTTTAATGATCTGTGTTTCCTCACATTTCATTTGACATTGCGGTGCACCATGGATTAGGGTGGCTGTAAAGCCCTCACCCCTAGTGGTAATGAGTCTGAACTGACCTGGCATCAGCCCCGATCCTGTGCTCACGGGTTAAGTGTGGGCCTCTCTCAACGGGGCAAGATGAGGAGAGGAATCAGATACCAATATTATCCATTTATTCCTGCCTTCTGGGCCACCTCGAGCCAGCCTGAACCCTTCCATAAAGTGAAGGACCCTTCAAAACTTGTTTTGAATGCCGAGTCTGCAGTCAGGAAAGCAATCTGTCAATTAAAAGCAGAGCGGCTGGGGCCGAACATTGGTTGCATATGAAACCCAAGGCGTGCTTCGGATTAAACAGCGCACCGGCTGCTTTTGCCAAATGAAAATGTAGATTTTGGCTGCTCGACGGTCATTTTTTCCCCCTGCCTGCGCTCTTTGGGAGCCCTAGACGCACAGCATGCTCGGATGTTGTAAAAAAGGCTTTATGTATTCAATAATTGCTTAACAGTTATATAAAATGTCATTAACTGCTCGAGTTGCTTCGCTTACGTCCACTGGCTTTCCACAGCCCGCGTCCCCATAAGGCCCAGCTCGCCTCCCTTCTGTGGGCCTTAACGAGGAACCTTTGACAGCACTGGCGCCAGCCGGGAGCAAACCTGCAGGCGGTGGCCCGTTCGGCTCGAGGGACCCGAGAGCTCAGGTAGAGTACCTGTTCGTATCTTCAACCACAATCACTGGCCGCACAGATTCTAGCAGCAAGTGGGTATATACTTTCCCTCGGGCTCCAGACCTTTGTATTTTGTTGTGAAAAACAAGTGTACACTTGTAGGGTGCTTCAAATATTGCGGAAAATGTAACATTTGTGAAATAAAAGGCTACTTATAGAGAGTACAGTTTAATCACTGTTTCTTAAAACACAAGTACACTTTGTAAAAATATCAAATTAAAAGTTTACAAATTCATTGTTTAATAATCTTTTGTTGTGCTTTAAAGAAGTGTACTTATTTTGATATGTCGTCTAACGTACTAAAGTGCTACATAATAAAAATATGGCAGTGGCTATTTACACTAAGTGAAAATAACATATTTTCTTAGCGATAGATGATATTTACACTAAGTGCAAGTAGTGGGAATAGTGATGTATTCTTATACACCATGTAAAAGTAGCAGTTCTTTGCAGTATGAGTAAACAGTAATTACATGCAATTTTTACTTTATTTTGACAGATACATATTATTTGCACCTCAGAATTGTTGTACATTAACAGGATGTAGTAATAACATAGAGTTTAAATTATTATATTTATTAAAATTATTAAATGAATGCGACCTTAATGGGACAATAAAAGCCCTCCCTACTTCTACCCCTTACCCTACCCATAACCCTGCCCAATAAATGCTTTTACTATTATTAAACATTTCGTTAGGAACTTTATTTCCACTTTTAGAATTTTTTTTTTAATTTTCATTGAAAGTAAATGCCTTTCCGATGTGATATGTGATGGGAAAAGGGAGAAGAGCGAGCTCGGTCGATCGCATCAAAACCAAGATCACTAAACCTTACGCTTTACTGACTACACCGCTGACGAGGTGGAAATACACATGCTTTTTAAAATCTTGTTTGGCCTGACCAGGCATTGTTAGGCGGAGCTAGCATGTTATTTGCACTTGGTGTAAATAGACACTCCGATAAAAAATATAGCTGCAAGCAGCAATTATCGGGACCAAGCTAAAAGAACACGACAAGTCATGCCAACATGGCTGGTAGCATCAGACCAAGTGCAACAATGGGTGACAAATTTATAAATATAGTCACTGCTAAAATGATTGAATGGTTTATCATTTTCAACCAATAGGTGGCGCTGTGACCAAATTCATGTGGTGTAGTCAGAGTGAGGTGACAATGACACATGCAAAGTTTGGGGTCATTGTGCCAAAGCATCGCTGAGATGAAGCCTCAGAGTCATTTTGGCATCACGCCTCAGTGTGTGTGTGTGTGTGTCTGAACACCAGGTGTGTGTGTGTGTGTGTGTTTGTGTGTGTGTGTGTGTGTGTGTGTGTGTGTGTGTCTGAACACCAGGTGTGTGTGTGTGTGTGTGTGTGTGTGTGTGTGTGTGTGTGTGTGTGTGTATGTGTCTGAACACCAGGTGTGTTCAGGAGCATTGCTGGAGCGTTGCTATTGTGAGGAACTGAAAACCACTGACCACTGACCAACACACACCTGCTCTAAAGGCAATAGTGCAGTATTTATGTGTTATTTAAAGAGTGTGTTAGTAATATGAGCCTATAGTCGGGTGCACAACGTGCACACACTCTGATTATTACACACACAGGGATGCGCTTTAAAATGTAAAAGATTCTTACTGTTTATATAAATATACAATGCCTACATGTCATAATGGATAATCATTGCGTGTCTCAGATTTAGCCTACCTATTTGCAGTAATGACGAGCCGATCTGATTCCTCTCTGGAGAAGCGTTCAGTCTCTCCTCATGTAAATAGTGAATCCGCTCATGGTGCGAGCACAACTGGCTTTTAAAGGGAACGGGAGATGAGACTCTGATTGATTTATTGCATGTTATTTCCAAAACACACCCATGACTCATTAAGAGACGCGGGATGACCCTTTTAGACCATGTGTCTGGTGCGCTGACTCTTTTTCAGTCTTTAAACTAGCAAAAGTGGATTCGGACATGCCGTAAGTGCCCCTGCACTGTGAGCTTCAGACACTGTGCTCGGATCGGTAAATTAGGGCCTGTAGTGTTTATAATGTTTTTAAATGTTTCATGTACTGGTGTTTTACATTATTTCAGAATGCAATAATAAAATGTGCTCTAAGCAGTGCACGCTCGATCTCAACAATGCAATTTCCATGTGGTGTGACTTATAGTCACCGTAACACCAAATGGCAGATCCGTGCAGGTAGATGTTTGGAAATATACAGGAAGGACCTATCCCAGCAGTATGACTGGAGCGGGCTCTCCAGAGATGAACGTACTGCCGTTTTGTCTCTCATCTTAGACTGAGGGAGATGTTTACCTGAATGAGGCAAGTGATGAATATGAGTCATTATGCGCTCCACCGAAAGTATATGGTCCCTTCGTTTCGCACGGCGTAATGCTCGCCGCAGATGTGTGTGTGTGTGCACGTGTTGACGTTTCATATTTTCACTTCCACCACTACTGTGCCTTTTCTCGTCTTCTGCCCTTAATGATGCGTCTGGCAAATGTGTATCATTAAATCTCGTCTTCCTCTCAATCCATCCCATGCTCAGCTTGCTCACTCACGTATTATTAATGCAATCAAGCAGTGATTTGGCCTTCGATGCTCGCGAAGCTTGGGCCGTTTGTGGTTAACGTAACAGCAAGCGCTCTTAAGAAGCTAGCCAGGCCTGTCATGTCCTCTCACCGGGACTCTGGCTTGACGCACGACTTCTTGAACATCTCTCTTGCCGAGTAGCTGGGCTCTTGGCTTATTTGGTTTGTATGTTGGATTTTGCCATTTGGATTTATTCAAACCTGTCCCAGCTGCAAATATGCAGTAAATTAGTCCCATTAAAAGTGATTGATTATTGGATGGGTCTACCGCTCGACCGCATCCAAGTTTCACAGTGTCTGTGTGGCCCACCTGCTCATGTAATCAAAAGTATTGACTGGCGCTCCAACTTCCTCCTGAGGTTTTGTTTGACTGAGGTGGGCTCGTGCCCTCTGAGGTGAGCTGGCAGAAACAGATCCTGTTCATAGGCTGAAGTTTGGCAAACGGGCTACGTGCAAACTGTACTCGACCCTGAAGACGGGCTGAAAAACATGTGCATGCACACACACTTGCATACAGAGGCTATGAGCTGCAATGGAGCCATATATGCAATTATTCAGGTAATTAATGCAGAAAAAACCCCACCAACGATTTACTTTAGTTCTAGCAGATTTAAGGAATTGAAAGTGATCCAATTTGATGAATCCAGTGTGAACCAGTAAGTGAGTTTGTACACTGTTGTGGTTTAGTCCCAGTTCTCCTCCTAGGATGAATTGAAACAGTTGCCGGTTGCACGTTTCTCCTACATTTGTTCTTTCTCTTGAGATGGCAGGTTGAGTTTGTTTCTCTTAATGGGATCAGATAGTAAATGTCATTTTGTGTTTCGTACCATGTCTTGAGGTCTGCTTGTGCCATTATTCATTTTGTCTAATGAGTGTTTACATGATAAATATGAATATGTATTCTCTGACAGGTACATTTCTTGTACAAAATATGTGGTGAAGTAATATGTACAGGGAAAAAGACATACATAAACATGAACTGAAGATGGTTCTGATGGTTTAACTGGTTCAGGTCGACAGCCAAGCGTCCAGGTGACAGGTAAGACCAGCAAACCAGCTATTGTTTTGTTTTGGTTTTCACTTATTTATTACTTTTTTTAATTTTAATTTAAATTTTAATTTATTTACTTATTTACCTATTTTTTTATTTATTTTTTTATTCACTTATTTTTATTAATTTTTACTTATTTATTATTTTTATTAAATAATATTTTTAATAACCTTTTTGTTTATTTATGTTTATTTTATTTTTATTTGTACTTATTTATTTGTAGTTAGTTATTATTTTTATCTAATATTTTTTTTACTTTTTTAAAATCTTATTTATTATTTTTTCTATTTCTATTTATTTACTTATTTATTTATTACTTTTTTACTTATTAGATTTTTTTACCTATTTTTTATTTCTCTTCTTATTTATTTATTTATTTATTTATTTATTTATTTATTTATTTATTTATTTATTTATTTATTTATTTATTTATTTATTTATTTATTTATTTATTTATTTATTTATTTATTTATTTATTTATTTATACTTGGTTGCTAGGTTAGGTTGTTTTTCTTCTTTTTACTTATTTATTTATTCATGACTTTTTTACCTATTTTTTTTTGTTTATTTATTAACGTATTTATTTATTTTTACTTGGTTACTTTTTTATTTAATAATTAAAAATATATATTTTTGTTTTGTTTTTGTTTATTTTTTAAAACTTATTTATTATTATTATTTATTTTACTTTTAAAACTTTTTTGTTTATTTTTGTTTATTTATCTATGAATTATTTTTTTTTTCTTAGAAACATTAAAACATAATGCAATGCAACACAATGATTATTAACAAATACACTTTTCCCAAAAATGATGTATGGAAAATCAAGTAGTTTCTATCTAATTAAATCTATCTAAGTGTCTTGCTAATGAACTCTGAATCCGACGACAGAGGGCATGTAGACTGAGAAACGGGTTTTGAGCAACGGTTTGATCATGCTGATCTTTTAGAGCTTTTAAATGATCATATGTATTTTATATATTAGGGTTCAAACCAAAGAGAATAAACTAATATTGTCATATTAAAGATAGCCTAAATACAATTTAAAGTACAAATAATGTCTCAATCATGGCAAACTGATATATTTTACACGCATGCACACACCATTTTCGAGTTCAATGAACACCTCATTTTTTATACAGTGTAACAGGAGTGCAACAAATGAGTTCAGCAGTGTATATTTGAGTTGAGAGTCCAGCCTTGTGTGGGCCACAGCAGAGAGAAGAACCTCCACAACACACACACACACACACACACACACACACACACACACACACACACTGGTGTGGAGAAGTGCCGCTGAAATGCCATGTCTGTCATCCCCGTCTGCCCCCTGCCTGTCATCGTGCACCACTTTTACTCACCTCCCTCCGTTCCTCCACCCCTTTCTCCCAGAAAAACCTGCTCCAGCTCATGCCATGGCTCTCTTTCAAAATATTATTGTTGATTTAAATGGCCCTGGAGTCGTGTGCCCCCGTCTCACACAAGCCCTCGTCTATCTCCAATGAAAGATTAAAAATGGCTAAATGTCTCTGCTCTGTTTATATGGGTTTTATATAGTTTGATTTTGTTTTATAGTCTGGGTCCGAGCTCGCTGCACCCCAAGGAGGCTAAAACAAACTGGGGAAAAGCAGTGCACAGACTCCGGTTACAGAGCCTGTAATGTGATTGCGGTGGAAACAGATGTTAAATGGATGGAAGTGAAATGTCTGCTACATTTATTGCTGTACATTTGCATCTGCTGTATTCCTCCCGTGATAGACTTGAGAGGAACTCTGAGAAGGCTGGGTTTCACGTTCAGCTCTGTGGCCTGCGTGTCTAAATGAGCGCTGAACAGATGTGGTTATGATGGTGATGTGAGATTGGCGGGGTTTGTTCATCAGTTATGGGATATTTAAATGTAAAATCAAGTTTTATTATGGCAAATCTCTTCAGGAATGACAAGTAAGTTTTGGTAAAATGAATAGTTCCTGCTCTGAATGTTCTGAAGCTGGACCAAACTGAGCACGCATCAGTAATCCTAACGTTAAATGATTATTAAAAATGTATCATATAATTATTTACTGAACATTCGTGGCTTTTATTGTCACTTTTTCTAGGCAAGGACTTTTTTACTGTGGTAAAAATAACATGAAATGACATTTTATGAAATGATTCATAAAACGTGGTTTTCTAATAATTTAGTTGGAGTATGACTATACAAAATACAAATGTCTATTAAGTTCTAAATTAAAAGTAAAATGGTCATTTTTTAAGTATTGTCTAATTATATGTAATAAATATTGCCAAATTGGGTAATATTTATTTATTTCCAGGGGCTGGATCTCATTGAGGACAAGAAACAGGGATGAGGTTTGTAGGAAAAAGCTTTTCTGCTAATTTAGTTTGAGTATGTACAATTATAATACATATAATACTATAGTTAAATTTTAAATTGAAAAATGTAATTAAAAAAAAGAATGATATTAAAGTGTTATGTTTTATTAAATGTATTAAATAAATCAATAAATAGCATATTTTATGGTGCTATATACACTGTCAGAAAAAAAGGTACAGTGCTGTCACTGGGGCGGTACCCTAAGGTACAAAACCGAAAAGGTACTAATATGTACCTTTAAGGTATTAATATGTACCTTTAAGGTATTAATATGTACCTTTAAGGTACTAATATGCACTCTTAAAGTACTGATATGTACCTTGAAGGTACTAATGTGTACCATTTAGGGGTGAGTAAGGTACAAAGATGTACCTTTTCACTTTTGTACCTTAGGGTACCGCCCCAGTGACAGCACTGTACCTTTTTTTCTGAGAGTGTAAGTAAGCTTAATATATTTTAGGACATGAAGAAATAATAATAATAATGATAATTAATTAATAGATTTATTAATTCTCTCTCTCGCTCTGTGTGTGTGTGTGTGTGTGTATCTCTCTCTCTCTCTCTCTCTCTCTCTCTCTCTCTGTCTCTCTCTCTCTCTCTCTCTCTCTCTGTCTATCTGTGTGTATCTCTCTCTCTCTCTCTGTATCTCTGTATCTCTCTCTCTCTCTCTCTCTCTCTCTCTCTCTCTCTCTCTCTGTATGTGTGCGTGCGTGTGTGTGTGTCTGTGTGCGTGTGTGTGTGTCGCTCTCTCTCTCTATGAATGTGTGTCCAGGTAAACCCTACATTATGAAGATGAAATATCCCCACAAAGATGGCAATATCTGAAATATTTGGTCCCCATGAGACAAAAAAATACAAAGAAAAAACAACAGCTAATAAATCATACAAAATTATTATTTTTGAAAATCAAAAAATGCAGAAAGTTTTCTGTGATGGGTATGATGTACAGAATATACAGTCCGTACAGTAAAAAAAAAAATAAAAAAAAATAATTATGTCTATGGAAAGTCACCATAAACATGAACACTCAATGTGTGTGTTTGTGTGTGTGTGTGTGTGTGTGTGTGTGTGTGTGTGTGTGTGTGTGTGTGTGTGTGTGTGTGTGTGTGTGTGTGTGTGTTCACATAAGACAAGGTGTTGGGTCTTTTCCTCGCCGGGTCTCTCTTCTCCTCTGGCATTCTGTGAGCTGTTATTCCCATCCATTAATCATTGGGCTAATTTGTTTTCACATGGTCCTGCTGACAGAGAGAGACTATTATTACAGTATTGGTGCTGCAGGTCGCCTCTCCGAGCACAGGCCTTATTATACCCCTCCCTCCCTCTCGCTCGCTCTCTTTTTCACCCTTACATCTCTCCGAGACATGGACGATTGGACCAGACTTGTAATATTGTGCAGAGAGGAACACCAGGCGTTTGTGTGTGTGAGAGTGTAGCTTTGCTCAGGGTGATTGACAGGCGCTCACACGGCTTAGACCTGCCGTGTCAAACGCATGGCTGACTGTGAGGGCGGCGGGGATGTGATGGACAGGCTTCTAGCATTCACTCAGTTGGTGGTTATTGCTCGGGCTTTGGCTCATCATCTTGTCACGCACAAACACACATCAGTTCACTGCCGGGCAGCAAAGGACCAGCCCACAGCAAAGACATTTAGCACAGATACTTCACTAAATCTGTCAGGGAATTTGTTTTCCCAGGCTTTTTCTTCTTTCCTTACAGTGTATGAAACTATCATGCACTATTGCTTTACCCTTTTAAACCTTTAAAGTAGCGCAACTCCCCTGGTGGAATTGTTTTGCCATAAATCCTCCATAAAGTACACGCTATTAATTGGCGACTTGCTATTACTTTTTAATATAATACCATTTCAAATGACTTAACTATAGCCTAAAAGAAAACCTTTTGAATTTGTATATATTTAGTTTGTATAATAAATTGCATTCATTAAAGGGGTCATGACACAGATTATTATTTATTTATTTTAATTATGCACATAAGCAAATATCATAAGCAATATAGTGTTGCTCTGAAGAAGGTCGTTTGCACATGCATTATCTCATGTGATGATTCCACAATATTAAAATCAGCCGTTTTTGGAGCTTAATTAAATGAATGCATTGATTATAATACGGAGGAGGACATTTTGGAGGACAGTGGAAAATGGGCTGGCCTTGGATTTTCGAGCCAACAAACGGTCCTCTCGAGCAGTTGTCTTGCAGGGTCTGCCTGACCTGGGTTTGTCATAAAGGTCTCCAGTCTCTTCAAATCTTTTTTTATCCTCTGTACTGACGCTGAGACACTTTGAAGGTGTCTGCCACATCAGCAGTGGATCTGGTCTTCATCCTCTTGATAATCTTTAGTCTCAGGGTGACTCTTAGGCATGTTTGCAGAGGTCTAGTTGCAGTTGATGTGAAGGTCTAGTGTACTGGGGTTCTTTTTATACACACCTGAGATCTAATTGATCCATTATTAGTCACAGGTGAAGCTCATATGACAAGGCGACAACACTTATGTCTTTGCAAAAATTCACTCAATGGGGTTCACCAAGCTGTGAATATTAGAATATTTTTTGACAATTTAATTTTGCACTGAAACATTATTACAAAAGCTGTTGGGATAAAAATGAGCCATTTCTTGTAAAAAAAATCTTGATAAGAAATATATTTCAGCGGCACTTTGTACACAAGCGACAAGACTTTTGTCAGGGACTGTATATACACACACTGATCAGGCATAACTGTATGACCGGTGAAGTGAATAACACTGATTATCTCTTCATCACGGCTCCTGTTAGTGGGTGGGATATATTAGGCAGCAAGTGAACATTTTGTCATCAAAGTTGATGTGTTAGAAGCAGGAAAAATTGGCAAGAGTAAGGATTTGAGCGAGTTTGACACGGGCCAGATTGTGATGGCTAGACGACTGGGTCAGAGCATCTCCAAAACTGCAGCTCTTGTGGGGTGTTCCCGGTCTGCAGTGGTCAGGATCTATCAAAAGTGCTCCAAGGAAGGAACAGTGGTGAACCGGCCACAGGGTCATTGATGCACGTGGGGAGCGAAGGCTGGCCCGTGTGGGCCGATCAAACACACCAGCTACTGGAGCTCAAATCAAAACTGTTGGGGGGGACAACACACAATGTTAGGAAGGTGGTCATAATGTTATGCCTGATCGGTGTATATTACAGTCGACCACATGTGCACGACTTTTGCTGTCATTGTGTGTGTGTACGTGTGTGTTTGTGAATACATGTCTCAGGTTGTGGTTTGAGGGGACTGTTTTCAGAGAAAGAAAATGTCTGTGATACAGTTCATGCGGTGGGGTGTGGGAGACACATATGTGGAGAGAAAGAGAGAGAGAGAGAAAGAACCCAAAAAAGATGAATTAGACCCTGTGGCTGAGCATGAAAAGTGGATAAATGTCTGAAATAACACATTGAGAGAACCAATCATGGCTTTGGCAACCCGTCCATGAAAAGAACAACTCCATTTGAACTTCTCCTCCACATTTCCCCCCTTTTTTATCCCTTTCCCTCATCATGCTTTTGTTTTCCTTCTCACTCTCTCCCTCGGCCTCTTTAATAAATTAATGACCTGCGCTCGCCTTAGTGTCTGCCTTTTAACCCGCCGTGAATGATGGGGCCAATTCTGGAGCAACTCAAAATGCCATCAAAGTGCAATCTCTTTAGTCTTGCTTTTATGTAAACCATAATCAATCTCGGGGCACAGATAGACTGCAAATGCATTGCTCAAAAAGTTAAAACATGCAACGAAATGGCTTCAGTGTGTGTTTTATGATTCACTTGTTACGATTTGTTTATTTTTGTCACATTGTTTTGTAGATGAACGGTGTTTTCTCTATATGTGCGCACTTCCATCCTATACGTGCGAGTCTGTTTTTGTTATTTTTTTGTCCATCATCAAGGTGCTTTTAAGTACTGGAGCGCGGGTACATATGACATAATGCACAGGAGCTGTCTACTCCTTTTCCTGCCAGGTAATGAACGAGCTTTAGCTTTTAACGAAGTTCTTACCCAGGCAGGAGTTAAACCAAACTAAACAACATATATCAGGAGCAACGCCGGGCATCTCGCCACACCAGATACATGTAGAGAGAAGGGAGGGAGAGAGTGACACTGAGACTGACAGCTAGAGAGGAAAAAGAGACTCAGGAACAGATGAAAGGAGAGGAAGAGAAAAGGACAACTGCGTTTTAAACAAACCTTCCTTTGGTAGTGCTATATATCAAGAAAGCTCTGAAGATTTACACAGAATGTGAATGCTCATTCACAAAGCTTTCAGCTTCTTCTGCTCAATGCATGTTTGTTCGATAAAGCTTTCGGCCATCAATAATAGTGACGTTGTCTCAGCTCTGGTTAATGCATTCCACACATTCACACCAACATTTAACAGATAATGCACGGGAGACATTTTTTGGGGGGGATATCAGCCTAGTCATGTAATACATTTTTAATGTATTTTTGCCTTTGCAATATAAAAGATAAGTATTGTTGTAACAATACCGGAAGTTTTAATCAATTCAATATAGTTTTATACAATATGGATATTCAATACCATGTTAGACACCTTGTGGAAAAATTGCCACAACATTAAGGGCTAAATATTTTGACGATAATATTGTAATAAGATAATGAAGAATATATTTCTGTAGTGTCTATTTACACCAAGTGCTAATAGGCCGCATTTACACTGCAGGTCTTGATGCACAATTCCGATTTGGTGACTATATCCGATTTTTTTTGACAACCCGCTTACATTATCTTTTAAAAGCGACCCATATCCGATATTTGCATTTACACTGTAGCCTACTCTGGCGAAACAGCCCAAGAGGTTCTGACCCGGAAAAGGAAGTAAAACGGCGCAATATGCAATGGACGCAATGGATGCAAATTTTGCTTTCCACACTGTATGTAAAGGTCAGCAAAACATTGCTCTCATAAGGCGGAGAAAAAAGAGGAGAGACCTTGATCGCAGTTCGTGTCCACCTGAGTTGAAGTCATTCGCCTCTGTCCCTTTTTCAGTGACGTAGGACTCGCAATTACTAGGGAATATCCCATTTGACCGCTTACATGGCAGACGCAAATGCATGTATCCAAATCATATCGGATTTATTAACACATATGAGTGAGCCCTGAATCTGATCTGAGAATATTGTAATTAATGCTTTTTTTTCCTGCTTATACGTTCACATGTCATATCTGATCTGTGCCACATGAGAGGGAAAAATCGAATTGGGTCACTTGAAGCATGCAGTGTAAATGGGGAGCACGACTTGTTGGTATGCACTATTCACACTAGCTCCGCCTAACAATTCCTGGTTGGGCCACATGATTAAAAAAGTTGGATGCTTTATGACCTCTTCAGTGGTGTAGTCAGTAGAGCGTAAGGTTTAAAGATCTTGGTTTTGACGCGATCGACCCAGGTTCGAATCCACCTTTTGCCGAGCTCACTCTTTTCCCTTTTCCCATCACATATCACATCCCAGCTGGCATTCTACCGACATTAAACGTTTAAAAGTGGTTGAAATAATGTCAGTTTATGAAAAAACATTAATTCAACGGCAAAATAACGTTCGACACCAAATAGTTGAAGTGGTGTTGTTAATTCACCACAGATTCAACATAGGAATATCAACAATTTCTGAGCTGTATGTCAAATCAATATTATTTTTACAACCATGACTACAACCATAAACATTTTGTTGACTGGCTAGATGGATGGATGGATGGTTGAAAATATTTGCAAAATCTAAACAAAATTCAACGGTTATCCACTGGTTATTATGGTTCACCTGACGTTGATTCAACAGTGACTCAATGTTAAAATGCCAGCTGGGATCGGAAAGGCATTTACTTTACTTAAAAAATAAAATAAAGTAAAAAATTAAGAAAATGTGGAAATAAAGTGCCTAACAAAATGTTTAATAATAATAAAAGCATTTATTTGGTAGAGTTAGGGGTAGGTGTAGGTGTATGGAGGGATTTTATTGTCCCATTAAGGCGGCATCCATTTAATAATTTTAATAAATATAATCATTCACACTCTGTTATTATTGCATCCTGTTAATGTACAAGAATAATGAGGTGCAAATAGTATGTGTCTTCCAAAATAAAGAATAAATAGCATCTAACTATTTATACAAGAACTGCCACTTTTACATGCTGTACATTTTATATAATACTTTTTTCACTTAGTGCAAATAGCTGCCTTATTAATATTATTTCAATAATTTTCATTGGATGCAAAAAAATGATAATAAATGTGGGTGGGTCCTCCCTCATAAAATGTTTACTGAAGTAGATGCCATTTCTTGTATTCTGGTGCCTTTTAATCAAACAATTGCTTTTATAGCCTACGGATACCACATACCTGGCAAGGTTTCCCATAAATTCACACAGCAACAAAGTCTAGTAAGTTCCTTCAAAAAATCCTTCCTCCACCAAGCAGTTCAGATAACTGTTAGCGTTATAATAACAGTGTATTAAATGCTGCAACAAAGACTACATGATGTCTTTAAAAGCAACATGCAAACAAATAATGAACATTCATGTAAATACCAGCTTGTTTAGTGACAACATGTGAGAACACAGCCGGACCCACCTGGGGAGTTTTCCAGAAAGCAGGTTATGTGACATACCTAGGTATGTTTAAGAGTAAGCGAGCGGATAACCTCAACTTTCGGTCCCAAAAACGGAGGTAACTTTCAGGGTATGTAAATAGCCATAGCAACTCACTCTGAACATAACCTGCTCCGGTTGCTCTGTTGAGAATGTCTTGTGTGTTAAACGGAAACATACTCTGAGTTGGCTGAACTTACTCTAGGATGTGTTTCTGGAACCAGCATACCTCGCGTAAGCAAGGTTTAGGTTAATCAACCAGGACTTCAGGGTATATGTGATGGTAAGTTAGCCATGCTTTCTGGAATACCCCGCAGAGCAGCAGATATGCTGACATGCTTTGTTTACCTTGCTGTGTCGAAGGTGCGAGTAGGCGCGAAAACGCAGAATGAAGTTTAATTTATAGGGACTCTGATTGAGCCAAGCGGAATGGATTCGAGGAAGCAGCAGCGTGGAAGTCAAGGCTGTAGCTAAAACGCAAAATGGAGTTTTATTTATTAGGGTATGGATTTGACTGACGGTGCTCTGAATTAGAGATGGTAAAAGTGAGTGGGTACAATATCATTGGTCTTAAGAATTGGGTGGGTCTTGTCCCACACACAAACAATGGTCCCAACGCCCATTATTACAATGCTCATGACTGAATTTCCTCACTTGCAAGATTTAAAGTTGGCATGATACGGAACTTGCAATTTTCTTTTCTTCCCTATTGTGACGTATATCCGAGTGAAACACTTCTGGAACAAATATAGGGTGGGGCTTGATTTTTGTCTGTGGGGAATTGATTGGATGGTGGTGGTTTGCTATAGGTGGAGTGACCAGTTGCCCCGCCCTCGTCATCAGAGAAGAGATGTCACTGCAAGAGGGAAATTATTCTGATTCCTAATGCACATTTAACTCACTTCCCATGCAGAGATGGAGTTTGCTGCATTTACTGTAAACCGAGACGCTAAAAACAGCAAATCATGAGTGTGCAAATAAACACAGTGCCATGCTTCTCAATGAAACGGACTATATACTTTTTCTAATTAAAATGCACACAATGCGGTGTGACTCAACTCTCTGATGAGAAGAGAGAAGAGAGAGCAAGAAAAGGTGAGATGGATCAGGAAATTACAGATTTGATCCCACAGAAGTGCATGTTAGAGCCATCTCTCATAGCCAACGTTTAACATAAACACATAAACAGAGCTGGAAAGCCTCATCTAAGGACTGGGAACTCTATAATAGAAAGACCTTTTAGCCTGCCTGACCTGGACTGCCTCAAACTCTTTTGTTGCGATCCCAAATGTTATGGTAGCCCAACCGAATCAGAGGCGAGTTAGGCAAACAGGGCGTCATGCTAAGCTAAGGTCTTGAACTCATTAACACATTAGCTATCCAAACGCCTATGTGAAGTATTCTGCTACCCAGTGTCTGCTCTCTAGACGATAAGTTGGAAGAGGGTTACATCCCAACAGGAAAGCAGAGACTTTCTCAGAAGAATCTCTGAAAACATAGCAGTCTCGCTACAGAGCCACTCCTGTGGAGACAGTATTGCTCTGGTAAAAACAAGGGTGGCAGTTTATTCATTTTTGTCAATTATATCATAGAAAGTGCAAGGATGGGAGGGAATCAGCTCAGGAATCAGCTCAGCTGTAGGAGAGAAACACATTTTTAACTGTCAGACTAGTACACGGCTCTCACCCATCATCTCACCCCCTCGAACGCCTCATTTCCCTCATCATGGTGTGCTGCATCTTAACTTACAGTCATCTATCTGAACCCTCGTTTCCAGCCCCGCTGGGATACTTCAGTCTCAGTACTGTATATTACTGCATATAGCTCTTTTATTACAAATTACATTATTAAATATTGCAATCTAATCATTCTAATATGATGATTTGCTGCTCAAGAAACATTTCTGATTATATTTATGATTTATGAAAACAGTTCTTTTGATGGATAGAAAAAACAGCATTTATTTGAAATAGAAATATTTTGTAATATTATAAATGCATTTTCTGTCATTTTTAATCAGTTGGAGTGTCTTTGTATAATAATAAAGAAAGCATCTTATAGACCCAACACCTATGAATGGCATATCTGTCTCATATTGTGTGTAATTGGGTTTCAAAATTTATATATTTGCAAGGCAATGCAAGGTTCTGATTTGCTATTCTGTACTGGATTAAATATTTTGTTCTGTAGATAATTTCAGCATTATAGATGTTTTTTTTTCTTCCAAATTCTAAGAAATATAAGGCTACTTAAAAAAAAAAAACCCTTCAAACTTTTTTAAAACTATTTTAAAAAAAAACCTACGGTAAACACGACTGTAAAAATGCTACAGTAAAAACCTGTTATTTGTTCAGCGAATAACTGTAATAGATCTAACCTTGCATTTAATGTGATTTTACAGTAAAATACTGTTAAATGTCTAGTTTTGGAAGTGAAAAAGAACATCATTTCATAATTTGCAGTGAAAACTGTAGATTGACATTCCCAGCATCCCCTGCATGCGTGACATAACTGTTTCTTAGTTTTTCCTTGTCAGGTATGTACATTAGGGTTTTATGTTACATCTAACATTGTTAAATGAATGTTTATTGCATAATTTTACTGTCGTGTGTGTGTTACAAAGATAGTGTTTGTGTGAACGAATGGCACTGTGCACCTTTTATACATTAATATCGATCTTCTCAGCTTGTGGAAAAAAAGCGACTTATAATGAGTTTTGATTCATCATGTGACTTTCCATCACTTCTTGTTTTTGGTGGTTGTCAGTGTATTACAAAACAGATAGTAGTATAGATTGGTATATTAACATTATATCAGTTAAATACTTTTTTTTTTACTGTTAAATCTGTAAAACCTAAAATATTTCTGGTAACCACAGCTGCTAGTTTTATTATCGCCAATTTCACAGATTTTTGTTTTACAGTGTAGAACAATGACATTATTGTAATATTTGCATACTGACATTCATTTACTAATTCAGTGGTATTATCTTTTTCTAATGATATATTTGACTATATGTTGTTCTGCAGAAACCGCAGAGCGGATCCGATGGCATTTCATGACGACTTTAATTTACAAAGACTACAATGTAAACCTACCAAAAAATTTAACTTTGGGAAATGCACATATTTCTAATATATTTTTAATACTTAAATCCCCATATTTTCTTAAACGCCTTCAGGAGGAAGTGAAATTGAAACTAGCGCATCAAGATTAAATCTGATTACGAAATGACTTGCGATTACATTTTCCAAAGAAATCATTTGTAATGGAAATTATCCAGGACGCATTTCCAACAACCCTGAAGTGAAGGGTATACTTTCTTAACTTGATTCTCACTAAACTGAGAAGAAAACTAAAGCGTTAATGCTTCAAATTTAACTAATACAAATATGTGTGTGTGTGTGTGTGTGTGTGTGTGTGTGTATGTGTGTGTGTGTGTGTGTGTGTGTGTGTGTGTGTGTGTGTGTGTGTGTGTGTGTGTGTGTGTGTGTGTGTGTGTGTGTGTGTGCCTGGCTGAAATGGTCAAAAAATTGGAGTTTTATTGAATTTTTAAAAAATTAGATAATGCAACAAAGGATATTGGTTTAATAATTAAAAAAACTCCAAATATTATGTTATCTGAATCACATCGATTATCTAAGTTGATTTGACAAAAGATTGTGATAACAAATCATGAAAATATTCTTTTTTTTTTACGCTGAATGAGTATATGAAACTCTTCATTTCTCAGTTTATTATTGCAGTCTCCTGACGCCATTAGTGATTAATGCCAATCAATGAGAACATTATCATTTGTTTATTCATTTTTTTTTCTCTCCCCCAAGGGTTTGAAGTCCATCCAAAGAATACAAACAGCTTTTAATTTCTGAGTCAGCATATGCACTAATACAAGCCTCTTTTCCTGAATATCTCTTGTGAAGGACACCCCATGTGGAGGTGAGCGTTGAATGCATTACTGTAGTCTGTGCTGACCTGAGCTTGAGGAATGAGAGATTGTTTGTGTTTATAAATATGTCTTTGCTGGGTAATCAGTGTATGATTACAAGCTACCACACGGAAAGACCTACATTAACATCCACTCAAAGAACATGTCCAATGGTAATGGACCCAGCAGAGTATGAATATATGAAATATGTTTATGCATGCAGCATGTGTATTTATTGCTTCTTGGCCGGCTATGACAGGTTTTTGGAAAGTCAAACACGTTTGAAAGGCTGTGTTGTTTGGTTTCCAAAAAGCTGGTAGCAGATAAGCTCCGGGGTTGCCGTGGTAACATACCCAACTGGAGCCAAGGCCCAATTTTGGAAACCACAAAATCAACAGAACTGTGATGGACAGAAAAGGGAGTAGAGGAGAAAGAAAGCAAGGTGTGTTTTTGAAAGCCTTTTAAAAGGGGACACGAAACAAGCCTAAAATGGACCAAAAGATCCGCATCCATCAGTGAAAGCCAAAGGGACATTGATCATCTGGACTATTTAAAGTCGAGAGACATGTTCTGGATGCATTAACTTAAATGCTTCTGCTACAGTATATTATATGAAAAATGTGTGGCGAGAAAGGTAACTTCATGCAACATTTAGCAAAAACAGTTGTGAATGTATAATGTGAATGAATTTATTTCGGTTTAATACTTAAAACAACATAAATCCCTCGTTTCTAATGATTGTCTGAGCATCGCATGTGTTTCCATGTTGTTTTTCCATTTATATTTTGGGGGAGTAAAAGTGGGAGTCTCAGACCACTATTTTTTTCATTTTTACACCATTTTTTTCTTCACATTTCATACCATTCAAAAGCTTTAGGTTTTTTATATTTAATTTGTATATATGTTTAAAATTTTAAATGTGAATATATAGTCAAATGTAATTTATTCCTGTGATCAAAGCTGAATTTTCAGCATCATTACTCCGGTCTTTGTGTGTGTGTGTGTGTGTGTGTGTGTGTGAGAGGAGAGAGGAGAGAGAGAGAGAGAGAGAGAGAGAGAGAGAGAGAGAGAGAGAGAGAGAGAGAGAGAGAGAGAGAGAGAGAGAGAGAGAGAGAGAGAGAGAGAGAGAGACAGAGAGAGACAGAGAGAGAGAGAGAGAGAGAGAGAGAGAGAGAGAGAGAGAGAGAGAGAGAGAGAGAGAGAGAGAGAGAGAGAGAGAGAGAGAGAGAGAGAGAGAGAGAGAAATCGATTTGTTTTTCAAAATCAGTTTTAAATTTTGAGACATTGTTTGATTTTGATCACTGATAATTTTCTTAATAATTTTTAGCTTATAAAATGACAGTTTTGGCACTAAAATGCTCAGATCAATTTTACATTAAGTCGTCTTGATCCAGTTATTACTGAAGTGAATTAAGGCAATGAAAAAGGGCAAAAAAAAAGAAAAAGAAACTGGCTGTGAGATTTATAGACAGAAAACAGACCCACTGTGACAAAAACCTGAACCATCGAGTCAACGAAAATTCAACATATTTAAAAGCGGATCAGGGAGTTATAAATTCAAAGCGTTTTCATAGTCTCTCCTCTCAGTGGGTGCAAGCAGTGCATGATGCCATCCCAATAAATTCACCTCAGAGCCATGTCGACGTGCTGTTTCATTTCCCCCGATGGCTCTGAAATTACGCCTCATGTTTCGTTTCACTGCGTCTTACTGAACCTGAATCTGCAACCTCTCGAACCGAAGGTCCCGCTCTAAGAGAAGTGACTTACTCATTCAGCTGCACAGTTACGCCTTTAAATCGGTGTTATTTTGCTTAAAATACGCATGCATGCAATATTAATTTTTTTTTTTTTTATATACATTTGGTAGACGCTTTTATCCAAAGCGACTTACAGTGCCCTTATTACAGGGACAATCCCCCTGGAGCAACATGGAGTAAAGTACCTTGCTCAAGGACACTGGGATCAAACCAGCAACCTTCTGCATATCAGCTCCATGGTTTAACCCACTGGACCACCATCTCACAAATATTTGTGAGGATTATGATGTATTGAACTGCAAAAAGTCATGAAATTTGCACATTGCAATAATGGAGACATTTTTGAAACACATTATTTCTCCATTGTTGCGGCTCCTCTCTTCCCAGTCTGTCAGTAACGCTCTGTTTAGTTCCTGTCTCTATGAAGCCCCGCCTTCTGAAAAGAACACTGTGTTCTGATTGGTTGGTCAACTGTAGCAGTGTGTTAATATTGGTCAAGTGATTCGAGCGTGTTTGGGAAATGCCCTGCCCCTTATCATAACCGCCAGTTGCAACACACTACTAACTAACTCAACCAGGCCCCGCCCCTTTATTCTGCGTATTAATTATTTAAATGTGGAATATTGTGACATGCTCGTTCCTGGAAGAAACTTAAAACTACAATGGGAGTTCAGAAACACTGACACTGATATAGAGAAGAAGTTTGTGCTTGTGACTTTTGCAGAGTTTTTTCATGCTCAAACAGCAACATTACACACTAAAGAAATTTGAACATGGAAAAAAATCCTAACAGGACCCCTTTAAGTATATCTGGGCAGTAGTTTATACAGGTACTGCTGCTTGGACGTTATTGGCGTTATGAGTTTATACTCTATCAGTGCTCCAGTTTTCCCGAAGAACCCCGTGATTGTCAGTTTAATCAGTTCCCGGACGTTTACACAGTATCAAATCACTGAGGCTCCATTTTACAGAGCCAATTAGATCTACTAAATCAAATGTGCTTGTTTGGCTTTCCTCCTCTAATTTAGAGAGACAAAATCAATTAAAACCTGATCCTGCTCAGGTCTCGCAGGTCTCTTAATGAGCAAACTAGCCAATAATTAGAGCTCTTGTTTACTTACAGACTAAACCTGTGTGTGTGTGTGTGTGTGTGTGTGTGTGTGTGTGTGTGTGTGTGTGTCTTGCTAAACACTACATTATGAGGTCAAAATGTCAATATCTGAAATCCTTGTCATTGTGGGGACATTTTTGGACCCCATTAAGAAAACAACTTATAACTCATACAGAATTATGTTATTTGGAAATCAGAAAGTTGTGTGTTATGGGTAAGGTTAGTGTAGGGAGAGAATATACAGTTTGTACAGCATAAAAATGTCCTTATGTCTATGGAAAGTTCCCATAAGACATGAAAACATGACGTAAGAGAAAAAGAGAGAAAGTGTTTGTGTGTGTATTTCAGGTATTCCCTATATTATGGGGCAAAGAATTTGGTACCCATGAGGAAAACATATAAATCATACTAAATTATGTTTTTTTTTGTTTGTTTTTTTTTTTTAGGTTAGTGTAGGGGACCGAATATAACGTTTGTACAGTATGAAAATTATCTATGGAAAGAAGATTTACATGTTCAGTTTCATATATACAGTTTCAATTCCAATATGGTAAAACAAATATGGTATATATATATATATATATATATATATATATATATATATATATATATATATATATATATATATATATATATATATATATATATATATATATATATATATATATATATATATATATATATATATATATATATATATATATATATATATATGGTATATATTATTATTATTTGTTTTAGATATCAAACTATCAATATTTATTGTCTTTTTGCAAAACATTCTGTTGCATACCATGAACATAAATCAGCAGCCTACAGAACAACTAACAAATAAACTAGACTAACTAATATACATTTCAAACATTATTGTAGACAATCATACAGTCCGTAATGCAATGAGAACAAATAAGCCAATTAGCAATAGCGCAAATAAATTCAACAATAAAAATACAAAAGTTCAGAAAATAACGCTGAATAGTTTCCTTTTTATAAATAAGATTAATCCTTATTAAAGTTACAAAAAATATTCAGATTAAGATCAGTGTGTGGTTTTCTTTGGTTCATTGATTATAGGAACACGCCGACTTTTTGTGACTTTATCTTATTCACCGTATCCCCCAGAGTTAGATAAGTTCATACACACCGTTCTCATCTCCGTGCCATAACTCTGTCTGACGCACGCACCGCTAGCCTAGCTTAGCACAAAGACTGGAGGTAAACGGCTCCCTCTAGCCGACTGCTCAATAAGAGACAAAATAACACCAACACCATTTTCCTATTTACATGTTGTGATGTGTATAGTTACATTGTGTACTAATATGGACCAATATAGACCGATATGGCTAGGAACTATACTCTCATTCCTGAGTTATAATCCACAACTTTGCTGCCGTACCATGGGTGCAGTGGCGCAATGATATTACACAGCGCCTGAAAATAGGTTAACTTCCATCAACATAACTAACGTGACAACCTGCTTGCACAGAGAGCGTGCTGGGGACTATTTTCAGACGCTGTGTGTAATATCATTATGCCTGCTGCACTCGTGGTATGGCAGCAAAGTTCCTGGATTATTACACAGGACTGAGAGGTATATCGGTCTAGCCATATCGGTCTAGAAAATGGCAACTTTTCAATTTTCCGTCGGTCTTAGTACACGATGTAACTATATACATCACAGCATGTAAGTAGGCAGTAGGCTAGATAGAGTCGTTTACCTCCAGTCTTTGTGCTAAGCTACGCTAGCGGTGGGTGCGTCAGACAGAGTTATGGCAAGCACACAGATAAAAAATGTATTTATAGACTTATCTAACTCTGGGGGATACGGTGAATAAGCTAAAGTCCCCAAAAGTCGGCGTGTAATTCCTTTAATAGTAATGCTACAGATGGAAGTAGGTTTTTAGGCTGCTGTCACTTTAAGAGCTAATGCACAGATCCAATATACTGTTACACATGCGTTTTCTTTCTCAACTGTTTACATTCACATAAGACATAACCGACTGTGTTTACGAGGATATTTTGACATCATTTGGTGTGTATTTGTCCATTCAAGCGCAAGATGCGATGCGAAAGAGAAACTAAATTCCGCATTCGTGCACTATATGAGAGGCGGCTTTTTGTGTGCACTCTCGATGTGCACTTCACAAAAAACTATGCACAAGTGCCGAATAGAGTTCTCTTTCACGTCTTCTTGCGCTTGAATGGTTTAAAACCACATTAAAATGCGCACACAGGAATTGATAAGCGGAATCTGAATTTTACATTAAAATGTGCACTATGACTTTTTAAATGAATAGTTCAACTAAAAATCGGAATCATAATCTTAACTCTTCCTCATGTCTTCTTTATTGAATTTGATTGTTTTAATTAATTTATTATTAGTTTTCAGACTCCATAAATCACCATAAATGTAGTCCACGTGACTATTGGAAGTCTTCTGAAGTAATGCAACAGCTTTGTAAGAATTAAACTTGAGAAATTGATCATGAAAGCCAGATCGGAGATCGTTCCTGTGTGTCATGAACATTTTAATCTAGTTCACAAATCAGACTGAAACGAATCCAACGAAGCACAGTTGTTTTTAAAGATTTTCAATGAGTAACGCCTGTTCATCACATAAAGCTGTGGTTTGAATATGAAGTCTTTGGATACAGCATTATAGACTACTTATATGATTAATTTTGTTTGTTTGTCCGTACTTGCAGTTTAATAGATGTCAGTTGGGTAACACTTTATTTTATAGTGTTCTATATGTTAATAAATATACTAATAATAGTAAATTATGCATAATTTCATGCAACTACCCTAATCCTAGAGTAAGTACATGTAGTTAATATTATTACTCAGTACTTAAATGTATTACTTAATTACTAAAGTACTAAGTAGTAAGTATTTAAATTACACTGTAACAATGACACCTTAAAAAGTGTAACCGTAAGTTGCAATGGCCAGTGCGAAGATTCTTGAAAACATTGAATTCTTTGCACCACAGAAGAAAGAAAGTCATACTGGTTTATTAGATGCATGTCGTCTGCAATGTGGAATGTGCAATGTGGCTATGATTTAAACAAGGGAACAAATTATCATGCAAATTGTAAGAATTGCAAGAAAAAGTTGCATGATCAAAAGCATTTACCTTTGTTTTATTCCGTGGTGGAAACAGCACTCCACACTTAAAGTCTGTTGCAGGAGAGGTGAGGAAGGTTGAGGAGATGGGAAACCAACAGGGTTGAAGTCCACGGGGTGGCACTGCAGTATCTGTTACATTTACCCACACAATCTTAAACGTGCAATCATCTGTTTCTGAGAAAAACATAAATAAATTGTGCGTCACCTGGCAGATCAGCACGCTGATAAAACTGCTTTTTGGGTTTGAAATCTGATTATCTCGGCTGTGGCTATTACTCCGCTTCACATTAAGAGCACTTTATTCCTGAAGTACATTAGAGGTTGTCAGCTAATAGCCAGACGCGAAGACTGACGTACAGGTTAGTGCTCGTGTCACTGTAAACAGAGGGCGCCTGACCAGGGGCTCCGGGTCTCAGGTGTCCCTTTAATTCAATTTGGAACCACTCTTCATAAATAAGCATACCTACATGCAGGCCCAAGAAACGTTATTCTCTCTGACACTTGCCATGATGTGTTTACTGCACTTATCTGACTAACAGAGCCCAGAGTGGAGCGAGAGAGTCCATTTCTATAATCTTGAAATCTGTAAAAAAAAAACTCCCACTCACTTTCCTCACTTATTTTTTGTTCATTTCTCATAAAACTTTTGGGTTTTCACCAAGAACTTAATGTGCGCACAGATGGTTAGTTTAGTCTAACCCATCAGCAACAGCAGTGCATATATAATAGTATGATAATTTCATGAATGCACAATTAATGCAATGTGCAGGGCATTATGCACTTTTCTCTTTTCTGAGGGCCACTAGTGACATGACTCATAGTAATTACTCAAGGCAAGATCAGTCATCTACATGGTCATAGTTTATTATAATTGTTATTATTATTTTTATTTATATGCATTCCCTAGTAATTGAACCCATGAACGTGGCAATGAATAATAATAATAATAATAATAATAATAATAATAATAATAATAATAATAATAATAATAATAATAATATCATCATACAAAAAAAAAAGAGAAACTGAGCACATCACACATTTTAATTCTGGCTTACAGTCTCATATTGATTTTTTTAAAGTGATTGTATAAGACCCTATTCCTGGTCTGGGATCGTGCCGAGCCTCTGAAGCCCTTCCTTTGAAACTGCACTGATTTGGACCTTCAGCCGTTGGTCCCCATTGAAGTCCATTATGAGGAGAAAAATCCTGGAATGTTTTCCTCAAAAAACTTCATTTCTTTTCGACTGAAGAAAGAAAGACACAAACATCTTGGATGAGATGTGAACTAATCCTTTAAGTTGTTTCTACATTAATTTTAAACTGTTTTCAATCGTGATTAATCGCAATTATTTACAGACAAAATGTGCGATTAATTGGTTATTTTTTAAATCGATTGACAGCACTACTTCTAAGCAAAGAACGGGAAGTCACTTCCTTGAATTTCATGAGCATAAGCAATAAATCACTGACTGCAGTTCACTTAACGGCCACCGGTGTCGCTAATAACAAGGTCTTCTGAGTTCTGCATACAGTCGCTCCTTTAAATCTTTCCCCGCCAGCGTTCTTGAGAAAAGTTGCCAGTCACTTCCAGGGTTTTTGATAATTTTCCCAAAAATGTAATGGCCTATAAAATATTTTATTGTATGAATATCTGAGCATGCAATATATCAAAAGAAAGAGTAGACCTTCTGCTTTTAATCAAACAAACAAAAAAACAAAACAAAAAATTATTCTAGCTTCATGCATTCATCTTTTATTAACACTTAAATATGGGTAAGTTTCATAAAAAGCAACATTTTGAGCAAATAGGTGAGAAAATCATGTTTCTATCACAGACTACATCCAGATCAGATTCAGAGCGATGATCAAACACAGATGGAGGAGATCGAGTCCATCAACACCCCTAATACTTATATAGCTCGCCCTGGGTCATCATTTCATTCAGTAACATTAGACAGTTTTGATTTATATGCTGTTTAATGTTGATGATCGGGTTATTTTACATATGCATCTGCTTACATAAGATCTCTTGTTTTTTGCGTCTTCTTCGTCTGTGTTTTGATCAGGAGATTCTGTACTCATTTAGAAGATGTGAAACAGCCAAGATTAATAAATGCTGTGCTATAGAAGTATCGTTCATCTTAGTTCAAGTTAACTAATGTACTTTACTAATATTAACAAATGAAACCTGACTTTGAAATGTTTTATGCCTACATAGCACTTTGAATCACTGTTATATTTTATTTAAACATGAACTTTCCCTAATTTAGTTTCATAATCACTCAGCTATCTAAACAACCCCATCGGGTGATTCTTGGTTCTGAAAGTGTAAAGGTTCGTCACAACAGCGATTTCTCCTTTCTGCTCTTGAAAAAAGAAAACTAGTGATTTGGCTGTGACCTCATTCCTCATGGCTACAGTGTATGTAAACACGTGCGCTTATAGACCTCGTGACTCTCTCCCTCTGCTCTTTACTGGCTGCGCAGTGACCAGGCAACCTTCCGTTGTGTTCAACAATAGAGACGATGGACGAGCTTTCTCCCTCACTGACTCATGTAGTCGGGTCACGGACTGACCCCTTGGAGGTCATTCAGCACATAAAGCCAAACTACCAAACAGATGCCTCATTCCCTGTTGGACTTGACCCAGTTAGCCCCAGTACACGAGGAAAACCCTGATTGCACCTCACTTGGACTTGTGTTCGGACTCGATTCAGTGAACACGGATGAAAGGAGGTAGAAGTTTCTGCTGATTTTTAATTGGAATCACAATGTATGGATGGGGTTTCTGAATCATCCAGAAGCACATCATCAGTTTCCTCAGAGAACAAATTGCCTGAAGAAAATGGGTTCCTTACTCGCCATTTAATGACTAATAGAGCAATTTAATTGCTAACTGTGCCAGTAATATCAACGCTTTCTATGATTGTGTATTGGATACTGATAAAGTAGGTGGGTTTTTGTGTTGCAGGGTTACTGTGGCAATGAACTGGCTCACAATACAAGAGACCTCCCATGTCCATGGCAGCCAAGTTTATTGTAAAAACGCTGCCACCTTCGACAGACCACATGCTCTGTTATTTGTTTGGATAAGTCTGTTACCCCGTCCATCACAGCTGTGCTGAGTTCCCAGGAAGAAAAGAAAAAGTCCAAGCTGGCAGATAGAAACAGAAGCTTTGTGGCTTTAAAATCTGTGAATTTGTGAAGGGATATCTAAAGTCGTCCTGTGCCCTGGCTAATCGAAACCTGGCAGTACCTTTCCAGCAGATGTAACAGATTGTAATGGGGAAATGGTTCTGGCCGCCAAGTAATGGGTTTCCTCCCCAGCGAGGGATGGGAGTCAAAAGCGGCATCATTCACCTTGCCCGCTGAAATTCGTCACCTCACATCACGCAGAATAACAGCTCTAATGGTTTGAGTAATGCTCAAGGGTGGGTGTGCCTTAATTGGGAATTAAGTGCTCTTAGTGTGCCGCTTTCTGCTGAGGTGGACAGTGAAGCTGAAGGAACAGAACAGGCATGTGAAATCAGGCCAGCCATTACGGAGACTGCAAACATGAATTCATCTGGGAGGGGAGAGTATGAAAAATGGACACAGTTTGGGGCAGTTTAACCTTAAAGGGTTAGTTCACCCAAAAATGAAAATTACCCCATGATTTAATCACCCTCAAGCCATTCTAGCTTACAATAAGAGTTATCTTAAAGAATGTCCTGGCTCTTCCACGTTTTGTAATGGCAGTGAATGGCGGTCCTAATTTTGAAGTCCTTAAAAGTGCATCCATCCATCATAAAACTACTCCACGTGGCTCCGGGGGGTTAATAAAGGCCTTCTGAAGCAGCGAAGTGATGTGTTTGAGTAAGAAAAATATCCATATTTAAAGGGGTGATGAATTGAGGAATCAACTTTCCCTTTATCTTTTGATATATTAAAGGTCATGGAAATATAAGAATATCCTGTACGTTTCAGAGCTGAAAACTTCCTTGTAAGTCAAAGAAACGTTTTTATTGACACCAGGCCCAGAAAACGAGAGATCTCAGAATCAACATAAGAATATTATTCGGCTGATACTGTAGCCCCGCCCACTGACTAGTGGAGCTAAACAAATCGCGCTACCGAGCAATAAACATGCCGGAGATAGCAAGATATTGTACTGTGCCTGGTTGTGGAAGAACACAGTCCATGCATAAGCTTCCTTCGGATTCTAATATTAGGAATGAGAGGATGAACTTTATTTTTAATGAAGTTCCAGCTCACGTGCGTAAGACATTGCACGTTTATTCGCTTCATTTCACCGTGGAATCGTTTGTAAACAAGACACAGGTCCAGACTGGATTTGCAGACATACTGAGATTAAAACACAATTCTGCAATGCACAATATTCTGCATGGATGCATTAAATTGGTCAAAAGTGACAGTAAAGACGTTTATAATGATAATAATTTGATGTTTCTTGAACAGCAAATCACCATATTAGAATGATTTCTCAAGGATCATGTGACTCTGAAGACTGGAGTAATTATGCTGAAAATTAAATAAGTTATTTCACAATATTAGTGTTTTTACTGTATTTCTGGTCAAATAAATGCAGTCTTGGTGAGCAGAAGAGACTTTCTGTAATTCCCAAACACTCATCTGTTGGTCACTTTATTAGACATCATGCATATAGGGTTGCAATACTATGTAAAACAAGTGTATATAAGGAAGACTCTCATATACTTTAGAGATGTGAGTTCATCTGTGGTTCACAATGGCACTGTAGTGGACAACAGGGTGAAGGCCGTGTAGTTTTAGGATCTTACTGTCAACATGCAAGTTGGGATCTCTTGTGATTTGATCTCTGTAAGTAAGAGATTGCACACGTTCAGTCTCAGAGTTCAAGGAAATTGTGTGTTTTTCAATCACTTGCCAAATGAAACATGACCTGATATGATTTTTTCCTTCTTTTTTTTCATGGTTAATGTGCCGTTTAACAAGATTTTCGGTGAACTGCAGCTCAACTTTTTTGTCAAGCACCATCAGCTTCCCAGACTTCTTCTTTAGACATGGACCCTCTTGTCTGGAGATTTTGTTCATGAGTGTGTGAATGGGTCAAACGCACATGGAAACACACTCTCTGACTAGATGGTCATTTTAGAGCAGGGGTTCTCAAACTTTTAGAGGGCAGGGACCTTCCTATGGAAAATTTTCCAAGGACCCAATAATTATAATAGTGATTAAATTCAGAGTTAATGTGAATGGAAGTAATGAACACAATATGCATGTTTCATTGGCGCAAAAGGACCCCATCTGAAAATATGGACTTTTTAATAACCAGGGAAACTTAAGTTGTTTAGAAAAAAGCATTGGTGGATCAGTCACATTTTCCTAACATTATAAAATAATGTGAAATCCTGGTAAATTAAAACTAAATGTTTATAACTATTATAAACATGTATTTTAGTCCCCTTTATGGTTATTTTACAGTAGAATAAACTAAGTTATAATGTTTTATTTATAATTTTAATGTGAACTTTCATTTTAACTTTTCACTCAAATTTACATTGGCCCAGTAGTGCATAACGTGAAGCAACTACACAACGTACACAAGTCACAACACAAAGGAACACAGTGCTTGATCTTGTTGTGTTGTGGCTTGATTTCGTCATGTTGTGGCTTGATTTTGTTGTGTTGTGGCTTGATTTTGTAGTGTTGTGGCTTGATTTTGTTGTGTTGTGGCTTGATTTCGTTGTGTTGTGGCTTGATTTCTTTGTGTTGTGGCTTGATTTTGTAGTGTTGTGGCTTGATTTCGTTGTGTTGTGGCTTGATTTTGTAGTGCTGTGGCTTGATTCGTTGTGTTGTGGCATGATTTTGTCATGTCGTGGCTTGATTTTGTCATATTGTGGCTTGATTTCGTTGTGTTGTGGCTTGATCTTGTTGTGTCGTGGCTTGTTTTCGTCATGTCGTGGCTTGATTTTGTAGTGTCGTGGCTTGATTTTGTAGTCCTGTGGCTTGATTCGTTGTGTTGTGGCATGATTTCGTCATGTCGTGGCTTGATTTTCATGTCGTGGCTTGATTTTCGTGTTGTGGCTTGATTTTGTTGTGTCGTAACTTGATTTTGTAGTGTCGTGGCTTGATTTTGTAGTCCTGTGGCTTGATTCGTTGTGTTGTGGCTTGATTTCGTCATGTCGTGGCTTGATTTCGTAGTGTTGTGGCTTGATTTTGTTGTGTCGTAACTTGATTTTGTTGTGTTGTGGCTTGATTTCGTTGTGTTGTGGCTTGGTTTCGTCGTATTGTGGCTTGATTTCGCCATGTCGTGGCTTGATTTCGTAGTGTTGTGGCTTGATTTTGTTGTGTCGTAAATTTTGTTGTGTTGTGGCTTGATTTCGTTGTGTTGTGGCTTGATTTTGTTGTGTTGTGGCTTGATTTTCTAGTGTTGTGGCTTGATTTTCTAGTGTTGTGGCTTGATTTTGTTGTGTTGTGGCTTGATTTTGTTGTGTTGTGGCTTGATTTCGTTGTGTTGTGGCTTGATCTTGTTGTGTCGTGGCTTGATTTCGCCATGTCGTGGCTTGATTTTGTAGTGTCGTGGCTTGATTTTGTAGTGCTGTGGCTTTATTCGTTGTGTTGTGGCATGATTTCGTCATGTCGTGGCTTGATTTCGTCGTGTTGTGGCTTGATTTTGTTGTGTCGTAAGATTTTGTTGTGTTGTGGCTTGATTTCGTTGTGTTGTGGCTTGATTTTCTAGTGTTGTGGCTTGATTTTGTTGTGTTGTGGCTTGATCTTGTTGTGCCGTAGCTTGATTTCGTCATGTCGTGACTTGATTTTGTAGTGTCGTGGCTTGATTTCGTTGTGTTGTGGCTTGATCTTGTTGTGTTGTAGCTTGATTTCTTCATTTCGTGGCTTGATTTTGTAGTGTTGTGGCATGATTTCGTTGTGTTGTGGCTTGATCTTGTTGTGTCGTAGCTCGATTTCGTCATGTCGTGACTTGATTTTGTAGTGTCGTGGCTTGATTTTGTTGTGTTGTGGCTTAATTTCGTAGTGTTGTGGCTTGATTTTGTTGTGACTTGGCTTGATTTTGGCATGTTGTGGCTTGGTTTTGTTGTGTTGTGGCTTGATTTTGTTGTGGCTTGATTTCGTTGTGTTGTGGCTTGATTTCGTAGTGTTGTGGCTTGATTTTATTGTGAAGTGGCTTGATTTCGTCATGTTGTGGCTTGATTTTGTAGTGTAGTGGCTTGATTTCGTTGTGTTGTTGCTTGATATTGTTGTGATGTGGCTTGATTTCGTTGTGTTGTGGTTTGATTTCATCATGTTTTGGCTTGATTTTGTCATGTCTTGATTTCGTAGTGTCGTGGCTTGATTTCGTTGTGTTGTTGTTTGAAATTGTTGTGATGTGGCTTGATTTCAGTGTCGTGGCTTGATTTCGTCATGTTGTGGCTTGATTTCGTAGTGTCGTGGCTTGATTTCGTAGTGTTGTGGCTTGATATTGTTGTGATGTGGCTTGATTTCGTTGTTTCGTGGCTTGATTTTTTTGTGACGTGGCTTGATTTCGTCATGTTGTTGCTTGATTTTGTAGTGTAGTGGCTTGATTTCGTTGTGTTGTTGTTTGATATTGTTGGGATGTGGCTTGATTTCGTTGTGTCGTGGCTTGATTTCATCATGTTTTGGCTTGATTTTGTCATGTCATGGCATTGTGTTGTTGTTTGATATTGTTGTGATGTGGCTTGATTTTGTCATGTCATGGCTTGATTTTGTATTGTTGTGGCTTGATTTCGTCATGTTGTGGCTTGATTTCGTAGTGTCGTGACTTGATTTTGTCCTGTTGTGGCTTGATTTTGTCGTGTTGTGGCTTGATTTCGTCATGTTGTGGCTTGATTTCGTAGTGTCGTGACTTGATTTTGTCGTGGCTTGATTTTGTCGTGTTGTGGCTTGATTTCGTAGTGTCGTGGCTTGATTTTGTCATGTCGTGGCTTGATTTTGTCATATCGTGGCTTTATTTTGTCGTGTCGTGGCTTGATTTTGTCGTGTCGTGGCTTGATTTTGTCGTGTCGTGGCTTGATTTTGTCGTGTTGTGGCTTGATTTCGCCATGTCGTGGCTTGATTTTGTCATATCTTGGCTTGATTTTGTCGTGTCGTGGCTTGATTTTGTCATATCGTGGCTTGATTTTGTCGTGTCGTGGCTTGATTTTGTCGTGTCGTGGCTTGATTTTCGTGTCGTGGCTTGATTTCGCCGTGTCATGGCTTGATTTCGTTGTGTCGTGGCTTGATTTTGTCATGTCGTGGCTTGATTTCGCCGTGTCGTGGCTTGATTTTGTTGTGTCGTGGCTTGATTTTGTCGTGTCGTGGCTTGATTTCGCCGTGTCATGGCTTGATTTCGTTGTGTCGTGGCTTGATTTTGTCGTGTCGTGGCTTGATTTCGCGTCGTCGTGGCTTGATTTTGTTGTCGTGGCTTGATTTTGTCGTGTCGTGGCTTGATTTCGCCGTGTCGTGGCTTGATTTTGTCGTGTCGTGGCTTGATTTTCGCCGTGTCGTGGCTTGATTTCGCCATATCGTGGCTTGATTTTGTCGTGTCGCGGCTTGATTTCGTGTGTCGTGGCTTGATTTCGCCATGTCATGGCTTGATTTCTCGTGTCGTGGCTTGATTTCGTCATGTCATGGCTTGATTTAGTGTCATGGCTTGATTTTGTCGTGTCGTTGCTTGATTTTGTCGGTCGTGGCTTGATTTCGCCGCGTGTCGTGGCTTGATGTCGCCATGTCATGGCTTGATTTCGTCGTGTCGTGGCTTGATTTCATCATGTCATGGCTTGATTTCGTAGTGTCATGGCTTGATTTTGTCGTGTCGTGGCTTGATTTTGTCGTGTCATGGCTTGATTTCGCCGTGTCGTGGCTTGATTTCGTCATGTCATGGCTTGATTTCGTCGTGTCGTGGCTTGATTTCATCATGTCATGGCTTGATTTCGAGTGTCATGGCTTGATTTTGTCGTGTCGTGGCTTGATTTTGTCGTGTCGTGGCTTGATTTCGTGTGTCGTGGCTTGATTTCGTCATGTCATGGCTTGATTTCGTCGTGTCGTGGCTTGATTTCGTAGTGTCATGGCTTGATTTCGTGTCGTGGCTTGATTTTGTCGTGTCGTGGCTTGATTTCGTCGTGTCATGGCTTGATTTCGTCGTGTCGTGGCTTGATTTCGCCGTGTCGTGGCTTGATTTCGTGAGTGTCATGGCTTGATTTCGTGGTGTCGTGGCTTGATTTTGTCGTGTCGTGGCTTGATTTTGTCGTGTCGTGGCTTGATTTCGCCGTGTCATGGCTTGATTTCGCCGTGTCGTGGCTTGATTTCGCCGTGTCGTGGCTTGATTTCGTAGTGTCATGGCTTGATTTCGCCGTGTCGTGGCTTGATTTTGTCGTGTCGCGGGCTTGATTTCGCCGTGTCATGGCTTGATTTCGCCATGTCGTGGCTTGATTTTGTCGTGTCGCGGGCTTGATTTCGTAGTGTCATGGCTTGATTTTGTTTTGTCGCGGCTTGATTTCGTCATGTCATGGCTTGATTTTGTCGTGTCGTGGCTTGATTTCGTCATGTCATGGCTTGATTTTGTTGTGTCGTGGCTTGATTTTGTTGTTTCATGCATTACTTGGCCACTGATCAAATTGATATGCTGATAATATTAACAGTAATGAAACATTTTATTCAAAAAAATGTATTGAATATATTATATAAAAAATGCCAGTGGTCTCAGAAATGTGTACAGTATATCGCATAGCCCTGTTTGTATACAGACCATTCAGTTTTGCACAGATGAAATCTTGTAAAAATATGAAAAGTTTACACTTTAGTTTTCTCAGAAGGACCATATCAAGGGATTATAAGAGTAATCCATCAGTCACATAAAGCAGGTGAGGAGAGCTTGATATTTGATCATTCAGTCTAGATATAAGCGAGCAGCAAAAAGACCTGCATTCATAAGCATCTCCTTTTTCCATAATCCTAAAGCGTGCCTCTTATACTAATGCCATTGCCAAAGAGACCATGAGGGAAACCCCTGCTGCGGATATTTATACTTTCCAATTTACCCCTTAAATTTATTAGCTCTTTCTGGATTTGAATCATTTGGATAGTTAATAATCCAGATAATACGCAAATAATTTCAGAGAATTATCTGGGTCACCTGGATATGGAGTTATAAATACGTTTAATAATTTTCAGCTGTGCCTTGCATTTGATTACCTGACAATAACACTTATTGGTCATGCGCTTAGCCGCTTTTATTTGTTTTTCTTCATAAGATGATATTCTAAGAGGTATTATAACAGATCATAATGCATTTCTGCTGTATTAATTCCTCCGTATTTATGATCCTGAAAAGAGAAAAGGTAGTGTTTTTGGCACACGTCTCCGGCGCGTCGCATGTGGCAGCGTGTGAGTTGTCATGACGTGGTTTGTTCAGTTCACTGCACACATACTAAACCGTATTAGACACCCTATAAATCGTGCTGCTCCAAGAAAGCAAACAGTAATCATGATACATGGCTGACTGATGAATGAATGACTGAACGTAAGAGGAGAGGATTCTGGGTAAAAGGGTGGAGGTGATATGGACGGGTGGTGCGCTACCATTCGAGTGTCAGAAAGCCCTCGCTAGGAGTTAACTGGGGTGTTTTTAAAAGACGGGAGCGATGGCGGATGGAAAGAATTCTGTCTCTACCTGCTCGGTAATGAGCAGAAATTAGTTTTTGGCCTCTGGGAACTGGCAGTGGAATCAAGAGACGCTTCTCGGGGCTGGAACGACTGTTTTTTCTCAAAATAAAATAACAGAAATGTAACCTTCCAATTAATTCCAATTTACATATCCCCGGCTCCAGTTTCCATCTGCGAGACGTCATCGGCACTGCCTTCGTTTGATTAGCTAATTAATAATTCCCTCGGTGCTGCAATTAATTTGAAATTAGCCAAACAGATGGGCCGCACAGGAGTACGGCTGCTCAGCGTTTTGACAGCTTTCTTCTGGGCAGAAGCGCTCAAGGCCCGAATGCATTGGCACACAAAGCGGCACAGGGCCAGCAGAGGTGTGTTCGCTTCAGACTCTGTGAAGCTCAGCGGTAGAAACTGCCAGAGATTAGTGCAGTTTGTTTGCTTTTTCGTGTCATTAACGCCGTCATCAGGACCCTGGCACTGTGGCTTTACAGTTTGTCACCTGCTCCATGCTACGCTCAAACCCAAAAAACCATATGAAGTCACAGCTTTAGAAGAGTTGGCAGAATCCAGTGGCCTGGTCTGGATGAAGACCAAAGCTGTTACAGTGATTCCTAGAGCGAGACTGGAGAGATTTCGCTTTGGTAAACCTATAAAAATAACAAAACATGTATATGTTGAGATTGGCCCTATAGTGAAAAATTAACATACCAAAATGTATTTGAAATGTATTTATTTTATGCTAAATACATGTATGTATGTAATTATTCAGGCCCTTCATAGATACGACACATTTAAATTATGTTCACTTTACTTAAACATATCTCATTTGGACACAACTTAATTTAATTGTGTTCAATTAACCTAATATATTTAAAACTGAAATTGGCGTAAATAATTTGTGTTACTACATTATATATTTGTGTTGACTTAACTAACTGGGCAGTGGATATGTAGCTCCCAGCATGCTTTGCAAGGGACTCCATTAGGAGAGTACATTAAGGGATTAAAATGTTATGTTATGTGTTTTCTGTAAAGGGAAAGGTGTTGTTAGTTAATGTTAGTGTTTAATGTTCATTTATGTTGGACATTAAGAGGAGTTTCTGTAATGTTTTAAAATGTTGTGGTGACCATTGTGGTGAAGAGTGGCGCCTGTGCTTAGGCTGTGGCCACTGTGATTTAATGCAAATACCAGGAGTTACACAGCTTTTTCTTATATTTTCATTATATACATTGTGTAAGTGATGAAATGATGAAAGTTTGACATGTTCAAAAAATCATGTTATAAGTATATAAGTATAATTTAAACTGTATTTGATCAAATTGAGTTCGACCAACTCAATTATATTTCATTGCATGAATTCTTTTGATGAGTTGGGGCTACACATATTTATTGGACGGAAAACCTGTCCTCAATTAAATCGAGTTTATCCAATGAGTTATTTTTCTGAGTGTAATATAAATACCCTCCAGTTGTACTTTTGGTATACTAAAGTCCAACTATATACTTAAGTATATCTGGAACTATTGCATGTTTTCTTCAGGTGCACTTTAAATATCTTGCATTTAAAGATTGATATTATGCAGAGATCATACTATCCTTACTAATAGTGATATTAAAACACATTATATGGTTAATATTAAGAAATATACATATCAATAAGTCTCAATCTGTATATCAGTAGATATATTAATGGATTTTGTAGTATACTTAGTATGAAATAAACATATTTTAAATACATTTTGTTATAGGTTTGTTTTCACTAAGGGGTACAAATATTAAATTGATAAAATAATAGAATTGTTATTAATGTTTACATTTTTTGTTATGCTAATTTTTAGTTTTAGCACCTAAAAAATATATATTTCTGTATTATTGTGAACTCTTAAATATATTTATTATTTTGTTTATTTATTAATTTATTGATTTCCCCTTGTTTTTGACATAAAAATAGGACTAGGTTATAACACAACATAAAACAACCAATCAACCAACTAAAAAAATAAAATAAATAAATAAATAAATAAATAAAGTTACCGTAAATTGAACTCAAAATAAAAGTATTTACTTGAACCATAAACTTTAAATAAATAAATAAATAAATAAATAAATAAATAAATAAATAAATAAATAAATAAATAAATAAATAAATAAATAAATAAATAAATAAATAAATAAAAATACTTTTATTTTGAGTTCAATTTACGGTAACTTTATTTATTTATTTATTTATTTATTTATTTATTTATTTATTTATTTATTTATTTGTTTGTTTGTTTGTTTGTTTGTTTGTTTGTTTGTTTGTTTGTTTGTTTGTTTGTTTGCTTGTTTGTTTGCTTGTTTGTTTATTACCATGTTTTTGTCATAAAAATAGGCTTATGTTTTGACACAACATAAACCCTTCAACTAAATAAATAAATAAATAAATAAAACTTCAAGTTTATTTATTTATTTATTTATTTATTTAATTAACCCTGAAAATAGGCTTAGGTTTTGACACAACATAAAACAAAAGAAACAACCAACCAACCAACCAATATATAAAAATAAATGAATGTTATTTTAAATTGAACTTAAACTTAAACATAAATATACTTAAACTATAACTAAAAGTATTTCCTTAAATTCTTTACCTAAATACATTTCTTGAGTAATTTTACAGTATTTAGAGTAAACCAGGAGATTGATGATGTGATGGCAAGAATATAGAACGGGACTTGACTTGTGGAATCTGGAACTGATTGGAATGTGACAAAATGTGAATTGCATAACAAAATGAAGCCAGAGCCAATATGAATTTGCTTAATGTCTAAATATCTCTCCGGCTGCTGGGTAACATCCTGGTCATCAGGGACACCAGAGCAAACGGAAAACTGTTTGTGAGGAAGAACACGCCAAGATGGCTCATTCACAGGAAGATCAAGATCCAGGAAAACATAGAGGTTCAGTTTGGATTTTTGCTGTTGAATAAAAATTCCAGGATAATTTGAGTTAAAGGGAACACTGAAGATTTGATGCTCATAAAGAAAAGCTAAAGAAAGGATGCCCTGGAGCAAAAAAGCATCTGTTAGCTATAACCCACTCCAATTTTAACATCGATTTTGGATTTGGCATTGTAAATCAGATCATCATCATCAGCTCTTCCGTGTGGGACAGACCGCCAGTGCCAAGCGAGGGAGTCTCAGCAGACCTACCAGGAACCTCAATAACACCAACAATTCTTCTTCCTCCTCTGGCAGTTTCAAATGGCAGAGTCGCCTCACTTTATTACAAAAGTGTGAGTGATGGCAGAGCGCATTAGCCTCCAAACGGCTGCAATTACCACTGCGCAATTAGCACCAATCACAATTAAAGCAGTGGTGCAATTACACCAGCAGATGCCCGTGAGTCATGCAGCTTTAACAGCATGAGCGATGGATGAGTTGTTGCTGGATGAGGGTGGTAATGTTGACTGCGTTAACCCAGAGCGGGCTCTCGTGTGTGGTACTCGGCCTGGGTCGTCGCTGGCGTGTGGGCCGTAATTGGTCAAATCCCTCCCAGTAGAAGCTGCGGGTCACATTCGGCACAGGTGCCTCCTAAATCCCTTTGTTTGGGCCTGTGTACCGCCGACTCTCGCTAGGCCCCTGCGCTAAGCCCGGCGGCTGAGCCGGCGCTGGTTGGTTGTTTGAATAAAACCAAGGGTAAATATTGTCTGAGACCAAGTCAACACTTGTGTCATGCATTTTCAATTTGGCGTTCAATTAAGTCCATTTATTTTTTTCCCTTCCTAAGGGGGAAAGAAAAACAGGCTTCGCTGAGGCCGGAGAGATTTGGTGAGGCTAATGAAGGTGCCAGATACTCAAAGCACTCATTTAATGGACCTCTTGCTCTCCAGAGTTAGAGAACAACAGTTGATGACTCCATTAATACAGACAGGAGGTCTATTAAACCCGTATTTACTGTATTACATTTGGAAATGCGCTTCTTAAGTCTCCTTTCCTAGTGGATACTATCTTTGATTGGGCAAATACTAGGATACACCGTACACGTGGGTCTGCACCCTCTGACCTCTGCTCTTAAAGGGACAGTTCATCCCCCCCAAAAAAATAAAAAATAATAATGTAATTATTTACTCACTCATATGTTGTTCCAAACTACATTCCCTTGTGCAATACTAATTTGGAATAATTAAGCTTTTTAAACAATTTTGAAAGAAGTCTCTTATGCTCTCTAAACGCTGCATTTATTTGATGAAAATTCAGCTTTTCCATCACATGAATAAATGTAATTTTAAGATATATTACAACAGAAAACAGTTCTTTTAAATTTTAAAATTATTTTACAATATTAGTGTTTTTATTTTTGATTAAATTAATGCAGCCTTGTTGAGCATACACTCACGTTTTTTTCTTTTCTTTTTTTTAAGATTTACGCATTTTTCAATTAATAGTAAAATTCCATCAAATTGAATTGAATAATCCTTATATATTTGAATTAGTTGCTTTCAAATCAATTAATTGCGATTAATCACATCCAAAAGAAAAGTTTGTGTTTACATAATATATGTGTGTACTGTATATAATTACTATGTATATATAAACACACAGATGTATGTACAAAATATTTATATAAATTTATATACACGGTATGCAAATATTTCTTAAATATATACATGCGTGTGTGTGTGTGTGTGTGTGTGTGTGTGTGTGTGTGTGTGTGTGTGTGTGTGTGTGTGTGTGTGTGTGTGTTTATATATTCAAAATAATTACACACAGTGCACACATGTATTATGAAAACAAACTTTTATTTTGGATGCGATTAATCACAATAAATCGTTTTGACATCACTAATTTCAATTGAATAATCCTTAATCAAATATGTAAGGATTATTCGATTCAATTTGATGAAATGTTACTATTAATTGAAACTTGTAAATCTGAAAGAATTTAAATAAAAAATAAAAAAACATTTAAAAAAATGTAATTATTCCAAACTTGACTGGTGTTTACTTGAGTGAGAATCGACTGTAATTTTTTAAGACACTTATGTTATTTACAATTAAATGAAAATGAATTATAATTTTAAATTATATTAAATTCAATTAGTTGATCTTAAGATCACTTTTTTTGACCCGTGTAACTGTTAAACGTATCAGATTTGGTTCCCTTTTCTTTCTTTCTTTCTTTCTTTCTTTCTTTCTTTCTTTCTTTTTTTATTGTCCATATAATGGAAGTCAATGGAAACAGAAACTGTTTGCTTACCAACATTCTTAAAAAAATAAAAATAAAAATCATACAGGTTTGCGACATGAGGGCGAGTAACTTAAGAAATAGTACTTAAGAAGAAGGACTATCCCTTTAAGACTTCTAAAATGTAAAAGGCAAAGGCTGGCTAGCAGACAGTGGCTGCATTATCCCTACAGTTTCACCTTATGACCACAAGAGGGGGCAATCGAAGGACCCGTTCAGACAGAAACCACAGTTATGAGGTTGCCAAAGACCACAATAACTTGAAAAAAGCACAATTTCTATTCTCTGCATCATGTAACACCTTTCTTGTCCACATCTTGCGGTGTCCCACTCACTGCCTTGTATTTCACACGATCCTCAGTGTGATGATTGCAGTCGGCCAAGGTTTTGTCAGTATTTAGTGTCACTCAGACGGTTTTCTCATGTATTCAGTTCTGATTTGCATCCAGCCATTGCTAGTGTCTTTTTCACCATGCTTGACTTACATGTAAGCAACCATGACATTGCATTTATACATCACATGCTATCAAGTCAAAACTAACCGCTGTGCCAGTCAAAACAAGCTTCCGTGATTGATTAGTCCTGCCTGACTTGACGTCCATGACGTACCGCGGTAAAGCATGCCAGATTCATTTGGGAGTCAGTGCCGTATGACCACCTTCACTTTCTGTCAATGAGCTCTAATTTAACAGACAGAATTTTCTCAGCGTTTTATTTGCAAAGACTCAGTAAACAGAATTTGAAGAATTACACACAAAGGCGTTTGGCAGGTTGTGACACAACAATTGTATATAGTTGAAGTACAGACAAAAATAAGCAATGGCTGGAAATGCTAGGTCAGGGACGCAGGAGCGATTTAAAACGGGGACACGTTAAGTCATTACGCCTGTGGAAAGTAACGATTATCTGTCCAAAAGTGTCTGTGAGGGATATGAAGGGAAATCTGTCCTTTATGTTATGATGATTCCTAAAAATAAAGTTGAGCTAACTTAAAACAATAAGGCGACTTATCACACTCAACTTTTAAAGTTAACTCAACTAATCAACTCCCGTTAAAATCAACTTAAATACTTTTGTTCATCTAATGAGTAGCGGGAAATCTTTTGAACTTAAAACTTCTTGTCAAGACAACCAAATAATGTTCAGCAATGCAAGCAGCTACAATCATCATTTTTCCATCTCCATGTTTGATTTTCAAAGTTAACTCCATGACAGGAACATCATTTGCCTCTTAAAACTAGAGGCACACAGTTTACCCATATCACCCGGGCTAATATTTAGCAAAAGTTGCAATGAGAAGCACATAAGTCAAGCCAGTTAAAGGATTAGTTCACTTCAAAATGGAAATGTCCTGATGTTTTACTCGCCCCCATCTCATCCAAGATGTTCATGTCTTTCTTCAGTCGAAAAGAAATTAATTTTTTTGAGGAAAACATTCCAAGATGTTTCTCCTCATAATGGACTTCAATGGGGACCAACGGTTGAAGGTCCAAATCAGTGCAGTTTCAAAGGGCTTCTAGGGCTCTGCACGATCCCAGAAAAAAAATCCTGGAATGTTTATTTTGATATTTTTGGGACATTTAATTTTGAAGTGAATTAATCCTTTAACTGCTTGATTTATGCTGCTGCTGATGTTGTCACTGTTTTTTTTTTTTTTATGATGTCATGTTTCAGAGTTCATATTTTTAATGAATTTAAAATTGTTGACCATGACCATGTTTGAGATTTGCGTTGACATGAGACGTTGAGGTGTTGAGCTATATGTGCTTCTCATTGCAACTTTTGCTAAATATTAGCCCGGGTGATATGGGTAAACTGTGTGCCTCTAGTTTTAAGAGGCAAATGATGTTCCTGTCATGGAGTTAACTTTGAAAATCAAACATGGAGATGGAAAAATGATGATTGTAGCTGCTTGCATTGCTGAACATTATTTGGTTGTCTTGAAATCAAAAGATTTGCCGCTACTCATTAGATGAACAAAAGTATTTAAGTTGATTTTAACGGGAGCTGATTCGTTAAATTAAGTTAATTAACTTGAATGTGATAAGTTGCCTTATAATTTTAAGTTAGCGCTACAATTTAAAAAAAAAAAAAATTTTTTACAGTGTGTAGTAGAATAACACATCTTGGTCAATTTATACCATATTAAATAGTGTAAATGTTTTTTTTCATGCTGAGTTGGAGATTCAATCTGTTTGTGGTTCCTTTGCAGTGTAAGGACCATCACAAATACACTGGAGCAAAGCAAAAATAAACAAATACATAAATAAATCCTGCCATCCAGCCTCAACCTGCCAACCTGTTTCTCCTAACCGGCTATAATAATCCATGGTTGGGATAATAAATTGGTCCTCCTGGGTTATTGTAATGAGCTTCCCTCCCAAAAGAAAACATGCAGATCGGGGCTGTGAAAACAAATAGTGTGAATGTGAGATCACTAGACTGAAATCATGTTCTGCTTGGCATGTGTCTGTGAAAACAGAGCCCAACATCCCAGAAACTACTGAAAGCTGACTTTACTACACCAATTCTTAGAAAAATGATTTAAATACATAGTTATGCAATGTTGGGGGAGTAAGGTAGTGATGCTACTAACTTTATTACATTATATCATGACGGTTGAGGCAGTAATGCTGTCTACTAAAATGTCTTTCATTTGTAGCATTGGAAAACATTGGGAAAAACTAATGTTTTTAGTTACTCTGTGGTATTTTGTATAATATTTCGGTAACACTAGTATGGGGAACACATTTTTATTATTAACTACGACTTTTGCCTCAATAAACTCATAATTACTGCTTATTAATAGTTAGTAAAGTAGTTGTTGAGTTTAGGTATTGGGTGATTAAGGGATGTAGAATATGATTGTGCAGAATAAGGCATTAATATGTGCTTTATAAGTGCTAATAAACAGACAATATCCTAGTAATATGCATGATAATAAGCAACTAGTTAATAGTGAGAATTGATCCCTAAACTAAAGTGTAACCAATATTTCACGCCACTTTTCATGCCTGTAATTCAATTATGGATAACACTTTATTTTGATAGTCCACTTTGGATATTCTACTAACTATAACTATAACTGCGGGTCAACTATCAGTCATTAGTGTAGGGTAACATGGGGAAAGATGCCCCCCTTTAAGAACAATAGCCCTATTCATTTACTTTACAATTTTAACATATTTAGATGTAAGCCAAGTAGCCAATGTGTTATTGCAGGAAATAAATAGAAACATTTGCTAATTTAGTTGTTATAGAACTAAATGTAAATTGTTGCAGACCATGTACACCCTTTCCTGGAAGCGTTATTCCCTGGTGTCTGTGGCTCTTTCAGCAGGATAATGCGCCTGCCACAAAGCACAAATGCTTCAGGTGTTAACTTGGCCTCCAAATTCCCCAGATCTCAATCCATCTCAAAACATCTTGGTGCCAGATACCACAGCACACCTTCAGGGGTCTAGTGGAGTCCATGCCTCGACGGGTCTGGGCTGTTTTGGCAGCAAAAGGGGGACCGACACAAAATTAGAAAGGTGGTCATAATGTTATGCCTGGTCAGTGTATATACTCTCTTATATAGCTTTTTCAAGCTCGACCATAGTTGAACATTAAATCATGCAAATCTTGTAGTTTGGCAGGCTGCATGTTTGCAGTATTTCCCCAGCAGAGCAAATGCAGCACATCTGCCCTAAACTGACCCGTAGGAAACACGTTTGAGGTATTTAGGGTGCAGGAACGTGTCCCGTTCTGCTGATTCACCGTCACTCATCCCACGACCTCTATATTCCTCTGTTAACCGCTGGCTCTGCGGAAGGTTTCCACTTAATGTAGTCTGACTGCTTCTGCCCGCTAACTATTAAGAAAGATCTAAAGAAAACGCAGGGTTTATTTGTGGTAATATGTGGCATATTCAAATGTGTGTGTATGCTTTATACCAATAATAGATGAAGTCAGTGCTTAGCAACACCCTACCAATTTCCATAATGCTCTGACACTGATGACACTGACGGCATTGAGTGTTTCCTATAATTCCAGGGGGAAATGGAATATATGAAATATCATATTAGTTCAACTAAATATGTATTTACTAAGCACTGTCCTTTGAAGCTTACTGTGAATCACTTCGGTTAAATAGGCAAGAATGGGTTATGGGATTTCTCCCTCTCCCTCTCCCTCTCCCCCTCTCCCCTCTCTCTCTCTCTCTCTCTCTCCCCTCTCCTTCCTCTGTCTCTCTCTCTCTCTCTCTCTCTCTCTCTCTCTCTCTCTCTCTCTCTTGCTCTCTCTCGCTCTCTCTCGCCAATAAGATATGATGGAGTTGGGCAGAGTGGCATGGGAATGGCACTATGGCGGTTAGAGGCCGTATTTTGATTGGCGCCTCGTTCCAAGTCCAGTCTCCACACGCGTCTGCCAAACTGTACACATTCAATCAAACAGCACCGTTTCCATGGATACTGTAATAAATTAGAAGTGAGCACTATGATTGTCTGAAGCATTTTCCAATTTCCTTAGAATGAAAAGAGTACATTTTAAATTTACTTATGTACATAATGGGAATGGAAAGGGCAGGCAATATACTCAAATTCTGTTCAATTGTTATTTGTATATTTTTTTTTAAATAACATGAATAGGGCTTTATCACAGAGCATATGAAGTATATGAATTATACAGTAATACTATTTAAGTAAACATATTATAATGAGAACTGTATATGTATTTATGCAGATTATGCATTAGGTTTATGTTACTAAAAATCCAGTAACACTTTACAATAAAGTCCCTTTATTAGTTACTGTAATGAGCATTACATTTGTTACAGTATTTATTATTTTTTATCATTAGTTAATAAAAATATAACTGTTCATTTGTTAGTTCATGCATTGAATACTATTAACAGATACAACTTTTATGATGCATTAGTATGTTGAAATTAACATGCATTAGTTATGTTAAGTGTTTGCGAAAATCCTCATTTGCCCTGATCAACGCTAATTATTTGCACCGCCATGACAGGTAGTTATGTCATGCTTGGTAATTCTCATAAAGTAGTTTTCCCATATAAAAATGAAAGCAAAGAAAACAAACACTTAACTGTAAAGCATAACGCAAGCTTTTTCCTGTGCGTCACACACAGGATCTCTGAGCAGATATTACCTCTCTGCACAGATCTCTGACCTGCGGTCTTACTCAAATCCTGACTTTAAACTAAACACTGAGCAAGAAACCTCAGAGCTGGCCTCAGATCAGTGTTAATAGCTAGCTTCTTCCATCTCCCACACAAACAACGATGAGCAAATGCCTGTTGCATAAATGGCAGCATGGCTCAGTTCCTGACACGCACTGTAAAGAATTCAAACATCCAAACAGGAGATTTGAGCGTAATGAGTCTGAATCAGCCAAAACCCGCAAAAACAAACAAACCTTCATAAACACAAATAAGCTCAGGCTGAATTATGTCATGCATAATGGAGCACCCTTATATTTTGGCAGTTGTAGAATATGGCAAAGCTTCTGCAATATGCAAAACAGGCTGTTGTGAGGAAAGTGAGAGATAATTCTGCCGTCCTGCAGTGATTATCACTACAAATTAGAGTAATAATTTAACACAGTTAATTATTAAAAGTAATGATAACATTAATCAAGAACAAACAAACAAAAAGCATAACAAATAACTAACAAATAAATAAACATACGTACATAAATAATATCAGTTCTAACGTGATCTCTTAAGTCATTGTCACTACAAATTAGAGTATCCATTTAATACAATTCATTATTAAAAGTAATGATTTAAAAAATAACATTAATAACAAACAAACAGCAAATAAATATCAGGACTAACAAGGTGATCTCTAAAGTGATTAGCTCAACAAATTAGAGTATTTAGTACAACTAATTATTAAACTAACTAAAATTAACTAGCTAACTAGCTAACTAACTAACTAGCTAACCAACTAACTAACTAGCTAGCTAGCTGAGTAGCCAACTAACACCAACCTACCAAACAACCAACCCAACAACCAACCAACCAACCAACCCAACAACCAACCAAAAGCACCAACCCAACAACCCAACCAACCAATTACCCCCAACCAACCCAACAACCCAACCAACCCACCAATCAACCAACTCACCAACCAACCCAACAACCCAACCAACCAACCAACTCACTAACCAACCAACTCACCAACCAACCAACCAACCAACCAAACCCCAACCAACCAACCAACAACCAACCAACCAACCAACCAACCAACTCACTAACCAAACAACTCACCAACCAACCAACCAACCAACCAACCCCAACCAACCAACCAACCAACCCAACCAACCAACCAACCAACTCACTAACCAAACAACTCACCAACCAACCAACCAACAACCAACCAACCAACTCACTAACCAAACAACTCACCAACCAACCAACCAACCAACAACCAACCAACCAACCAACCAACCAACAACCAACCAACCAACCAACCAACCAACCAACCAACCAACCAACCAACCAACTCACTAACCAAACAACTCACCAACCAACCAACAACCAACCAACCAACCAACAACCAACCAACCAACCAACCAACTCACTAACCAAACAACTCACCAACCAACCAACCAACCAACCAACCAACCAACCAACCAACCAACCGTGTAAAAATAACTAACTAACAAACATAGCTAGCTATCTATCTAACTAGCAAACTAACTAACTGACTTCAAGATTGAAGTACCAAATGCATACAATGTTTTTGGCAAATTATTGTTAAGTTCTTGCAGTTTTTAGGTTGACATGCTGTACTACCATCACAGCACTGATACAATGAGATGCAGCAGTGGCCAATGATCTACAGGTGTGCATATATGAACTAATAGAAAATATCACAGATGGAATATTTAATCCATGAGAACATGACTGAAGCCACCTCAAAGTTTTGAAGACTTGAGTGCATCATGCATTGCTGTGAACTGTAGGGCAGTGACAGAATGACATGAAATAACTTTTTGTAAAGTATTAAATAATTTACTTGTCTAAGTTTTCATGTGAGAACTTTACTGAGCCAACGTTAGCATTTGATTTGTATTCACACCTGCTTGTTCTGATCATTTCTACTTAATATGTGAGCTGTGATTGTTAGTATCTTGGATAGTACATAATATATTTCCAGAAGCATGAACTTGATAATTCCTGCACTCTTTATTTCACTAGTTTTTGCACATAGTATGAAACTTTACACGTGTAGGTGGGTGTTTGGGATGTGTGTATCTAAGTCGTATCCACACCTATATCTGCACACATAATCCTGGCCGCACGTCCTTCTCTGATGTCCAAATGGAAGCATTTACATTTTATTGCTGGCCTCTCTTTCACGGACCAGCAATTTCACTCCCTGAGAAAACAACTCGTACCAATTGCTTATAATTGGTAGAGATGCCGGCCCATGGCAGAGGGAGTGAAAGGTTAGCGACTGTGGGCCGCTAGCCAGCTGCGCTCGAGTCTGTGTTCATTAATAACCCAATCGCAGCCAGAGCCAGAGCTGTCACCAACATTCAAATAACCAACGCTGCTATATAGCATGTTTATCGGTAAACGTATAACTGTTTCCCGCCAGATAAGGTCACGGTGGATTACGCTGACGTTGCTTTAGTTGCATAGATACAAACACATGCATGCTCTGTTTTGAGGGGAGAAGAAAATACACGGCAAATATTATGTTAGAAAATGAGTACGAAAAGTACTTTTTGAACAGTGATATTACACTGTGCATTTCTCTGGTGCCAAAACGCATTTTAGTAAGTTGTGATTGCCATAAGGATACTGTACACATTTCCCACAGCTACATGAAGCTGATCAAAGCTTTGATTTTCCCGTAGATTTGAAATTACGGCCCTTCGTAACTACACATTACTCAATTAGACTGTCTCCACTATGAGACAGAGCCACAATCTTCATGACAGGAAAAATGCACCACTAATTTGGCCGCGTTCGTGATTTCTGATTGGGGCGTCAGTGAGTTAAGAGCTTAATTCTAGGCCTTGACTGAGAGCTTCGCCAATGTCGTCAATGAGTGTCATGTGGGGAAGTCAATACATTAGATACAGCAAACACATATTCATAAAGGTTTTGCATGGCATGTCACTGAGAGCTCTCCAGCTGACGTGTGTGATGGTGGCATGCTTTCAGCAGCCGCAGAATATCCCAGTACTCTTGTTTTTGCTGAATATGATTGTGAAAAATTGAATTAACCTTGCCATAGTGAAATAACAAGAGTTCAGCACATGGAAATGACATATAGTGAGTTTCAAACACCATTGCCTCCTCCTTCATATATAAATCTTGTTTGTGAAAAACACCACAGAAAAATAGGCGAATCTCAACATATAGCCATCAGTGACGCAACCGATGGGGTCATTAATATGTACGCCCCCAACATTTGCATATGCCAGCCCATGTTCAATGTCAGGCGGAACTGCAGCCGAATCATCGGGAGTTCTGCAGGTAAACAAGCGTCACGCGAGGATAGCGAAAATGGCAGATCATGGACACAAATGTTATGTTCCAGGTTGTGCAGGGGATGTGAGGACTTTTCATACCCTTCCCACAGATAAAACATGTCAACAGGCATGGTTGTTATAATTGATACTGCAACAATTTCATTCAAAATTGTTTGTTTGCTCGGCCCATTTCACCACGGAAAGTTTTTCTAGCCTGGGACAATATCAAGCAGTGACGCTCAGCATCAAAAACTGAAGAAAGGGGCAATTCCAACTATATTGCTGCAAGCAGTAAGTAGTGTTTTTATTCACTTATTGAGCATCTAAACAATTTCTGATTAAATTGAAAGTTTCTTAGAGAGACAGCAATAACGCAAATGCTAGTACAGTAACAAAAGGAAACTCCAAGTACCATACATAACTTGTCACTGCGTACATTGTGACTATATAAACATGCAATGTCGTTTTTACGAAAAAAAGTCTTAATTGTAGTTGGTTTTGCACTAAAGCACTGGTTTTGGTTGTGTCGGGGGAAAAAGAGGAGCTTTCGAGTCTTTGTGCTTGCGGTTGCCAGAGTTCAGTAATTTTAATCCCCCAATTAGAGCTTTTCTGTGAAAAGATCACATATTCTATCCGGTGTTTTACCTAAACATGTGCAATCTGGCAACTATATGCACGCTCTCTCTCTCTCTCTTGCACGCGCGGTAATCTGACAACACCAATAAACAAGTGCGCTGCATTTGAGCGATCTCCATTTGAGATGTTCTGCTTAAAGTGTCATTCAGTCAGTCTGTGTTCTGTCAGGAGTCAGGATCATGAGCTGGTTGTGCTGTTTGTGATTGTGTTATCTGAACAACTGCACTTGTGTGAGCTGCTGAAATAAGCCAATCAGAACAGAGCTCATCATTAATATTCATGACCCTTCCACATATGGCAAAAACAGAGCATTACATTCTAGGCACAATTTCTAGGGTTGTAATGGACCTGTAAAACTGTATCTGGACAATGTTTGCCCTTAAATAAGCCACACACACTCTATGTAGATATCAGAGAACAATTTAAAATTTTGTTTCAAATCATTCTAGGGAACCTTTAATACGTCTACTGGATTAATAAGGATGGATTGTGGTTTCCCTGCAGCAATAGATTATTTTGATGTTTGTCCCCATGCTAATTTTCAATTGTTCAAACATTTGTCTTCTATATATATGAATAGTACAGATGCAAAAGCCTCTAAAAGCCATTTCGGTCAAAAATGAGATCCCGATACTGAGTGAATGCTCTCCGCATATAGTATACATTCATAAAATACTTTCACTTCAAACCCACTAAATCCCAGCCCATTCAGAAGTACGGTTATGTTATTATGAACTAACAGGAATTAACAATAAACAAAAGTATATTTATGAATTAATATGGCCCCACTTTATATTAGGTGTCCTTAACTACTATGTACTTACATCAAGATATAATGCACTTATTGTGTTCTCATTGTAATGCAAAACACTTTTTGCGGATGTTGAGATGGGATACAGGTAAAGATAGGGACAGGGGTGGTGGTATGAGTAAGTTTAAGGGTAAAGTTAAGGACAGGTGTGGTGGTGTGGGTAAGTTTAATTAGGGTAGAGTTAGGGACAGGTGTGGTGGTATGAGTAAGTTTAATTAGGGTAAAGTTAGGGTCAGGTGTGGTGGTGTGAGTAAGTTTAAGGGTAAAGTTAGGGTCAGGTGTGGTGGTGTGGGTTAAAGTTAGGGTCAGGTGTGGTGGTGTGGGTAAGTTTAAGGGTAAAGTTAGGGACAGGTGTGGTGGTGTGGGTAAGTTTAAGGGTAAAGTTAGGGTCAGGTGTGGTGGTGTGGGTAAGTTTAAGGGTAAAGTTAGGGACAGGTGTGGTGCTGTGAGTAAGTTCAAGGGTAAAGTTAGGGACAGGTGGGGTGATATGGGTAAGTTTAAGGGTAAAGTTAGGGACATGTGCAGTGGTATGGGTAAGTTTAAGGGTAAAGTTAGGGACAGGTGTGGTGGTGTGAGTAAGTTCAAGGGTAAAGTTAGGGACAGGTGTGGTGGTGTGAGTAAGTTCAAGGGTAAAGTTAGGGACAGGTGTGGTGGTGTGGGTAAGTTTAAGGGTAAAGTTAAGGACAGGTGGGGTGGTATGGGTAAGTTTAAGGGTAAAGTTAGGGACATGTGCAGTGGTATGGGTAAGTTTAAGGGTAAAGTTAGGGACAGGTGTGGTGGTATGGGTAAGTTTAAGGGTAGATGTGGTGGTGTGGGTTAGTTTAAGGGTAAAGTTAAGGACAGGTGTGGTGGTGTGGGTAAGTTTAATAAGGGTAGAGTTAGGGATAGGTGTGGTGGTGTGGGTAAGTTTAATAAGGGTAGAGTTAGGGACAGGTGTGGAGGTATGGGTAAGTTTAATAAGGGTAGAGTTAGGGATAGGTGTGGTGGTGTGGGTAAGTTTAAGGGTGAAGTTAAGGACAGGTGTGGTGGTATGGGTAGGTTTAAGGGTAAAGTTAGGGACAGGTGTGGTGGTATGAGTAAGTTTAAGGGTAAATTTAAGGACAGGTGTAGTGGTATGGTTAAGTTTAAGGGTAAAGTCAGGTACAGGTGTGGTGGTGTGGGTAAGTTTAAGGGTAGAGTTAGGGACAGGTGTGGTGGTGTGGGTAAGTTTAATAAGGGCAGAGTTAGGGATAGGTGTGGTGGTTTGTGTAAGTTTAATAAGGGTAGAGTTAGGGACAGGTGTGGAGGTATGGGTAAGTTTAATAAGGGTAAAGTTAGGGACAGGTGTGGTGGTGTGGGTAAGTTTAAGGGTGAAGTTAAGGACAGTTGTGGTGGTATGGGTAGGTTTAAGGGTAAAGTTAGGGACAGGTGTGGTGGTATGGGTAAGTTTAAGGGTAGGTGTGGTGGTGTGGGTTAGTTTAAGGGTAAAGTTAAGGACAGGTGTGGTGGTACAGGTAAGTTTAATAAGGGTAGAGTTAGGGATAGGTGTGGTGGTGTGGGTAAGTTTAATAAGGGTAGAGTTAGGGACAGGTGTGGAGGTATGGGTAAGTTTAATAAGGGTAGAGTTAGGGATAGGTGTGGTGGTGTGGGTAAGTTTAAGGGTGAAGTTAAGGACAGGTGTGGTGGTATGGGTAGGTTTAAGGGTAAAGTTAGGGACAGGTGTGGTGGTATGAGTAAGTTTAAGGGTAAATTTAAGGACAGGTGTAGTGGTATGGTTAAGTTTAAGGGTAAAGTTAGGGACAGGTGTGGTGGTGTGAGTAAGTTCAAGGGTAAAGTTAGGGACATGTGTGGTGGTGTGGGTAAGTTTAAGGGTAAAGTTAGGGACAGGTGTGGTGGTATGGGTAAGTTTAAGGGTAGAGTTAGGGACCAATACTTTTGAACCCATTTTCAAGATATATTCTCCCAGAAAGGAAAACTCATCTGCAGATACTGTAAAACACTTTATTGAAGTCATATCACTTTATTCTCTTCACTGAGACTATGGAGGCAGAACAAGTGTTAATGGGAGGAATGGGCTTCCCTGACATGATTGCTCTTCCTGCTCATTCTCTGGACGTTTACTCTTGATCTATAGGGCCAGACATCCATCGCATCTAACGCCACAGATGCAACCGATAGTGGTCTGGCTGATTAGTCATTGACTGAGTCACTACAACAGAGCTGAAAGGAAAATCGCGGGCCAGATGCCTGGGGTTGCCCGGCCAGCTTTGCACCGTGACTCCTGGAGGTTGAAAACTCATGCCTTCCAACGCAGAGATCCAGCATGCTAATGGCTTACTCATGCTACTGCACTCCCAGCTGTCAGCTCTAGCTGTCTTGGTTTACCCTGGTTAATACGCCCTAGCGTTCATTACCTGCCCATGATACAGATCTCAGATGACCCAGCCCACATTAGCATTCGACAGGTCAAAGTATCTCTCAGACTTTCCCCAGGCTAGATCAATAATTTCAAATGGTTTCAGTATGTGAGTGAGCTGTTTTTTTCTTTTGAGGTTTCCAGAGTTTCTGTGGTTTTGAAAGCCTTGTTGCCGTGTGTTGTTTGCATAAACGCTTGGAGAAGAGCAGCATGCATAAAAGATGCTGACTGAAAACTCATGTGGAAGTTCATGAAAGATCCAAATTATCCAAGCTATGAATGTTAATGCACGGAAGATCAAGAGAAAAATCTTCATCCGTAGAAGAAACAGTGATAAAGTCGAATGTAATTTAAAGGGGACGTGAGAAATATTTTTTTTTCCTTGAGCTTTTGACATATTAGAGGTCATCACACTATAAGAATATCATGTAAGTTTTAGAATGGAAAACTTTGTTAGTCCAAAATCAGTTTTTATTGTAACCAAGCCCAGAAAACGACTCATTGTGGAATGAGCCTATAATACAGGTCCTTCTCAAAAATTTTGCATATTGTGATAAAAGTTCATTATTTTCCATAATGTAATGATAAAAATTAAACTTTAATTTATTTTAGATTCATTGCACACCAACTGAAATATTTCAGGTCTTTTATTGTTTTAATACTGATGATTTTGGCATACAGCTCATGAAAACACAAAAAAAAATTAGCATATTTCATCCGACCAATAAAAGAAAAGTGTTTTTAATACAAAAAAGTCAACCTTCAAATAATTATGTTCAGTTATGCACTCAATACTTGGTGGGGAATCCTTTTGCAGAAATGACTGCTTCAGTGTGGCGTGGCATGGAGGCGATCAGCCTGTGGCACTGCTGAGGTGTTATGGAGGCCCAGGATGCTTCGATAGCGGCCTTAAGCTCATCCAGAGTGTTGGGTCTTGCGTCTCTCAACTTTCTCTTCACAATATCCCACAGATTCTCTAAGGGGTTCAGGTCAGGAGAGTTGCTAGGCCAATTGAGCACAGTAATACCATGGTCGGTAAACCATTTACCAGTGGTTTTGGCACTGGGAGCAGGTGCCAGGTCATGCTGAAAAACGAAATCTTCATCTCCATAAAGCTTTTCAGCAGATGGAAGCATGAAGTGCTCCAAAATCTCCTGATAGCTAGCTGTATTGACCCTGCCCTTGATAAAACACAGTGGACCAACACCAGCAGCTGACATGGCACCCCAGACCATCACTGACTGTGGGTACTTGACACTGGACTTCAGGCATTTTGGCATTTCCTTCTCCCCAGTCTTCATCCAGACTCTGGCACCTTGATTTCCGAATGACATGCAAAATTTGAGCGACAGTCCAGTGCTGCTTCTCTGTAACTCAGTTTAGGCGCTTCTGCGGCTGTTTCTGGTTCAAAAGTGGCTTGACCTGGGGAATGCGGCACCTGTAGCCCATTTCCTGCACACGCCTGTGCACGGTGGCTCTGGATGTTTCTACTCCAGACTCAGTCCACTGCTTTCCGCAGGTCCCCCAAGGTCTGGAATCGGTCCTTCTCCACAATCTTCCTTAGGGTCCGGTCACCTCTTCTCGTTGTGCAGCGTTTTTTGCCACACTTTTTCCTTCCCACAGACTTCCCACTGAGGTGCCTTGATACAGCACTCTGGGAACAGCCTATTGGTTCAGAAATGTCTTTCTGTGTCTTACCCTCTCGCTTGAGGGTGTCAATGATGGCCTTCTGGACAGCAGTCAGGTCGGCAGTCTTACCCATGATTGCGGTTTTGAGTAATGAACCAGGCTGGGAGTTTTTAAAAGCCTCAGGAATCTTTTGCAGGTGTTTAGAGTTAATTAGTTGATTCAGATGATTAGGTTAATAGCTCTTTTAGAGAACCTTTTCATGATATGCAAATTTTTTTAAATAGGAATTTTGTGTTTTCATGAGCTGTATGCCAAAATCATCAGTATTAATTATACAGAATTTAATATTTCAGTTGGTGTTTCAAAGATTCATTTCAATGAATCTAAAATATATGAAAGTTACATTTTATCATTACATTATGGAAAATAAACTTTTATCACAATATGCTAATTTTTTGAGAAGGACCTGTAGATGGGGAAAGACCGCCTCTGCAGAAGAAGATCAACGCCTACTTCATCATCACAACTTTGGCTCCGCCCACTGGAGTGTTAGTGAGATGACGAGGAGAGAAGAGGAGAGAAGAGGATACAGGATGGACTACAAATGACATCCTAATGCTAGCAATGTGCTTATTTATTCTCAACAATGTTAACGTCTCAGTTGAGCATTATTTATTTGTATTCGCTGCATTTCACTGTGGATTCTTTGGGAAATCAGTCGCAGTTTCGGCGCAGGATTTGCAAACAGACTTTTACGATATGGACTGGACAGTAATGCCACAACATGTGAGTAACTGTGTTAATTCTAATGCCTGATCTGAGACCAGTGATTTCTGATATGTAATGATTCTTGTACAGTCAGATGTTCTTTGTCTATGTCAGTAAATCAAACCAGTGACTAAACTGTCATAAAGGAGTTAGGTCAAGTATTCTAAAAGTAATCAAAAAGTAGTGCAATTATTTAACCTAGATTGCATAATGTAATTACATTACTAAATAACATTTTCATCATGTACTTTGTATTCAGTAGTGGACTACTGTTTGTAAGTGATCTACCCAGCACTGCAATAGTAAAAGGCTGTCGAGTGAAAGCACCTGCTCTATGTGATCAAATTCACCCGCTGGAGAAACACATCACGGCAATCACGCATCAACTGATTGTGATTTACAAACCATTTGAAGCCCCGCAGCACAGGATATGGCACCAAGAACCTCCTAAAAATGACTTGAGTCTGTGTTTAATTCATGAGAGGAGGTACACTGGAATAGTGAGGGTGATGTGAGGCAAGGAAGCTGTTGATTCATACTCACAAATGGTCCTAGATAGGCAATCATTTCCCCTAGACCTGTCTGCACCCTCTTCATATGGGAATTTCTTTAATGTTGGAGGGCCCCGGAGGTTCTCTGATAGGAATCCCATGCAGTCTCCAGCTGCTGCAGTCATCAGTGCTTGTAATGTGTTTAGAGGGTCGCTCCCCTGAGCACTCAGTCCACTTCCCTGCATGCTCAGCATCCCTCACTGTCATTTTTTAAATTATTAACAAAAGTAAAATCTAAATTATTACGAATTTAAAGGTTATACGTTTATATTATAATATGCATTTAAATGACCATCAGTGTTATTTTATCATCATATACTATTGTAATTTTTGTTTTTGAATATTTTGAATTATATATATATATATATATATATATATATATATATATATATATATATATATATATATATATATATTTATATATGTCTATATATATTAAAAAAACCTGTTTTAATTTTTATTTTACTCTGAAATTTACATTTATTTTACATATACACTATATTGCCAAAAGTATTGGGACACCCCTCCAAATCCCTGAGTTCAGGTGTTCAATCCCTTCACGGCCACAGGTGTATAAATCAAGCACTAGGCATGCAGACGCTTCTACACACATTTGTGAATGAATGGGTCACTTCAGATGAGCTCAAGAACAGTGCGGAGAGAGCTTCATTGAATGGGTTTCCAGCTCATCCAAGCCTTACATCACCAAGAGCAATGCAAAGCGTGGGATGCAGTGGGGTAAAGCACGCCACCACTGGACTCTAGAGCAGTGAGACGTGTACTCTGAGTGACCAATCACGCTTCTCCGTCTGACAATCCCATAGTGGAGTCTGGGTTTGGCGGTTGCCAGGAGAACAGGGACTTGCCTGACTGCATTGTGCCAAGTGTAAAGTTTGGTGGAGGGGGGATTATGGGGTGGGGTTGTTTTTCAGAGATTTGGCTTGGCCCCTTAATTTCAGTGAAAGGAACTCTTAATGCTTCAGCATACCAAGACATTTTGCACAATTTCATGCTCCCAACTTTACTCCCAACTTTCATGCTCCCAACTTGGACGGCCCCTTCCTGTCCCAACATGACTGCGCTCCAGTGTACAAAGCTTCGGTCCATAAAGACATGGATGAGCGAGTTTGGTGTGGAGGAACTTGACTGGCCTGCACAGAGTCCTGACCTCATCCCGATAGAACACCTTTGGGATGAATTAGAGCAGAGATTGCGAGCCAGGCCTTCTCCAGAAACACTCCTTAACCTTGTGGAAAGCCTTCCCAGAAGAGCTGAAGCTGTTATAGCTGCAGAGGGTGGGCCAACTCCATATTAAACCCTACGGATTAAGATTGGGATGGCATTAAAGTTCATGTGCATGTAAAAGGAGGCGTCCCAAAACTTTTGGCAATATACATTTGTGCTGTCAATCGATTTATTGCTGTTAATCACATCCAAAATACAAGTTGAATATGTGTGTACTGTGCACAATTATTATGTATATATAAATACACACGCATGCAAAGGACAATGGACCACTTTCCAAGGATTGCCTATGAAAGAGATTATGTTCTTCAAAGATGCCACAGAGGACAGTATTTCTGAAAAATCACTCATTGAAAAATAAGTTAATATCTTTAAGACAGAGAGTTCTTCAGTGGGTCACTTGAAAACGAGAGAGCATTCAAAGTTTCCTCAAGAACAATATTTAGATTCGAGTCGTCAGATAAAAGAGATACATGCAGAGGCAGCAGTACGGACCATTGGGAGCAAGAGCATCTACTTCATGTGCTCTTTGTGGCTTGGCAGAGATCTTCAGAAATCTCTTACCTGACTGCAGGCATAATTTACTCTGAGGTGAAGATTCAGGTCAGCGAATGTCTCTTCTGAGGAAAGGAGAAAATCCAAAGATGACTTTGAAACAAAACACTAAACTCTCCTGCTGCCTACAAAAGGTCTTGAAAAAATGCACACCTACAGGTCTTTTTGTCAAGTCAAGTCACTTTTATTTATATAGCACCTTATACAATACAGGATGTTTCACAGCAGCTTTACAGGGATAAACAGGACAATTATTCAATGATGTTTGCAATGATGACGCAAAGAAAGTTCAATTCTGCTACAAAGACAGAAGTGTTATTGTTGTTCTGCTGAGTTAACTTCAGTTGAATTTATTTGTCTTTTTGAAGCACAATATAAAAACAGGAGTCGTGCTACGCCAAAATGTGATATTTAACAATTATACAGGATTTTTTTGTTTAACTATATACAAATAATCATGCAATATTTTTTGCATATTTTAAATTAATGTTTATATTACCATTAGTGCTGTCAAATCAATAAATCGCGATTAATCACATCTAAAATAAAAGTTTGTTTACACATAATATATGTGTGTGTACTGTATCTACATATGCATATTAATACACATTCATGTGTATATTTTAAGATTTTTTTTTTCAGTTATTGGTTATTTTATACAAGTAATGAAACGTTTTTAGTTAATATATATATATATATATATATATATATATATATATATATATATATATATATATATATATATATATATATATATATATATATATATATATATATTATAAAATGATTAAATGTATACATAAAAATATATATTTTATTTAATATATACATTTAATCATTTTATAATATTTAAAATCTCTCTCTCTCTCTCTCTCTCTCTCTCTCTCTCTCTCTCTCTATATATATATATATATATATATATATATATATATATATATATGTATGTATGTATATGTTTTATACCATTTATTTTATATAATGTTTTATATCCCATTACATGCCAAATAGCAAGAAATATTATATATATATAATTTATTTTGGCTGTTTGGCATAGGTTTGTTCTTGAGTAACACTCTGTCCTTTATACAGCGACGATATAGCACAAGCACAACCACTCATTTTAGCAGCATTACATTTAGTTGATGTGACAAATGTGTGCTCACTCTAAAAATCCAAATGCCTTAATGTCCTGGCGCTGACTCTGCAAACACCTTGCTATTTGGCATGTAATGGCATATAAAACATCCGCTCTAAATGTTCTGTAAAGAATCTGTGTTTACAGCGAAGTTGAGCAATCTGTCCCTGAAAAATAAATCAGAGCCTCCCTGCAGAATCTGCAGACAGTTTGAAGCCTTTTTTTGTGGTAACTTATTATACCCCACCCCCAATTCAGCGAATTTGCATGTGGCTTGTAGATTAATGCTTACCTGCCAATGATGATGCGTTCTCTCCTAAATCATCCTCGCTCCCATGGGCCGCAGTACATTTGTAATACAATCCCCTTACCAGCCTTTTGAATCCGTGCCCTGCATTAAATCAGGTATTATATGACGAACAGCTGTTTTTGTATTAATCACTTATAAATATGAATTCCAGAGCCAGGCTGGGCGGACCTGATGATGTTGTCATAGAGTCATCCCGAATCAGAAGCATGACAAAAATCAATGATGTGCAGAATCACATTGAGGGGTCAGCATGAGAAAACAAAACCTGCACCTGTGGAACATATCAGGATTCGCAAATGATCTGTAGCAGTAGCGCCATAAATCATTTCGATTAGGATTTTAATGGACATTTGTCTCTGGCACTCATGGTGGAGTCACATGGAATTGACTGGGTTTTTATTGGATGAGAAAGAAAGAAGGTGGAGACTTGATGTTAAGAGTATATTTGTACAATTGTCACTCAGAAATTGCTTGTAAATTTCACAAATAATTTCAAAAAACAAGAAGTAACACATTGAATTAAGTGTGTTCATTTTAAAGCAGAAAGACTGAAATAGTATTTTCTTTTAAAATGTACTCCAATTGTTTTTTTTTTGTAACACTTTACTTAAAGCCTTTATATACTATAATGCATTATAAAATTACTTTTAATGCATTAATTATGGCTTGCTATGCATTACCTGATTTCATGAATTGTTACCACAGTCATAATACATAAAACATTTAACAAACTTTTAGAAAGTATGATGCATAAAAAACACACAACAAACAAACAATTTCAGATGCGACATGGCATCTGCAAATATTATAATACATTTTAACTTTGGTTATAGTTATTTATAATGCATTTATAATGCATAAAGTATTAACCCCTTTTTTCAGTATGCAAAAGCATAAGCCTTAATTAAACAATAATAGTTTTAGACTCAAACTGCATGCCACCAGAAGTAATGACAATGAGAATATAACATATCGTCGCTGCCCGATGAAACTCACGTATGTCCAAAACGATTACTTTTCAGGAAGTGAAAAAAACACTGTATTTCAAAAGCAGTTGAATGTAGCGTTGTCATACTTGGTACGGCATCTTTACATGTAGGCCTAACCATATTCTTGCCAGTGTAATGATATAATCCACATTTGACCAAAATTTTGTTTAAATGGACATACGTGCATATTTTACAGTAAGGGTGGTCGATACGCGTTCTTCCGATCATTAATTAGAATGGCCAAGTCACGTTTCATATTGACAGAGAGAAAAACTAGTTAACATTTCAGTAGGGCTCCTCCGATCACAACCGGCCGATCGTTATGCGCATCTCGTCAGTAAAGCCGGTTCTCTAATCAGCGGTAAATTCCCTCAGGCATTGTTAACTGAGAAGATGCGCAAATCCACTTCATTTTCAGCGTTTATTTGCGCATCTTCTCAGTTAACAACGGCTCTGTGTAGTAACAGCTGCTCTATGTGAAATCACGCACCTGAGGGAATTTATCGCTGATTAGAGAACCGGCTTTACTGACGAGATGCGCATTAACGATCGGCCGAACTAAATAATAGTTGTGAATATATAATAAACTTGAGAACAGTTGTCAAAAACAAACGTTTGCTGATACTTTACCTCACAGTGTTATTCGGCTATCCAGTGCTGAGCTTCGATGAAACTTCACGAGACCGGTGAAATGCTTTCACAGGGCGGGAGATACGCGGCATGATTGACAGCTTTGACACCAAATGATGACATGGTTTCACAACTTTTCATTGGCCATTTAGATATGTGAAGCATACTGTATACGGAAATGAAGCTGGACATTCAATCCGTCGAAAAATCTCAAAATCAGCAAAATGGACATGCGTGGTTTTCATCGGACAGCGACGATATTTTTCTATAATCAAAAAATAGCTTCGAATATTAGCGACATCGTTTGTTATGAATTGTTCATAACGCTTTTGCTGAATATTTTTTTTTGCATGGAATAATTAACAACTCTTAAAGTGCTTGCAGTTGATTTGAAGCTAATGAAAGTAAACGTTCATTGGATAAAACTGTTATTGTGTAGTGTTTCACTAGTCGGCCGACTCTCCCCCCAGTAGATTAGACAGTAGTATAGCATGACTGGTGTAAATCTATACGCCCTGGCTTGATTGAGCCAGCATGTAGCGTCCATCTCCAGGGAGGATCAGCCGGCTACTGCGAACCTGAGAAAGACCGGCAGTGAAAGACGGGAGAAGCGGCGCCAATTCTAATAAGAGAGCACGGGCCTTAAGAAACCACTAATAGTTCCTAAAGTTTCCCGTCCCATGAGCCTTAGCAGCAGGAGAGAGGGAGCCGAGTGGACGGCCGGTAATCAATGTCAGGCTGCTCTGTGTGTGTGTGTGTGTGTGTGTGTTTGTGTTAGAGGAGGAGTGTGAGGGGGACTCCTGAGAGCCAGAGAGACTGTGCAGGGCTCTGAATATTAATGTCCATTTCCGGCATGAAATACAGTAGCCTTGTTGGGTTGAACTGGCCTCACACTTCAGCAGACAACTGCCGTCCCTTCACTGAAAGCTGGTTATTAGTAATTAGGTATGTCTGTAGGACAGGATTCTCTGAGTGGGCGGGGCCTGTGTAGTTCAGCATCAACCGGTTGCAATAAGAAAGTGAAGAAAGCTCTTAGTCATGATACTACTAAATTAATACTAATGGTTTTCTTAACGTAAGGATTGGTTAAGAAAATGGGCAGTTTAATTATTTATTTATTTTCAAACAATTCTGATATCTACAGTAAAAACAATATATTGGCAAAAGTGTTGGGATGCCTGTCTTTACATTAACTTTAATGACATCCCATTCTTAATCCTTAATATGGAGTTGGCCCACCCTTTGCTGCTATAACAGCTTCAGCTCTTCTGGGAAGACTTTCCAGAAGGTTTAGGAGTGTGTTTATGGCAATTTCTGACCATTCTTCTAGAAGCGCATTTGTGAGGTCAGGCACTGATGTTGGACGAGAAGGCCTGGCTCGCAGTCTCCACTCTAATTCATCCCAAAGGTGTTCTATCGGGATGAGGTCAGGACTCTGTGCACTGTTCTTGAGCTCATCTGAAGGACACAGGCTTTTGGAGGTCTGGGGCGATTGACTCTGCAATGGCTACTGTTGGTGACTTCTGTGACCCTCAGCATGCGCTGACCCCTCTCTGTGATTTTACGTGGTCTATCACTTCGTGGCTGAATTTCTGTTGTTCCCAAACGCTTCCTCTGCACAGGTGGCAACCTATCCCGGTTCCACGCTTGAGTTCACTGAGCTCCTGAGAGCGAGCCATTCTTTCACAAATGTGTGTAGAAGCGTCTGCATGCCTAGTGCTTGATTTATACACCTTTATTTTGGATTAGAAAAATGAATGGATAAATGTAAGGGAACTGATTATTATTGTTATTATTATGCTATCGTAAATTAATATTTTTAAATTAGTAAGGGTTTTCCTAACTTAAGAGTATAAGACAGTTTGGTTAAGAAAATAGGAAAATTATCATTATTTATTTGTTTGTTGGTTGGTTGGTTTGAATTCTGATATGTTTTAGCACATGATTCTGAAACGTACAGAAAAAGTAAATAAATAAAATAAATGCCCAATTATTATGACATATGTATAGATTTTGCATAACAAGATGCTTCTTTATAGATAGATAGATAGATAGATATTTTATTCATATTTATGTGATTCATTAGAATGTATCACCAAGTGCTCTCTTATATCTGTGCTTCACAAATTACACATAAGTAATGGTTGTAGCGAAGTCTTTTAAAACATGGATTGATCCATAAACGTACACCAGTCTGATCAGCTTCATTCCCTGAGCTCTGTTTTTGTTTAGCTGTGTTGCACACACAAACTCACCGCAAGCTCTCGTGCAGATCAAATTGGCCATGTAACCGACACATTAAACACAGAGCATGAACAGGAGAGCACCATCAGGTCGAGCGCCATCTAAACATTCCCACCACTGATATTTATTTTGAGCTAGGGAGGTGGCAACACACCTGGCCTGTATTCTGCAGAGCGATCCAGCACAGGGGAAACGTTTGGTTGGACACTTCAAATGTTTGTCCTTCATTACTTATCTACCAAGCCACCCATAGTACACACTGTAGTCTCTGCATCAGTTTTCAGATAGAAATAATTACCATTTAATTTTAACGTTTTATTTATTTATAATTAAACAAACTATTCTAAATGGTTTATATGGATATAAAAATACAAAATATTTTCATTAGCATTTATTCATATTAATATTATCCCATTATTCCATTAATAAATATTAAATATTTAATAGAATTGTTGAAGGACACAATGTCTCATGGCTAATTTCTAGCTGGATTAAACCAATAGACTTCTGACTTCTAGACCAGTTATTGAAAAAAGGTAATAAGTATATGAACTCTTGTATATAAATTTTTATTCCTCTCCCACATTGTAAATGTCCACAGGCAGCTTTACGGCACGATGTTAGTGTTTGTACACTCTGTGTCTCTGACAAGTGAGAAATTTCCATGTTTTCCATGACCTCTGTGAAGCAGCGGTTGCCTCTTTCTCCATTCACGATGGCAGCAGCAATGTGGTCTTCAATGCAAAACGGCTGTTTGCAATTTTCCGAAGTCCACTTGAGAAATAGAGGTCATTATTTGAATGAATTTAGAATGATGGGGTTTACATGCGCGCAGACATGTTTACTTTCACTGTTTTCCATGCCTCCCATTGTGACCGGTGATGCCCGGGTCCAAATGAGACTGGACAGATCTGGGAACACTTGGTTCCAAGGGCTCGCGTAAATGATGGTTGAGGTCTGCTTGCCAGCCCTGATCTTGGGCATGAAGCAAGAGGTGTTGGCTTTGGGAATTGCATTTAGTCTACAAGGTGGCTTGGTGGAGAACAGGTTTGGAGTCAGGCACTCTTGGTGGTGTGCTTTCTGTGGCAGGGTCCGCGAGGCACATCCATCTTCTTGCCACTCCAGTGACGGCAAAGCAAACAAAGAGAACAAACCCCCCATACAGTCAAGAACCCCCAAGATCCAAGCACTCTCCAAAACAGCAGCACTGATAATACGACAAGCCAGGATGTATGTGGAGTATTAGGAAAATATTGAAATCAAAATCCCATTTATTTCATTGCATAGACTTTCCATCATGCTTAACATACTAGTTGGACTTACGTTTGAGTGCTCTAAGCTGAGTTATGTGTATTTTTCTGGCCTTATGTATGATCTTATGAAGGTCACCATGGCATCTTAATGATCTTCCTCACAAATCTGTCATAAAACACATCACAAACTCTTGAAAACACTGAAGATGAATGGATGAATGTACAGGGCATCTTAAAAGCATCATTCACCCACAAAAAAAAGAAGAAAAAACAAATTTACTGACACTCATGCATGTTCCAAACTTTCTATCTTCTGTGCAACTCTGGTCTACAATGAATGGGGACTGGAGCCTTTAAAACTTCATAAATGATATAAAAGTCTCCTAAGAACTCATTAAAGCAATATATACTGTATGGCTTGTTCGCTATGCCAAATAAAAATAATTTGGGTTATTTTTTCTGCCAGAGTCTTTTGGGTCTTTTTTTTTTTTCCTGCAGGGGGGTTTTAATGTTTGGGTAGTTTTTGTGTAACCCAGATCCTGGGTCAGACGTAACAACCCAGTGTTTGGGTAGTTTTTGTGTAACTCAGATCCTGGGTCAGATGTAACAACCCAGTGTTTGGGTAGTTTTTGTGTAACCCAGATCCTGGGTCAGACGTAAAAACCCAGTCTTTGGGTAGTTTTTGTGTAACCCAGATCCTGGGTCTAATGTAAAAACCCAGTGTTTGGGTAGTTTTTGTTTTACCCAGATGTAACAACCCAGTGTTTGGGTAGTTTTTGTGTAACCCAGATCCTGGGTCAGACGTAACAACCCAGTGTTTGGGAAGTTTTTGTGTTACTCAGATCCTGGGTCAGTCGTAACAACCCAGTGTTTGGGTAGTTTTTGTGTTACTCAGATCCTGAGTCAGACGTAACAACCCAATGTTTGGGTAGTTTTTGTGTAACACAGATCCTGGGTCAGATGTAACAACCCAGTGTTTGGGTAGTTTTTGTGTAACACAGATCCCAGGTCAGTCGTAACAACCCAGTGTTTGGGTAGTTTTTGTGGAACACAGATCCCAGGTCAGTCGTAACAACCCAATGTTTTGGTAGTTTTTGTGTTACTCAGATACTGGGTCAGTCGTAACAACCCAGTGTTTGGGTAGTTTTTGTGGAACACAGATCCCAGGTCAGTCGTAACAACCCAATGTTTGGGTAGTTTTGTGTTATCCAGATCCTGGGTCAGTCGTAACAACCCAGTGTTTGGGTAGTTTTTGTGTTACACAGATCCTGGGTCAGTCGTAACAACCCAGTGTTTGGGTAGTTTTGTGTTACACAGATCCTGGGTCAGTCGTAACAACCCAGTGTTTGGGTAGTTTTTGTGTTACACAGATCCTGGGTCAGTCGTAACAACCCAGTGTTTGGGTAGTTTTTGTGTAACTCAGATCCTGGGTCAGACATAACAACTCAGTGTTTGGGTAGTTTTTGTGGAACACAGATCCCAGGTCAGTCGTAACAACCCAGTGTTTGGGTAGTTTTGTGTTACACAGATCCTGGGTCAGACGTAACAACCCAGTGTTTGGGTAGTTTTTGTGGAACACAGATCCCAGGTCAGTCGTAACAACCCAATGTTTGGGTAGTTTTTGTGTTACTCAGATCCTGGGTCAGTCGTAACAACCCAATGTTTGGGTAGTTTTGTGTTATCCAGATCCTGGGTCAGATGTAACAACCCAGTGTTTGGGTAGTTTTTGTGTTATCCAGATCCTGGGTCAGTCGTAACAACACAGTGTTTAGGTAGTTTTTGTGTTATCCAGATCCTGGGTCAGACGTAACAAACCAGGGGTTAAGTTATTTATCGCAGGCTTTTTTACGACCTCTTCAGGAGAGATCAGTGCAGCTCTGTCAAATTTGTGTATGTCTTTGATAAAATACAGGTTTGTTTACATTTTATTGTGTCTATAAATTCGTTTTTGTGCTGTATAATGTTTAATTTTATGCAAAGCAACATACAGGGGCGTGGTGTGAGTCACATAAACAAGCGTTGGTCTTTTCGCATGATGGAAACGCCTGATGCCTTGTGTAAAATTTGATGATTTATTATGTTCTCTGATCTTGTTTTAAAGTTCTCAAACTCATGCAACTCTTTCCCGCCAGCAGTTTTGATCATTCTTACAAAAGTTGCACCCAGAATATTTTGTTGTATGAATATCTGCATATGCATTATATCAAACGAAAGAACAGAGCCTGTGCTTTTAAACTACCTGTTTTATTCTAGCTTCATGCAATTTTTTTTTATTTTTATCAACTCTTGAATGTGTTTAAGTTTCAACAAAAAAGCAACATTTTGAGCAAAAAGCTGAGAAAAGAGTGTTTTTTTGTTTTGTTTTTGTTTTTCAGATTCAGAACGATGATCAAAACTCAGATGGAGTAGATGGAGTCCATCAACACCCCCAGAGTTTCACAGTCCTATACCTCATCCTGGTCGACATTTCATATGGTAATATTAGGAAGTTTTGATATATATATATACTGTTTAATGTTGATGATCACGTTATTTTATGAATGCCTCTGCTCACATATGCTATTACTTGTTTCTGCTTCTTCTTTGCATGTGTTTTGATCAGGATATTCAGTACTCTTTCAGAAGATGTGTAATAGCACACCCTGCCAAATGAATTTCCATCAATGGCAGGGAAAAGAGTTAAAATATCACACTCATGAACAGCTTCTCACACAAATCTTTTGAATGTCCTCGGAAGACCTGGAATATAGCGTTCCGATCTTGTGGACCACTTTTATGATGCTTTTATGATATTTTGATGGTGTTTGGTTCTCATTCATTATTGTAATGGAAAAGAGAATCCAGATAATCCAATAAATCAACATAGGACTATTAATAAACACCTAAACATCAGTGCACTCTCAAGGTTTTACATTTGCAAACTGTAGTGGTCATGAATCTGTGTTATCGTACAGACTGTCCGCAGGTTTAGTTATTTTAATTTTTTAGTTATATTTTTCTTTATAAAGGTGATACCACAAAGATGAATGCTCTTTATTGTCACATCATTTTGTCGCACTTTTTCCCCGTCTGTCTTCTTTTGCCCCAGGGCCGGTTGGGTTTGTAGCTTTATTTGACATGCATTACCACAGCCGTTGAGAACACAGCCTCTTTTAGAGTTGTTACCTGGAGCTAAAAGAGAGCTATATCGTTCAGCACTTGACGTGGCTATCATAATACTTAGTCCCAGACAGACCTCGTGCCCTGGCAGAAACCACAGACTGCACTGTGACACAGTCGCTGCAGCTTTAACAGTGAAACTCGACCCGTGTTTCCCTCTCAGAGCGGTTTTAGGAACAGTATTCTCTGTACCTGAACACACTGGCCTATAGTGAGCGCGGAGGTGAATGAGTCTCTGTGCAGGTCTAACCGGCCTGTTAGGCCTGTCGCCTGCTAAATATAGAACATCAACAATGGAAAGAGGAAGTTCTTGACTGACGCTGAGATAGAGCTGTCACGTTCATGTTTGGATATATGTGTTTGTTGATATTCAGTGTGAGAGCGTTGACAAATATGGTAACGTTAAAAACTAGTGTAAACAAAGCCTGACTCACTGGGACTGATATTGGATCTGTAATATGTGTGATTTGTCCATGTATTTTTGACTCTTTAACACTACAACTTGCACACATACAACGATCAGGCATAACATTATATTGTGTTGATCCCTTTTGCTGCCAAAAACAGCCCTGACCATTGAGGCATGGACTCCACTAGCCCCCTGAATGTGTGCTGTGGTCTCTGGCACCAAGATGTTAGCAGCAGATCCTTTAAGTCCTGTTGTTAAGTTGTTAGGTGGAGCCTCCATGAATCAGACATGTTTGTTCAGCACATCCTACAGATGCTCGATAGGATTGAGATCCGAGGAATTTGGAGGCCAAGTCATCACCTCAAACTTGTTGTTGTGGGCCTAAAACCATTCCTGAAGCATTTGTGCTTTGTGTCAGGAGCATTATCCTTCTGGAAGAGCCACAGCCACCAGGGAATACCGTTTCCATGAAAGGCTGTACATGGTCTGCAACAATGCTTAGGTAGGTGGTACGTGTCAAAGTAACATCCACATGGATGGCAGGACCCAAGGTTTCCCAGCAGAACATTGCCCAAAGCATCACCTCCGCCGGCTCGCCTTCTTCCCATAGTGCATCCTGGGGCCATGTGTTCCCCAGGTAAGCCACGCACACGCAACCGGCCATCCACGTGATGTAAAAGAACATGTGATTCCTCAGACCAGGCCACCTTCTTCCATTGCTCTGTGGTCCAGTTCTGATGCTCACGTGCCACTGTTGGTGCTTTCGGCGGTCTGCGGCTATGCCGCCCCATACACAACAAACTGCGATGCTCTGTGTATTCTGACCCCTTTCTATCAGAACCAGCATTAACTTTTTGAGCAGTTTGAGCTCCAGTAGCTCGTCTGTTTGATCGGACCACACGGGCCAGCCTTCGCTCCCCACGTGCATCAATGAGCCTGAGCCGCCCATGACCCTGTGGCCGGTTCTCCACTGTTCCTTCCTTGGAGCACTTTTGATAGATCCTGACCACTGCAGACCGGTAACACCCCACAAGAGCTGCAGTTTTGGAGATGCTCTGACCAGTCGTCTAGCCATCACAATCTGGATCTTGTCAAACTCGCTTAAATCCTTACGTGCAGTGATGCAACAAGAAATCACAGTTATTTGGTTTCAAAGGAAGATAAGTAATAAATAGGTTGCTTTTAAAAGTTGACCTTGCTTCTGAATAATTAACTATAGTTTCTAAACAGAAATTAGGTCACCTTTTAAAGCAAACTATGTTATACTTCCCTTCATGTCGTATAATGAGCTTTTACAATTTTATTGCTAACACTTACGTCATTTACACCTTGTGAAACTTTTATTTGGGTTGATATAATCCCTCTATATTTGTAACAATATCTTGCAGTTGATAATGCTTGAGTCACACACTTCAACATTCAGCATCAAAACACAACAACGGCAACAACAATGATAGCTATACTAAGTCAAGAGTAAATCTAAAGTAAATTATCAAGTACTCTCAGTTCTTTTTCAGTGACTAGAACTCTTGTGTAAGTAAACTAAGCATTTGTCTAAGCATTTCTATTTCCTATTTTCTTCCTTTTTCTTACTAATTCAGTGTGGTATTACATGCATGCTTGATACATTTTCTTATTGCATTTTCCTAAAAATTAAATGCACCAAAGTAATACATTAAAATGACTCCCTTAGTTATGGCTATTTAAAAACCTAAAAGCCATTTACTTACACCCCAACCCCCAAACTCCCAAACTAACCACCCTTAACTATTGTGTAGTGGTCATCTTTTAGGCAAATAATTGATTTGGGTCTTCCTTTAAGTTTAGTGTGTTTATATATGTTGCTCTGTACTCCTAAAGGCGATCCAATAGTAGCAACCAGAGAAAAGAGGGGTGACCAAATACCTAAGCAGGCACCTTCTGCCTTTTCTCAATGCAAAATCAATATTAAATACTATTTTATCATGCATTCCTGCTTTTAATATCCAAAGTGTTATTTTTCCTCAAACCAGCCAGGAAGTTCCATCATTATTGCCCACATTAATGTAACACATATTTCGCCTGCAAAGTTTGGTATTTAAGGTGCGTTTTTGAATTGCTAACACCCTTAAAAAGTTACTACTTTATTTTAGTAGTTCTCTTATTTTTCCACCCATTTTAAAATAGTTTAAACGTATACAAAATAGCCAAGTAATAAAAATGTCCCCTTATCTTTCCTTTACTTATATATTCTGAGTGTTTCACGCCAAGCCATACACCATATGGAAAAGAAAACGGACAGCAAAAATACTCATGGATAATTACTGAAAATGAGCAGTAATGAGCAATATCCATGCACATTTAGGTCGGATCATAAATAGACCTGACAGCGAGGGAGAGAAATTAACCTGTGTTAATAGCGTCACACTCCACCTTACTGAAATCCATCTTTCAGCTGTAAAATCCTAAATGCAGACTTTTCCTTTTCCGCTTTTTCATTGGTTATTAGTAATACTGTTTCCTTACCAAGTCTCCACACCTATGTAACATTAGAAATCTTTACAGTTTTGTCTACGTGTTATTTCTGATTCAGAATGGACTCATTGACGTCATAGACTCTTGTTCCAAAAATAAACCTGGAGGAACGAGGGAGGGGATGAATTTGAGGGGAGCTCAGGAAACCACTTGCATATTATTCTGGTTTTAGAATGTGCTCCATAACCCTTTTTTTAAATAAAAAATGATCACACTGGCATTCAAGGTTCATATAAAGCATGAAAATCATGTTCAAGTTTCTGGAGCTGATGGTTGGGAACATGTCTGAGGTGGGAAAGATGATCGATTCCTTGTAAAGGTGCCATCGCTTATGAGGCTCGAATGGATGTTTCCCGCAACACACGGCCAGTGCAGTCGCACCGGTCGTTTCCCTTTAATTAAGCTCAAAACCAAATCCGCAAACCTTTCTCCAGCAACCCACTTGCTAAGAACTGTAATATAACACTCTGGTAGCAAACTGTTCCGATCATATAGACTCCGTCTGGTGCAGTCATTGCTAACAAACTCTGGCAGAGTGACTGGCATGTTTGCAGGGTGAAAGTGGAAATTAATTTGATCCTGACCACATTTTGTTGGTGAATTCACTCTTGGTTATTGCAGCAAGCTGTTCACAGAATCCACTATTAGGTGCCTCCTGTGCCTCGTATATATTTTGGCTAGACTGTTCAGATTGTTGAGGTCTTTGTGGAAAGTAACTTTTTATGTTACAGTCAAAGAAGAGTTAAAAGCAATCTATAGGCTCATTAGAACATGTGCCACAACAGCTACATGTTTGCAAAAAAAAAAAAACTACCAATACATACAATTCACTGCAGTTTCCAGCTGAAATGAACACTAGGGGCAATAAAACACCAACAAATTGAATTCCTTTTCACACAGATTATGATTACAGTGGCATATTATTGATTAATACAGATTTATTTTTGCTTTGTTCCTTGCACAATATATATGGTTTGCTTTAATTTTGTAACAATGACACTAAAAAAGTGTTACCTTTTTTTTAGGGTGACAGTTACATTGTAATACATCATTTAAAGTACTGAGTATTACAGTAAGGGTTAGTGGGTTACACTTTATTTTAAGGTGTCATTGTTACAGTGAAATTTTATATTTAAGTACTGAGTAATATTAATGAACTACATGCACTTATAGGGTTAGGGTAGGATTAGGGTTTGGTTTAGGGTTAGTTGCATGTAATTATGCATCATTTACTGTCATTACTATGGTAATTACATGTAACATATGTAACAATGACACTGTAAAATAAAGTGTTAGCGTGTTAGAATTTGTTTGAGGGTTAGTTCCTTGTAATTATGCATAATTTACAGTTATTACTATAGTAAGTACATAAAATAAGTAACAGTGACACTAAAAGTGTTACACTTTTTTAAGGTGGAGTAGTTACATAGTAGTTTCATTACTCAAATAAGAACTAAATAATAATAATAATAATTAACTTCATGTGCTTACTTTAGAGTCAGGGTTAGTTGCATGTAATTATGCTTTATTTATAGTTATTGCTACAGTAACGTAGCCTGGCGTGGTCATGCTCAATTCTAGTCAGAATATGAGTCTGATGCCGCTCCATTGGGCTTTGATTATGGGGCGTGTTTCAACCGAACCAGGAAAGACCTCAATTGGATAGACCTACAACCAATCAGAGCAACGGAGCGACGCGTAACGTTAGTTGTCAAATGTCAGCAGAACTCAACTGCACTGTGTTGTCAAGTCCGTGTTTTTCTCCATGTCCGCGGGTTGAAGCGACTCCAATTATGTGATTATATAAACCCAGGAATGCGAATTTTAGCAGGCAACCTTTGCCAAAATAACATATTTTGCCAACCAAACACCATTTTTTTCCGGAGATCCCCCCGGAAAGTTATTGTTTTGGGCTATAGTTTTGAGTAGCAATTGCGCGACATTGCAAAAAAAAACTTGGCAACCCTGTCTGCACGCGCGCTGGATTAAGTAACGTTACAAGAAAAAGATGAGTGTAAACGATCTTTGCCAGTGTTGTAATAAAGGAATTTAAGGATACACAGAGTACTTCCCAACACGATCATCGTTTCTGAGAGAAATAGTGAAGGTGAATGCAAATACGGACAAGTTCTCCGTTTAGGATTAGAGCAAATTCAACCCAAAGCGCCTTTGATGACGAGGATGATTACGTTACTGTTGATCATCTGTCCATCATCGTCTAAAGCCCGCCCTGATGATTTCATTGGTCCCAACAGTTTCTGTTCTGGGGATAATAACTCCTCTATGGATCGAGTCCAGACCGAATTGCCTGAGCAAAAATTTTTGTGTGCGGGGCTAAATTCGGCTGGGATTCAGGCTAACAGAAACATATAATGTGTGTAACAATAACACTGTAAAAAATGTGTTACCTTTTATGGCGACAGAGTTACATAGTAGTTACATTAATCAAATAAGTACTGAGTAATATGAATTACTTACTACATGTACTTACTATAGAGTTACGGTTAGGTTTTGGGTTAGTTACTTGTAACTATTCATTTTACAGTTATTACTATAGTAACTACATGTAGCGTAACAATGACGCTAAAAGTGTTACCCTTTATTTTAAGGTGGAGTAGTTACATTGTAGTTACATTACTCAAATAAGTACTAAATAATATTAATTAACTACATGTACTTACAACAGGATTTGTAATTATGCATAATTTACAGTTATTACTGCAGTAAGTACATGTGTAAGTATGTCACCTTATAGTAAAGTTTTATGACCTGAGAAAGGTTCACCATAGTGCATGATTTGTAAACTAACACATTTTGACGTTTGCATCACATAACCGGCTCAATGTGTGTCTTTTCTGGCGTAGTAAACTTGCTCGGCAGCTCCGCTGGTACAGCACTGCGTTTGTGATGTGAAGCGCTCGGGTACGAGTCCCGTGAAACACCAGTCACCATAAAACAGCTCAAAGACCGGAAGAAGCTAATATAAGGGCATGGCTGCTTCAGCAAATGTGTTTCATCTCATGTCTACTTTTGTTAACACTATCGGTCAGGTCTAGTGTAAGTGCTACATTATTCTCAAGTTGCAAAATCATGCACAAATCATTTTGCAGAAATCTCACTGCATGCATGTTTTCTAATGAGCCTGAGATTATTAAATGAGTTTAGAATATTATTCCTGACATGAAAATGTACATAAATATGGTTTCCAGGCATCTAAGGAATAAAAATAAAACATTCTCTCTTTCTTTGTCAAGCGACAGTGTTCTGCATGTTTTTGAAGGGTTAATTATGAGCAGAGAGTCGGGTGAAGGGCGGACGAGGTGTGTGTGAGCGGACAGATCGCTGTGACGACAGGGTCTGGCGGGTGACCCCTAGAAGCCAGATAGAGACCCCATCTGGGTAGAGAGGTGAAAAGGTAAAAGCAGCCTCTGGAGTTTCACCCCTCTCCCCTCATTTAGACCGGCCGGCAGCTCGGACCAGTACCGAGTGGAGTTTATGGGCCTACAACACTCTCAACACGCCCAGGCTTGGCGACAGACTTTACTGCCATTTTCTAATTAAAGAAACCATAAAATCAGAGTGCGGGAGTCTGTGTTGACGTGAAGTCGCCATGGCTGCAAGTGTGTAAGAGTGAGGCGCAGGATGTCTTCCATAGCCCGACACATGGAAACACACAGGTTGGAGAGTTAAAGTTAATGGGGAGTTAGAATAACCAGAAGTAGTGGCACTTTTTTCATAAGAAAGGTCAACCTGTGCACAAAGCTGTCGGGGCTAGTTGTCACATGGGAAAGTTGCCAAAAAAAAGGCAATACCTCAGTAACGTTGAGGTGTAGAGTCCAATTAGACAAATGTGTACTTTCTCTAGCAGTGGTTTTGTTGGATTGTATCCAAAACTATAATAATTTGTATATCATCATATTTTTTTTTGTTAGAAATTTGCGGATGTATTCCTTAAATCCACACTTTGATACTTTAAGGCAAGAGCCAACTATATAATGAAGGACATTTTCAAATTGAAGGTTGAACTGGTTTAAGACAATAACTATTAGAGCATGTTGCCATATTTAAAAAAATGTTTATTCATTAATAACTTTTTTTATTTATTTATGTATTTATTTGTTTGTTTGCATTACCTGTTAGCTGTTTTAAAGCCCCCCTTTAGTATGACTATGTTAGCCTTAAGGTGACAATGACAAAATTCACATTTAGGAGACATAAGCATTCAAAACTTACAGTCTCTCACTTCCATTAAAATGGATCACAGACTTCAGCTTCTCATCATATCTTCTGTCCAATCAAATGCTCTCTAGATTCTGAAGCCCCGCCCCCTACATTATAAACAGACACTGAAGCTGCAGCTGAAATCGGTCAGCTGTTCACACACTTACTGTTTCCTACATGGTGAATGGCACATAGTGCACTATATTAGCGATAGGTAATGATTCAGACTATATGCTTTCAGTTGAGGCGAATGAAGTCTTGGTTTCATGTTATTTTCACGCGCACTGCCGCAGCGCACACACATAGTCTAGACCAGAGCCGTTGACTAGAGACACGAGAGCTCATCATATGATGTATTTCAAAGCGATATGCAGGAGATTATGATGATAAACGGTTAGGGATTTGGACGAAACTGTGGCTTTACCAAACAGAAAGGCTCTAGTCAAACTGTAATAACGAAACGCTATTGGCTGTTTTAAAAAGGGGGAGGAGCTGCTTACAGCTGGAGCCTCTTCAGGGGAAATTACGTCAACACACTGAATAATGCTGCGTGTTTCAAGGAACTTCAGTGGGCCTTTAAGGGCCTTTTTTTACTTCTTAATTTGGTTAAAAAGTGTCTAATAGGCTGTTTAACTGGGGTTACACAGTGACAACTTACCCCATTCAATATTACCACTTTTGACATAAACAGTACCATTCAAAGTTTGGGGCTGGTATAAAATTCTTTCTTTCTTTATTTATTTATTTATTTATAAAGACTATTTATAGTCTCTTTTGCTCACCAAGACTGCTTTTATTTGATCAAACCCACATAAAAAAATACTATAGTATTTTATAGTAAAATTACTCTAGTAAATACTATAGTGTTTTTGAACCGTACTATAGTAAATATACTACAATAAATTAACAAAGTGTAGTAAATACTATAATATACTGCAATATACTACAATTTACTGTAGTATATTTACTACAGTATGGTTCAAAAACACTATAGTATTTACTAGAGTAATTTTACTGTACTTTTACTATAATATACTATAGTATTTTTTCATGTGGGAAAGTACATTAAAACAGTAATATTGTGAAATATTATTACAATGTCAAGTAACCATTTTCTATGTGAATATATAATAAAGTGTAATTTATTCCTGTGATCAAAGCTGAATTTATCATCATTGCTCCAGTCTTCAGTGTCACATGATCCTTAAGGAATCATTATCATTTTTTTGAAAATCATGAGTTTTTTTTTTTCTCCAGGATACTTTGATGAACAGAAAGTGTAAAAAAAAAAAGTAAAAATCTTTTGTAACATTATAAATGTTGTTACTGTCACTTTTGATCAGTTTAATCCGTCCTCAATGAATAAAAGTATTCATTTCTTTTGAACAGTAGTGTAGTATTACCTCTGTAGACTCATACCTTCCTCCTTTTTGTTAATTAACCAGTTCTTTAATAATCTGTGTGACGAAATTCCTGGTAGGAAGAATGAGGCTTTATGTCAAGTGTGTGTGTGTGTGTGTGTGTGTGTGTGTGTGTGTGTGTGTGTGTGTGTGTGTGTGTGTGTGTGTGTGTGTGTGTGTGTGTGTGTGTCCGCACTGGAGACAGAGATGACGGAAGGAGACAGTGGTAAATGTGTCATCTCTCACAAAAAAAGCAGGAAAAATAGATGCATAAATAGGCTGAAATCCGTCACTGTCGGAAAGAACTGACATTCGTCCTTTATTATACCTGTATATATATATATATATATATAAATTTTTTTTTGAATATAAATCATATTTTAATGAAACAAGACACAAAACCTTCATATATATGCCAAATGCAATATGCAGGCCCAATTAGATGTTGATGGTTTTTTTCAGTTCTTTTGAAGGAAGATTTGCAAATTGTCCCCTGACCGGTGCAATGAATTTATAGGCCAGTTTCTGTGATGTCATCAGACCTGAGCCACTCACTGAGGCGTCTGTGGCGGTGCCTGAGTCAGCCTAGGTAATGACAGGCTCCATCATTTTTTCCAGCCCAAGCCTCACCCCAAAGACCTGCCCGTCCACCGACCAGTAATAGACTAGGACAGGCCTCTCCAGAGACCCCACGCTGCCCTGGGGCTGAGCTACCAAACACCTTTTGCCATGATACTCTTGATGTTTCTCAACTGTGCCAACTAACACTGGCCTATCTGAACCCCTAAACTAACAAATGTCACCCTCTGTTTCCCTTTGCTTTAGTGTCCTCTCTCTAGGGACACAGTGCAGTAGTAAAGGAATGCTCATGTGTAGTTTTCTAATTAACAAACTGTGTTCCTGCAACCCTTGAGCTCCTGCTATTGGTTTTATTGTGTTTTGTCATGTGACTGGTTGAAATTGCTTCATCTTGGAAATGTGAGTAGGCCTGTTATTGAGAACCGAATAACAAAAAAGTGTTTCTTCCTGATCCTTGGAACTGCAGTCATACCTGCACAGGAAGAGTAATGCGTAAAGTTATTTATGTAATGGAACATTTATGTAATCTCATACGGCGAGTGTTTTACTGGAAATGTTGTATCTGTCTAAAAAAGTGATCACTTTAATAATTGTCCTCTGTAAATCTACTTCTTTAGACAATTTGAAATTATTTATTGGCTAAATATGCACGTCCCAAGCAATAAAATCTTGTCAAGGCAGACTTGTTTATGAAATCATCAAATTTCAATTCAAGAAATTTGACTTTTACCACCATTTATTCATACATTAGCTTTATATGACACAAACAGGGTTTTTGTTTTAAAAGCTGCTGAAAGACAACAACTTGTCCATGTGAAATGACAAAAAAGAAGAAAAAAATCAATAAATAAAACCAGTTAAAAACATTAGTCAAGAAAAAAAGAAGAAGAAGAAGAAGCTCAAATTAGCTGAGAGATAGTGTTGCAAAAACTGGCACTCAGGACTTTTGATTTTTTATTTATTGTATTTTGATCAAACAAATGCAGCCTTGGTACACACACACACACACACACACACACACACACACACACACACACACACACACACACACACACACACACACACACACACACACACACACACACACACACACACACACACACACACACACGGCCTAAAACAAACTTTTTGCCACACCTGCCAAATTAAAATTTTCTGGCCAATTTTTTTTGTGTTTTTTTTTACCAGCCGTGACACAAAAACAGGCAGTTATGACACCACAATGGTGACTGACATTGTTTCATACACTCATTGTTGCTTTTGACATATACATAAATATGTAGGCCCTACTTGGCTATTTTTTATTTAATGAATGCTCATTTTTCTCTTATGTCCTCTTTCCTACTCCTGCATTTTGTACTTGTTACTGCTGTTTTTTTGTTTTTTTAACAAAATAATTAATTCCAGGTTTTTTAAGGGGACGACCAAATCACATTACATTTTTTTCTCTTGTCTGCACAGTCTTACATCATCACCATACCCATCATGCCATGCACAACCCATGCTTTCCTAAGTAGGCTCAGTTATCACCTAATATGTCTAATCTAATCTATTTTCATCCTTTTGACACATCGCCACAGTGATATGATCAAATGTTTGACATATTTAAAGCAGCAACATCTGAATCATCTCTGTTTACTTAACCTCCACTGAGTTTCCAGTCACATGAAACTTTCCCAGACTAAAGGCCTGTTGACACCAAGAACAATAACTATAAACATAACTATAACTGTATTAGCATCCACACCAATGCATGGAAATGTTCTGTTTATTATAAGCGCATGCTGCAGTTTTGTTGTCTGCCATTTAAAGTGCTGGTTGATTATGATTTGTCTTGTTTAACTGTAGTGAGTCTGTAGTGTCGCTGTTTGAGCAGAAACAACATCTGCAAAGTTACGACGCTCAAAGCTCAAAGCAAAGGGAGATATTTTCTTCTACAGAAATCTCTTTTTAAGGACTACAACAAACGGCTGGAGGGACTACAATGAGTTAGTGACATCACTAACCCCAACATTTACATAACCCCGCCCCCGGGAACATGTGGAGAAGAGGAAGAGTTGCTGTAGTCGAGCACATTTGGGAGTCGCTCGAGCTGTCGTCCGTCGTTCACATTTATTGATCCAGTACGAACACAAACGCAATCGCATGTCATAAAGCCAGATGACATCATCAGTTATAACCGTAATTACACTAAACTATCCCTGTTCTCTCTTCAGCAGCAGATATTCTCTGGCTCATCTCACAGTAGTTTATAGATTATCATGACAGAATATGCTAATCAATGACTGAAGATGGTGAACTCATAAACTCCTCCTCTATCCCTTCAGAAGCGTCCTGTCTCATTCTACATGCTGTCTCTTCTTCTGGAGTCTCTCCATCATTGTCCGACTCCGGTTTAATCATAAAAGGCTGAACATTTTCTGTCATTTTCTGTGTGTGTGTGTGTGTGTGTGTGTGTGTGTGTGTGTGTGTGTGTGTGTGTGTGTGTGTGTGTGTGTGTGTGTGGGTGGTAATCAGAGCTGCTACCACGAGCTCTTGAAGCTCCGCCCCCTTCCTGAAAGGAGGTGGGGAGCAGCAGCTCATTTGCATTTAAAGGGACACACACAAAACGGCCTCAAAAAGTGACAATTTGAACATGCTATAAAAATGATCTGTGGGGTATTTTGAGTTAAAACTTCACACACACACTCTGGGGACATCAGGGACTTATTTTACATCTTGCAAAAAGGGGCATTATAGGACACATTTAAATGTTATTGTTAATAAAATTATAGTTGTGGTGTGGACTGCTATTCTTTTTAATATTTAGAACGATTTAAAACTATATCTTTGTCATTATCATTATAGTTATAGTCCTTGGTGTGAACAGGAATTTAGTCTTCGGGTTCAAACACTAACTTCACCAAAAACAGGTTAGAAAATGCATAGGAAATCATTTGAAAGTCATATAGTATTAATAATAATAATAATAAAATGCATTTTAAATATAAAATCGTTTTTGGGTCATTTGTCGCACACCCTTAACCCATCTGAGGCTCGAAACCAACTTTTGTTAGAGCTGTTGTGTTTAGCTACTATGTCAGGAAAGTCTTTAAATACAAGGAAACTGCACATTACTTTATTTAGCTGTTGGTGGCCACAGAGTAAATGTAATATACTGTACCAGCAGCATTCAAACCTCACCGGCTGGCGCATTTTGAACCTGACTGGTGAAGTTGTGGTCTGCCCACGTGTGTCGCTGGGTAGCGTTTCTAAAGCTTGCGCTGCAGACTCCTCACTCTGTGGTCTCAGAGTCGGCCCGGATCACATGCTGAAAACACAGAGCTGTCTGACTGCAGTCCATCCGCATCAGGGCCAATGATACAGGGCGCACTGCCATGATTCAGCTCTTTTCCATCATGGACTTCAGCTTTGTTCTTGTCGTTTAACCGCGAGGCCTCGGCCCTGTCTGTACTTTGGGCAGACTGAATTCCTTGAGTTATTAAAACTGGCAGAGGAGGTGATGAACATTTGCTTTCCCTTCATTGTCTTCATTTGTTCTTCACAGCATTCATGGCCATTAAAGCTGAGGAGACATGGACTGCAACATCATGCAGATCATTAAAAAACAAACCGATTAAATAAATACAATTAAAAATGTAGTCATGTTTTTGAAAGCATTCTCTTCTGCTAAGTAAAGCTAGTAGAACAGTAAAACAGTCATATTTATTTGAACAGCATTTATTTGAAATACAATGATTTTGTGACAGTATGTATGTATTTACTGTCACTTGTTTTTTTTAAAATTTGAATGTTTCCTTGCTGTGTGTGTGTGTGTGTGTGTGTGTGTGTGTGTGTGTGTGTGTGTGTGTGTGTGTGTGTGTGTGTGTGTGTGTGTGTGTGCGTGCGTGCGTGCGTGCGTCGCGTCGTGCGTCTGTCTGTCTGTCTGTCTGTCTGTCTGATACTGTCACTTTTTATCTGTGTGTGTGTCTGTCTGTCTGTCTGTTACTGTCACTTTGTGTGTGTGTGTGTGTGTGTGTGTGTGTGTGTGTGTGTGTGTGTGTGTCTGCCTGTCTGTTACTGTCACTTTTTATCTCTATGTGTGTGTGTGTGTGTGTGTGTGTGTGGACTGGTAATCCCTACGTTATGGGGACAAAATGTCCCCACAAAGATGGCAATATCCAAATTTTTGTCCTTGTGGGGACATTTTTTTGGTCCCCATGAGGAAAACATCTTATAAATCACACTAAGTGATGTTTTTTGAAAAAGTAAAAATGCAGCATGTCTCCTGTGATGGGTAGGTTTAGGGGCAGGGGCAGTGTAGGGGGATAGAAAATATGGTTTGTACGGTATAAAATGCATTACGCCTATGGAATCTCCCCACAAAACATGGAAACACAACATGTGTGTGTGTGTGTGTGTGTGTGTGTGTCTCTGTCTGTCTGATACTGTCACTTTTTATCTGTGTGTGTGTGTGTGTGTGTGTGTGTTTAAATTAAATATGCATATTTCTAATATTAATATTATTAAATGAAATATGCTTTGTATTTTATAATTATATAATTTGTATTTATACATGTTGTCTGCATACACATATACGTCAAACCGAAGTTATGTTGTGCAACAAAATATTATAAGAGAGTGTTCTGATGGAGAGCCTCTCCCTCTCTAATGATAGAGTAAATAAACCCAGGTGAAAGGAGGCTTGGTGCTCAAGCGGGAAGAGTGTGTCATGTCACAGAGGGAATGAAATAAGAAAAAGAAAAACACATTTGTCTGATAGTCAACAGGTTCTTGAGCTTTTGTCTTGAAAGAGCAGGGGACAGCGAGACCGATCTGATCGACTGCAGATCTGACCTGACATAAAAGATATCACTCCTAAGCAGCAGAATTACTCATGTAACAGTAAAACGTGGACAAATCTATCAGACGTTGTGCTGTTCCTGAAAAAAAAAAAAATGTGAATAGGGGTTTGGGCCATTAATTAAAAATAATGTCTTTCCCAGACTAAAGCAATGTCAATGAGCCCTCATATCACAATGAAAAAAGTTCCATTTAAATAATGCAATTCTTAAAATTAAAAATAAAAATCCATAAAATAATAAATTACATAAACTAAAGAATTCAATGAAATTAAATAATAAATAAAATTAACAGAATAAATAAAAGAAAACATAAATAAATGGATAAATAAATAAATAAGAATAGAAGAAAATAAAAGAATAGAATTAAACAAAATAAAACAAATATAATAAATAAAATAAAAATGTAGTCTTTATTATTATAATTTCTTAGAAAAAATGTTGCACTGCTTATTGGATTAAATACTAATAATAATAATAATAATAATAATAATAATAATAATAATACACTATACGGTTGCATCTACAATCTGAACCAATTTTAGTGTACTTTTGAATCAATAATGGATACAGTATAAAAAAGTATATACATAGTAAATAGATTTAGTACAAAAGTAATTGATCCAGTATTTTTATTTGCATTTTTGTGCCACTAAAACTATTCGTGTGGTGTGACTCCTCAAGAACAAACTTTACATTTTTATGAAAAAGTAATAAGCTAAAGTTTTAAAAAGTACCGATTTTAGGCAGATCTAACTCTATGTTGTGTCATTGATTCTACTAACATTAGTTAGAGTGCATCTCAGGAGAAAGCAGATTAATAATAATAAATAATGCATGATATGAGATGCAAATAGTGTTTTGTTGCTATGTTTTTGTGAAAACACAAGCCGATATACATATGTTGAGTCGTCCCCAAAGTCACGTCTCCACCAGCTCAATCCTACGCTCTACAGAACCAATGTTACACTGATAAGTGACTTTCACAGATTTTTGGCAGCGCTCCACTTTCTTTAAGAGCGCAGGGCACGAACGCCCCCTCCGTACCCGCCACATGACAAACACACAGTCTGCTGCTTTGGGCCCAAACCAAGAGAAGAGATTGAAAACGCTCCAAAAAACTTTCCACAAAAATGACAACTTAAAAACACCCAGCATTCCACACGGACAGCTCACCGAGACAATGCGTTTAGCAGAGCTGTTGACACATCATTAAACTCAGATAATAATTATCCCAGTGAAATCAGGAAGAACTTTCATTTCCTCCTGTGTGCTTCTGATGTCTGTGGCCGTTATGCTTTCCCACATTGTCACTCTGTCTGTTTTGCTCACACCCAGAAACGCCAGTGATCTTCTGTTGTGTCTGTGAGTTTCTGGGTCAGTGACATCATATGCTGGAACAAGCTTGCACTAAAAATAACCAGGACGTCAGCTGACCGGTGTAGCAGCCACATGTGGATTGGCTGGGCTGATGACACACACCTGTTTGTGTGTAATGACCGGCATTGTTACACTTAACCGTCACTTTGATGATGTGCAGTAAACCAGAGTAACAGTCCTCACACACACATGCTGGGTTGTGCTGTTTTATGGGGACTTTCCATTGACACACACACACACACACACACACACACACACACACACACACACACACACACACACACACACTCACACTGACACACACACACACACACACATGTTGTGTTTCCATGTTTTATGGGGACATTCCATAGGCGTAATGTTTTATACTGTACAAACCGTATTTTCTATCCCCCTACACTGCCCCTGCCCCTAAACCTACCCATCACAGGAGACATGCTGCATTTTTACTTTTTCAAAAAACATCACTTAGTGTGATTTATAAGATGTTTTCCTCATGGGGACCAAAAAAATGTCCCCACAAGGACAAAAATTTGGATATTGCCATCTTTGTGGGGACATTTTGTCCCCATACCGTAGGGATTACCAGTCCACACACACACACACACACACACACACGCACGCACGCACGCACGCACGCACGCACACACACACACACACACACACAGTTAAAAATAAGCTGCAATTTTGTCAAATTAAAAGGACATTTAAGAGGTCAGATTAGATATGCGTTGTATTTCGGTTAAATCTGAGCCGTCTGGAAGCAAGACTTTAATTGAATAAGGTTTAGGCGTAGTGGCAAACAGCGCATGGAGAGGTCAAGAATTTTGTCTGTTTCACGCTTTCTTGGCATTTCTGTGTCGATTTCAGAAGCGTGCAACCCCAGTGTTATTTTGGACGGGAGTATTTCTGAACACACTCGGAAATGAGTATTTTGAATGATTCAGGTTTTGGCAGGTAAGAGAATACGCGGCACAAATGCAGCCATTTGAGTGGTGCGGGTTTAAAGACGTGGCTCTTCAGAGACTGCTGTGTTACGGATTCATCAATCCATTTAGATCGTAATGTTTCTGCCAATTTGAGCTCTGCAGAGTCCATCTTGAGGACACCCAAGGGCAGCTGGATAATATGTAGTAAAGCTAGGAGAAAACAGGACATTTTCCCTGACCCCAGATTACAAAATATATTATTTAATGGACTTAAATGGGTCTTTTTTATTTTTAAACTGTTGTCTGAGGTCAACTTATGATGTTTGCGTAGTTTTTACATTCAAAAACATCATAATGAATAAGTAATAGGTTATTTTCTACCCTGGTTTTGAGGCGCTCTCATGTAACGCTCTGTTTTTATTAGCGTGCCACACTGAAGATTTGGAAGTAAACGCCCACTGCTATGAATGGATGACAGTTTTCCATATTATAATGAGCTTCTGCTCCCTTTCACGTGAGGAATTGTTTTGAAAACTTTCAATGTGGAGAAACGGCAACCGGAATGATTCACCCACAGGGCTCAAGAAATGTCTTTATCAGACACACACAATGATTTATCTCTCATCCACCCGCGATTCATTGGAATGTTATATTTTATTACTTTGCCCACTTGATTGGTGGATATAACCGTGAACCGCATCACACATACACACACACACACACACACACACACACACACACACACACACACACACACACACACACACACACACACACAAGCATCAGCTAAACTTCACTGCAGACAAATCAGCATGTTCAAAACTTCCACAATTGTAGTTTTCCTTCAAATGACCAGTCAAGAGAGTGAACAACGTACATCAAGAAAGGAATGTTATTTCACTATTTAACATAGTTCGAGCCTTAGCCCATACATGTTCTAGTCTGATTCCGAATCGCAGCACAATAAACCAACAACACCTCAAATACAAAGGATACTCCAGCCTGTGACAGCGTGACAGTTATGTTGAGTTAGACACGTACACATAATCAGTATTAAACGATCTGTAACAATGCAATACTATAAAAACATAAACGCATCTCCGGCATGATGACTCCGATCCTTTGAATATACATATTTAATAATTGTTTACCCGACACGTCATCCTAAATAAACCCGTCTTTGGCTTGATGCCTCGAACTTTCGAATATTCCGATCTATAATGATTTCTGACCTGTAAGGTTACCAGAATAATAATAATAATAATACGCTGTTTGTTAATTGGCCAGAGGAGAACTGGCACCCCGACTGAGCCTGGTTTCTCCCAAGGTTTATTTTTCTCCATTATGCCTGATGGAGTTTTGGTTCCGTGTCATTGTCGCCTCTGGCTTGGCTTGCTCGGTAGGGAACACAAAAATTTTGATCTAAATTTTCAGCTAAATATCCAAATAAAATGAATTACTAAACTAAATTAACTAAATCAACTATAACTCTGATCTGCCCACATTATCACTTTATGATAAATTGAAATGAGCTGATGACATCTCCGTTTTCTCCAATGCAAACGTATAACCAAATCAAATTTTGTTGCAATGTTCCTGTTAAACACTGTAAAGCTGCTTTGGAACAATCGTCATTATAAAAGCTCTATATAAATGAAGTTGACTTGACTTTTACTCACATAATTGTTGCATCATTCCCGTCAGATCCAGAAGGCACAGCATTGTTCTTTAATCTCATCCTGTCTGCAAATCCAGTCTCTTGTTTACAAACGAATCCACGGTGAAATGAAGCGAACAAATGCAATGTCTTCCCCACTTGAGCTGGATCTTCAGTAAAAATAATTTCACTGGACTGGATATTTGCATTTATAATTTGACATTTCTACTTATAATTATATGTTTTCATACGTATTTTTTCCTCTCCACATGTTGTTTTGCAATAATAGCTGGAAAAACACTGTTACTGTAATTTTACCAGTAACTCATTTGTACCCGTTGAGTATCAGACAAATGGAATGCATTCATGAAGACTTTTATTGGAAAATTATGGCATGGTGAAACATTAATCATTGATTTGCTTAGTAAAGTCTACATTAAATTAGCAATTAATTGTTTTTACACAAGTACGGCCTTTGTATGAAGTTAATGGCAGAAATTGGGCTGGAGTGTAAAGTTTAGTTGGTACGTACACTGATGAATCTCGTGATTGGATTGAAGATTAGCAGACTGAGGTGTTGAGTAGCACAGAGCATATATCGGGAAAAAATGTGCAAATGGGAAGGATGTGCGGACGGATGAGTGGATTGTTTTCTCGTCTTGTGAGGCCTCCGTGAGTCAGATCCCACATCCTTCAGCTGTACTGAGGTGAAAAGCAGCCCTTTTTCCGTCATAAAACAAAAAACATTTAAACATCCCCTGTTTATTCCACACATGTGATTTCACAAGATTTTCCTTTGTCTATTTTGCTGAAGAAGAATTCGACCAGTCTTACTGCGGTCGGTTCATGCCACCCGACAGGCACACGTATTTTATTACAATCGTGAAGGACGGTTCTTTTCATTTGAGGTCATGGTGTATAAAGTGATAGTAAAGGATACGTGTATACATAAATAAGCGGAGACATGGACTGTGCTGTCATAGGCACTCTGAGCTTCCTGGCTGTCATGGTTTGGTGATGTCATTTGGAAGATCCCTGTTCACCGTCAGACAGGATACGCATCAGACAGGTGCTTCACTTCAGATTGACACACATGCATTCATGATGTCAGTGAGAAAATGCGGTGTTTGCACATGCATAACTCCCTGGCACGTGCTGTGGATGGTTGTCAGGGCATTGCTATGAGTGATTTTAAAGAATTACATTGATTCTGCTCACCCCAAAGTCTCAATGACATTCTGTTAACTACCAACTAGTCTATAGTTTTTAAAAATTTTTTTATCGTCCATCTGGTGGAAATGTGATTGATGAGAAAGTACTAGAACAAACTGTGTGGGATGAGTAACATGCCAAATTTTAAAGGGGGCCTATTATGCAAAATTCACTTTTACATGGTTTGAACATAAATGTGTGTCGGCAGTGTGTACACAACCACCCTATAATGGTAAAAATCCACCCACTCGTCTTTTTTTAATCTCCATAAATCATAAGCAGTGTTTTAGAATAAGCCATTTCTAGCAGTGTGAGATCACATATGATTAAGCCCCACCCACAACTGCTGACAAACTCTGCCCTATTAGCATAGCCCCGCCCCTCAGTGAGCTGTATACAGTCGGCCATGTTTATCTCCTCCCAGAGCATTCAACAGCAGCATTCACAGAAGAGATGTGTTCTTATTAAAGCTGCTAAAGTTATTCAGTCAGGAGCAGTGAGTGATTTTCTGTTGTTCTGTTGTTGATTGATTCATATTAATATAGCAGTAGGTACTGTATATTACGCTGATATCACTTTAATACACAGATCTAATATGCCATTTCTTTCCCTGCTGTTTACATTCACAGACATAACCGACTGTGTTTATGTGAACTTTGTGTGTTTTTGGCATAACCTTTTGTGTATTTGACAGTTTAAGCGCAATAAGACGTGAAAGAGAACTCATTTTAATACTCACTGGACGCTTCGTCTGACATCCAGCTTTCTGTGCGCGTGCTTCGGGTGTGTGTGCAACATATATCAGAAGTTTAGACTGATACGGCTTTAAAACACATGCAGATATTAAACTCTCATGATGATGAAGAACTGCAATGTCACGTGAGCGTGATAGAGAGAGTTGAGTATTTGAGTAATGAGCTGTACAGGCTCCGCCCTTTTCTGGAAAGGGGGTGGGGAGCAGCAGCTCATTTGCATTTAAAGATACATGCTCAAAAACAGCATGCTTTTCCTTCCACTCAAAAATTGCCATTTACAAGCTGAATGGTCACAGACACAAAAAAAGAGGCATAATAGGTCCCTTTTAAAATGCTTTAGATGATCATAGATTTGTGTGTCAACCCTTGTATATAATGTTGAAATCAAATAAAGGAAATAACATTAAAAAATCACAGCATATGAACATTGGATATCCATGGCAGCATTGACCTCATCAAAGCAGAGACATGGCACTGTAAATATACATTATTAGGTGAGATTTTGTGCGATGATGATTGGAAGACAAATCCAGTTCTTTGCTCCTCACATTTTCCCATCAGAAAGCCCTGCGCCTTCTCCTTGAGGAAAGCCATTGGGCTCACAGACAAGAAAAGTGACAAGTTTTCTTCAGTGAATGATTGGTGGTAACTGAGGCCAGTTTGAATGACGGGTTATTTCACATTAAACACGAAGCTTCAGACACCACTTGATGCGAGTTCTTTTCCCACAGGCATGAGAGTTCAGCCGTCCAGCTCAGTATAAGCTGATCTTTATGGAGAGCTTCGCCTCAGGCGCTGATGTAATATGGTGGAGGTGATTTAAAGCGGTTGACTGCATTTTGTGTTTATGACAATCTGGCACAGGTGCTGTTTATTTCTGCCTTCTAGTTGCAACGTCCTACAATTAACAGTAATTTGAGAGAGGAAGAAAGCAAAAATGAATCTAATTATGTTCCATTTGCGTGTGCAAATATTTATTCAGACTGATGTTTTTTGTTTCCTTACTTTTTTTGTAATGCTGTTTATTTCTTCATTATTATTATTATTTTATTTTTTCATTTGCCAAAATAAGCTTGTTTTGGTTTGGTACAATTTATTAGGAAAAGTCAAGCAATGCCCAGTGTAAGCACTATTACCATTACATGTTATGATTCATATTTAACAGTGTTTTGGCAAGAGAAGTTCCTCATAATATGACTCCTGTAAGATTATGTTGCTTCCTCAAATATATATATATATATATATATATATATATATATATATATATATATATATATATATATATATATATATATATATATATATATATATATATATATATATATATATATATATGTGCTAATTAAAATTAAATGACATTAAATCATGTCTTCTTAAACTGTGCAAACAGACCACCAGTTAAATTTTCCATAAGCAGGTGCATGCTTTCAGACAATACACAAACATTGTGTGGACATATGTATTTGTATAATGTCATTAAAGAAGGGGTGAACAATCTCAGAGAATCATGGCGAATCCGAGTCATGCCTCACAAACCACTGACCAGCTGACGCGGCAGGAAATCTCGCCAGTTTCCCTTCTACCCAGTAGGACAATATGTTAATTGCTTTGGGAGTTAGATGAAATCCCATTCAATCGCTCGTTTTAATCTTGAGGGAACGATTCCCTCATCTGCTCGACATGTCATGTAACTTTTCCAAGGCTACGGGAGCAGATTGGATATGTCCAGCATTCCTGGGGATAATTATTAAATATCTCAAAGTTTATTGTGAATGTCACTGATTGCAGCCAAAACGTGTTCTTTGGCATGCCGCTGGAGCTCAGGAAAAAAAACCTTTTTCTGAAACGCTAATTTTTAAAAACTTTTTCCGCTGACCTCGGAATAATGTAAAATGAATGTTGAGGGTAGCAAAGAGCTGACCTGGCATTTTTAAGCATTTTTAAAACTCACGCTTAATGTGATACATCCCTGTCAGAATTTCATGGCATGTTCCTCATTCTGAAGGATTTGACTGGAAACATATGGCCATACTTGAATTCTGACGTGAAATATTAAAACTATATAATGTAACTTTAATGAGACACTGACAATACAGCGCACACATTCATTTTTTCATATAGGGATTTAACTATATATAAATCTGAGCCATGGGCCAAACCATCCAGCTCTGATGTGAAAAACAAATTAAAAATGATCTTGCATAAGCAAATAAGTAAAAAATGTTAAGGCAATACAATATAAAAAATTATATGATCCATAAGTTATGACAACTTATATTTTTACATCGAAATGACTTAAACATCCAGGTTGATTGTACTAAATGTAACTTTTTTTTTACCTTAAAAACGTTATGTATGGTCTCATGAAGAATTGTTATAATACATTTTAATACACCTTTAGTCTTGTGTGAGGACTTGTGTCATTTCCTGTCATGTGTCATGTTTTATAGTTCTTTGTAGTCTTTATGGATGATTAGTTTTCCTCGGGTGTTGCCTATTAACCCCTGTTATCTTGTTAACCTGGGTTCCCTTTGTGTGAATATACCCCAGTGCTTCAGTTGTTGTTGGTCGGTCGTTGTTCTTGAAACATGTGTTCCTGTTGTTGGATCTGCCTGCCTTCTGTGGATACTCTGACTCCTGGATTATCTCTGTTTATGAGATAATCCATTAGATATGCATTATACATAAAGGCTAAAGTATTACCAATGTTAAATATAAAATATTTCTGGAATTTGGCAATTAACAAACAAACAATTGGAAATCCCGCACACTATCAATCCTTGCAAAAATCAAAAACGTTTTGTTAGCAACGTTTCGGTCTCATGACCTTCATCAGGATTGATAGTGCGCGGGATTTCCATTTGTTTGTTTGTTGATTTTTTGGATCTGGATATCCTTCATCCTACGCACCTATCTGTTATCTACAGGTGTGCGATGGTAATTGTGCACTAATGGAATTTGACTATTAAAATCAAATTAAAAGTTTAAATAACATTGACTTGTGACATTTTATGGGGGGGGGGAAGCAAAGCAAATTCATTATAATAAATTAATACTAATAATATATGCTGTAACTCGACACCCTTGCTTCATTTAGTACATGCAGAACCATGAATATGCAAATGAGCTCCGCCTCCACTCACTCACACCAGCTCAGAGATCCACTCTGCCAACTTTTACTCAAGTTACTGTAGTGCACAATTGTATCGTTCTTTACGACGCAGGACACATAACAGTGATTCATATGATTAGCCTTTTGCTTGACTATGTTATCAAACTGCTAATGATGTGTTGCTAATGTTACACAAACCATGTTCCCGTTTGCCGTCTCTGTCTGCCTTCAGTGTCAGTCAGTATCCTTAGAAACGCTCTGAACATAGAGTGGAGAATCAGTGGAGAAAGGCATATAATTCATTATAACATTGTATTATACATCATATGCTAAATTCACCCGCTATATTGCTAAATGTACACCATTTTTCATGTCAATAGGAAAATATACCGGTATGGCTTCTTTTGAGACTGCCATGCTTCACTGCAGTTAATGATATGCTAAAGCTCCACCCCCCTCATGACGTGATTGGTTACCAGGAAGTTTAGAAACACCAACGATTTCAAATCGTATTTTTGAGACTGTCTTTGGTTCACTGGACATTTAAGGAGAAAATACGCAACAATGGTCTTGACTTATGAATTTGTCTCAAATCATATTTAAAAACACTACATAGAAATACAAACAACATTAAAAATGTGATTTTCACCACATATAATATATAATGTATCATTAAAAGAACTTATAAATGTGTCATTATTTCTAACTATTCCCTTGACTTATTCCCCAAAACCTTTTGCATATAAAACCTGTTAATGAGAAATGACATATTTTGGCTCAAAAGTGCACGTGTTATTTTCTGTGCATGTAAATGTGCCATTTTCTGCATGTCTGAATATAACATTATTTGAATTCAACATTCAGCTCGAAACAACATAATTGTTCGACAACAACAAAACGAAAGCTTTCTGAAAGCTGTAAGAGCTTAATAGTTGAAGTGAAGTTACTTGGAACGATGGGCTTAAAGTCAAGTGCCCTCAAAAGTGCTGTATACAGCACATGCACATAAACAGTACAGCTGCTGCTGCTCAGCTCTGCTGTACTGAAGTCAGTAGACAACTGCATATGGTTGGCCTCCTTCTTTAGACGGGGTAAACCTGACAAACCACATTTAAGAAGTTGTGATTTTTATATTGTCCCTACTGCAAAACAGCACACATTCACAAAAACCTCAAACTCCTTCATTTCAATATTGGCGGCAAAGCCAGACGGAGTTTGATTAAACGGTCCCGCTTGGCCTGCAATTTACGGTGAGGGATTGGGTTTCGCCTAAAATTAGCCATCACTCTTAATTTATTACCTCTATTGAGAACCTAGAGAGATGCCTGTTACGGCCTCCGAACAGCGACTAACCCAGGGTCGAGCGATATAATGTTGCGTTTTAATTCGTTGTGAGGCCAGCCCATTATAACTTACACCTCCTCCTGCTTCCCTCCCCTTTTTCATGAAGCGAGGGAGAGTGTTAAACGTGTGCAAGAGTGCTAGAAAAACACTAAAATCCAAAATAATTTTATGAGGCTAGGAAAACAGTTTCTCCCTGTCGGGTAGTTGACATTTTAAACTTATTTGTGGTTCCCGGTTTCGAGACTGCAGAAGAGGCGAGCTGGCACAGACGCCATCCCGAGCGTTGTCTGGGTTGGGCAAAATCCCTCTGGACTCACTCAAACCCTGTCAAGGGGAAATGAAAGTCAGGGAGAATTTACACCTGACTTTATGGGCGCAGGTAAATTGTGTGATTGCGTCTGGCTCGGGTGGATTTTGACGCAAATCAGGCTGAAGCTCATTACTGAGACGCTACGTCTTTTTCCCAGACTTCTCATATCAGGGTGTGGGTGGTGATTGGATCTTCTGGATAAATAACACTCAATGGCTCCAGTGAGCTGCCCTGCCATGAGCTGCCAAATGGAAGTAAATAACAGAGCAAAAATGAATGAATAAATAACAATAATGGTCCACATGCTTGAACTAACTGTGAAACTTAAATCTGAGTTGTGGTTCATATGACAACATGAATTTAATATGTTAACATATTATTGTTTGATTGTTTAGTATTGTTGTGCAGACACTCTTAAAAATAAATCACAGCGATGCTTTTTTTTTTTTTTTTTTTCCCAAAGAACCTTTCAGTGAACAGGTCCTAAAAGAACCATTTTTTTTTCTTAGTGTGAAGAACATTTTAATAATCTTTAAAGAATCTTTTGTGGAATATAAATGTTTAAAGTTCTCCATTGAACCATCACTGACAAAACTATCAAAGTGTAAGGCCATTTATTATTGCATTACATTTATGCAGCCTCAAAGATGATTAAAAGTGAACATAAATTTTGCAAGAATTTGTTTTATGCTATTCTTAGAAATGGAATCATTAAGAGTAACTGGGATTAATTTATTGATGATTCCCATCACAAGTGGCTGATTGGAAACGCTCTACATACGGCGGGACGTATTCGGCCATAGTGTGCGTTGCACTTTCTTCTGTTCATTAGTACCTTTATTTATGTAGCGCTTTATGCAATACTGATTGTTTCAAAGCAGCTTCACAGTGACAGGGGGAAAATGAGTAATATGAGTGCACCATCTTTCCATATAAAAAGTCTTTGACAACACATTCAAAAGTGAAATGTCCAGTGAGTGGTGCAAAAAAAGTATTAATTTGTATTAATAAAAGATTAACATGAATCTGTCAATGTTTCATTATCATTGGTGTGCAGTGGTGTGCTGAAATGGCAAGTCCTCACAGTTTTTTTTTTTTAAACACTATACATACTGTATGCACAATATAGTAGCCTTTAAACAATATAATGTATTTGTGAACTGATGTTCAGCTGTTATTTTTAATAGTCAACTAATTTTTGGATTCACAGTCATTAAGCTCTGTAAACACTGGTCACAGACACCACGCTGATTCCTCACGAAAACCCCCAGAGTCATCATGTTCTCAGGACAGTTCAAGTTTGATTTTGACGTAACATTACTTACTTTTTTAGAAGTCTTCCCATTAACGTAATAATTTTGTTAATTTAAACTGATTCGCGATTATGGAACACACAAAAACAAGAGGCAGGATTTATCGTGTGAACCAATCATAACCAATCACATCCAATCCTAGCGCGATGGAGGCATTCACCAAAATCTCCATCAAGGAAAGTCTGTTCACACAGCCATATTTGCAATGCCTCCGGGCAGCTGTTTCAGGCATAAAAGACCAAGTCCTATCTTTGAATTGAGGAATCTTGGAATTTAATCTCACAATTAAATAACATATTTCAAATCTGCAACAAAATCTGATGTGAACTGTCCCATAAATGTTGATTCTTATGCTCAAACAGCGTTAAAAAAGCTTATTTTTCAGACTAAACAAGCCAATGTGAATGTGGGAACCGGAGCTTCTAACAGCAGCTCCAGTGATACAATGACATTACCGATCAGCGATTGGCTGCTTTACTTTAGAAGGCGGGACTATTCCGCCCTATTGTTAATTGCAGTTTCTCCCATTCATGCGTAGTGCACTGTCTTTCTATATCTACAGTCTTTGCTTTCACCCTTTCATTCTCAATTACCCCCCACCAAACCCACTGCAGGCTTTAGGGGGTCTGTTAAAAATCAATGGGCTCAGGGGAGGCAAGAGTGATGCAGTGTCCTGCTTTTTGCATTGTTTTATTTAAAAAATGTTTTTTTTTTTTTTTTTGAGGAGACACTGCCTCCCTTGCCTTCTCGGATGAAATGGCCTGGTATAACAACAGTTCGGAAATTAAATGTCCAGTGAGTTGCGAAGGTTAAAAGTTAATGCTCTATTGCTTTTGAAAATAATGCCGCATCTACACTAAACCTTACTGATAGTCTTAACAAAAGAAAACGTGAGATAAAAAAATCCATTATCTTTCTTTCTACTTTTGTCGAGTGCCGTGACTCGTGTTTCAGTTATTAGACAACTAGTCCACCATTATGCATTCCTATAATGTACTATAGACAGAGACTTTTACCATCAACAATATCTTCAGAGGTGGTTAAATATAAATGTTCCTGTCCTGGAGTGGAGGTGTTGATTTTACTGAGCCCACCACATTTATTATTCATTGTCGGGCCAAATCTGCACAAGGTTCTTACCTCTACTCTCTCTCTCTCTCTCTCTCTCTCTCTCTCTCTCTCTCTCTCTCTCTCTCTCTCTCTCTCTCTCTCTCTCTCTCTCTCTCTCTCTCTCTCTCTCTCTCTCTCTCTCTCTCTCTCTCTCTCTCTCTCTCTCTCTCTCTCTCTCTCTCTGTGGCCTATTCTTAGCAAGTGCTGTGGCCACTCTTGTAATATTTTTAAAGATTATTACAGTATTCTGTAACCCCTTTCCCCTCCGGCAGTTGGCCAGGGGCTTCGTTCTTTTTTCCTGCCCTCCTCTCTTTTCTCTCTCTCTCTCCTCTACCTTTCTCTCGACAACGATCTCTGGTTGTAAAATAATAGACCATCGGCCAGCAATAATTTGCCGTCCAAACAGTGCCGAACACTCCTTGACGTTTACTGAAACCTCATCCCACACTTGTTCGCTTCGGATCCCTCCGCCCTCTCCGTCGCTGCGTGTTTGTGCAGAGAGAAACTCTGTGGAGACTTCACTTGTTAAAAAAATGTGTATTTAAAGTGCTCTGTACTTCAAATCATTTATGTATATTTGTTAAAAAAATGTACCACCTGAGCATTTTACTTTTTATAGTGTTGTCATTTAAACATGCCATATAGACATATCAATTCTGTATTTGTGAAAACAGCAGTAATGCTTGTCAGTACATTCAGTACACTTTAACCTTGTTTCAAAGACAATGGAATTATCAAATTTAATATAAAAATGTACCATGTCCTACTTACGTTAGTTAAAACCCTCTTAAGTGCAACTAGTTGCATTTAATATATAAATTTAAACTAATGCATTTTCATTTAATTGCAAATAACATGCAAATAAGTAAAGACCCTGTGTGGTGAACATCAAGTTTTTAATGCTGTTTGTATGTCTTTGTGGTGTTTTTATTATACTTTCAGACAAATCATGTGCAAATTCATGTCAAATGAACCAAAGACAAACTGCCTTGTAATCAATCACGTCATGAGGGGGGCGGGGCTTTAGCATATCATTAACTGCTGTAAAGCATGGCAGTCACAAGTCAAGCCAGGTAATCCCGGTATATTTTTCTGTGGATATGAAAAATCTTATACATTTAGCAATATAGGGGGTGACTTATGTACATGATGTATTATGATGAACTATATGCCTTTCTCCACTGACGTTCTATGATGCTCAAAGCATTTTTAAAGGAAGCTTATCTTTAGAAGGCTTGAGATGGCAAACGGGAACATGGTATGTGTAACATTCGCAACACATTATTAGCTGTTTGATAAAGCAGTAATGCAAAATGCTAATCATATTAATTACCGTATGTGTCCGACGTTGTAAAGAGCGATACCTTTGTTCTGCGTTTACTGAAGTAACTACAGTCTCTGAGCTGGTGTGAGTGAGTGGAGGCGGGGCTCATTTGCATATTCATATATACTAAATGAAGCATGGGTGTTGAGTTACATACAAGCTATTTTAAGGCATGAAGATTTTATTTTATTTTTTTCACAGGAAAAAAACATTTAAATATGTAATTTGGATGATTAGAGATGAGTTTTAAGGGATACTTAAGATTCAGGGCAACTTTAAGTATATTCTTTTCTAAAAGTATGCTAAAGTGTGCTTCTTTTTCACAAGGTCTGGTCATCGTCTTTAGTGGCAAGCCATGTGTTGGCCTGAAGCAGACGGGCAGTGCCAGCCGCCAGCGTGAAGCGTTTTATGCAGTGTGGAACATATAGCAACTCTCTCGCGCCAGATGATCTTTCTTGAGTTTATCCTTGTATATTTGCTATATAATCAGCCGTTTACGAAACAGTAGTGTTTTGGTGGTTTTCCTCCTGAAGATCAGAATCTTGTTTTTATGGTTGCCATAGTTCAAACAACCGTGTGCTGTTTGGTTCTTACCAAGCAGAACAGCAAAGGACAAGCCCATGTACGAGAAGCAATTATATCCACTTGCACGTTCATTACGTTCGAAATAGATTAATTATGACAGATTTGGCCAAAATACAGCATGCACTGAATAGTAAATGGACGGGACTCCACTGCATGGAAGAAAAACCTGTACATTTCAGTGGATGCGTTATAAACGTGGGCTTGTGTTTCCTAAAACAGGACTTCACTGGCCAAAAACAATCTTAAGGGGAGCAGTCTCAGTGTTTTCATTGTTTTTCTTCTGCTGAGTTGAGGTGAGTGGTGTTTTGCTTTCTGGCCAACACCCGGCGTTCCTGAGGTTGGTTAGGTGCGCTGATCCGATGGCACATGGATACACGCTCAGACTGCTGACTGGACCTTACGAAAAGCTCCGCTGCGGCAGGGTACGGGACGGGCTATCGCAGCCAAACCTCAAGAATACAGGCAAACATTTGGAGACCTCGATAATTCGCTCTCCAATTATTATTAGCCTAGCCCCTCCCATATCAGTAATGAAAGGAAATTGTGCAGGACGCGTCATTATATAAGGAGGAGATTGAATTCAAGGTGAATACACGGCCTGTGCGATTACAAACCTTGGTGAAAACATCATTTAGGATGCGTTTATATGAGCTCGCCACACAGCAAGTGCATGCGCCATGTGTCGTTTCAGAACGTCGCAGTAATTCATGACTTCAGGATCAGGTTGGGAGCAAGATGGATGAGTTCAATTACTCCCGTGTTTTCCTCATTTGGTTAAGCCCCAGAACAAACAGCTGGACATTTGTTGCTGAATTCACTGTCTTTTTTTTCATATGACTCTTATAATGTACTACTGTTCACAAGTTTGGGGTCAGCAAGAAAATAGTACTTTTATTTAGCATGGGCATATTCAATTGATCAAAAGAAATATGCTTTTTCTATTCATCAAAGAATCCTGCAGACATAAAATACATGACAGTTTCACCAAAATATGCACAACATCTGCACTCAACATTAATAATAATCATAAATGTTTCTTGAGCAGTAAATCCTCATATTATAATGATTTCTGAAGGGTCATGTGACACTGAAGACTGGAGTAATGATGCTGAAAATTCAGTTTTGATCACAGGAATAAATTACACTGCACTATAGGAAACAGTTATTATTATAAATTGTAATAATGTTTCAGCAACCTTGGTTAGCCTAAGAAACTTAATTCACAATAAAAAATGGATCCCAAATCTTCTGACCAGTAGTAGTGCACAGGTCATATGGGATTTTATGATGCTTTTTTAGTTCTTGTAGGAGCTTTACAACCATTGTTATGAACTATAAGGAAAAGGCCTGCATATTAAATAATTTCCCAAATTTCTCCTTTTGTGTTCCACATAGAAGCATACAGGTTTGGAAGGACATGAGATAATAAAATATCTCAATTAAACATAATTACATCATTTACATTTTTGTGTAAAATTTGCTTTGTAAGACAAACATATTAGTAGTCACCTCACTGATGAATATTCATATTTATTCTACACACAATGCTCTCTGTGTGTGTGTGTGTATGTGTATGTGTGTGTGTGTGTGTGTGTGTGTGTGTGTGTGTGTGTGTGTGTGTGTGTGTGTGTGTGTGTGTGTGTGTGTGTGTGTGTGTGTGTGTGTGTGTGTGTGTGTGTGTGTCCTGCGTCCTGCTAGACCAAAATGTCCCCACAAAGATGGCAATATCCAAAATCCTTGTCCTTGTGCGGAAATTTTTGGACCCCCAAACATCTTATAAATCAGACTAATGCAGAATGTTGCCTCTGGAGGGTAGGTTTAGGGGCAGTGTGTGTGTGTGTGTGGGGCGCTCGTGCGTTCTTGCATGCGTGCGTGCGTAGGTGTGTGTCTGTGTGATGGGTAGGTTTAGGTTTAGGGACAGGGGCTTTGTGTGTGTGTGTGTATGTGTGTGTGTGTGTGTGTGTGTGTGTGTGTGTGTGTGTGTGTGTGTGTGTGTGTGTGTGTGTGTGTGTAATTACGCCTCCTTACATTCTCTGGAGAAGCATAACTTAGAGTGATAAAGTTATTATCCTCTCAATGTGCATTCTAATTACCAAAAACGATCCAATTAACACGAGCTTCAGCCGCCAGTCACACCTGCTGAATGAGTCGCTAACTGTTGCCTAAAACTAAAACTCTCCCCTCGGCGGACAGCTTCAGGCGGTTAAAGTCATTACCTTCTGCTTCAAACCATCCAGCCCCTGCCTGCAAACACACTAAAGCTAAAGATTTACAGCAGACATGAATGGAGAGAGAGAGAGAGAGAGAGTGTGTGTGTGTGTGTGTGTGTGTGTGTGTGTGTGTGTGTGTGTGTGTGTGTGTGTGTGTGTGTGTGTGTGTGTGTGTGTGTGTGTGTGTGTGTGTGTGTGTGTGTGTGTGTGTGTGTGTGTGTGTGTGTGTGTGTGTGTGTGTGTGTGTGTGTGTGTGTGTGTGTGTGTGTGTGTGTTGTTTGATGCAGTAAAGTGTGAATGGGAAAAGAATCATTACCTCCAGAGCAGAGATAGCTGTCTAAGATAATAACCCGCTGCTGTTTCTCCCATTAGATCCGTCTCACCCTCCTCTGCCCTCTCTTTCACCTCCTCCGCTGAATGTTTGAAAGTCTTTAGACATGAATTAAGAATGTGGGGATTTTTAGGATCAGATCAATGTTGGGATGTGGTTGCAGTAATGCCCTGTAGGACTGTGGCTCCAGCATATATATTTCAATGTACTTTTTTCTGCTTTGTCAGTATGCAGGTCGATTCATCATGATGATGAGTGAAAAACATTAATACATTTATATGAAAATATATTATAATACTTTTAATAATATAATAATACAATAATAACGGATAATGTATAACAATTATTATTATTATTATTATTATTATAGAAAAATAAATAATAATGGAACAAATGTATATAGGCAACATAGTGAAAATATAATAATAACAATAAAAAACAACAACAATAATAATAATAATAATAATATTAATAATAATAATAATAATAATAATAATAATAATAATAATAATAATAATAATAATAATAATAAAGTAAATGTATATGGGCAACGTAATGAAAATAATAATAAGTATTATTATTGTTGTTTATTATTTTTAATTAATAATAATTAATTAAAAAATTATTATTAATAATAATTTACAGCATGGTTTAAAGGTCAACATAGAAAATCTCAGATTTTTTAAACCCTGGAAGCAAACATAAAGTAATGTTTTAAGATTTTGAATTACTTAAAACAAATAAAAAGATATGTCACAATCGATCACTAGATGTGTGTGGTGGATGGTCAGATGTTCAGTGAGTCTGACGTTTGTGTGTTCATGCATCAGATGAACTTTCTCTCAGTTTGTTGTGCTTGCAGTGAAATAAACACATTAGAAATATGCCAAATGAAAGCATGTTCATTAGTGTTTTCAGACGTTTATATGTGTGAGCTAAATCTTCAAAAGTCACGTGTTTAATGTATGTGTGTGTTTGCCATATGATACTGTATTATACGCTGTGTATCTCCAGCGCTGTGACCCTGGGTCAGCGTAGTTTGCATATGGTTCAGACACAGTCATAACTCATAATCTCTCTATCTCTGCGTCTGAGTGGAATATAAACACGCGTGTCTATTTTCATCTGCTTTTATCATCTGACACTGAGAGGATGTGCTCTTGGTGACTTCCTCTGAGCAGCATGAAGAACTTCTGCCTCCATGAAAAACTTTGTCACGCTAAAGCTGATGCGCTTTAAAAACGACAGAAATCTGCATTAATGCACCCATATCTGAAGTTATAGATATCATTTCAGAACCATACAATATCAAATGTGATTAGATGTTTGCCCCCCATCACTCTTGTACTGTTAAACATGTTTCTGACATCAAGAAAATCATTTTAAAATAGTCATTTAAAATTATAATAACATAAATTAAAGGAACATGGATTTGTAGAACTTTATTAGAAGTTGTATGACTGTTTACACAACTTAAAATATGCTAATACATGTGTCTAAATAGTTAATTAATGTAATTATGGATGAATTTTAACTCACTTGTCGTGTTTTGTTTTGTTTTTCTCAAAATGTATATTCTAGATTATATACTTTTATATACTAAAAATACTAAATTAGCTTTAAAATGTAAATGTTTTTTTTTTAAACTACATCATAGTTCAAGCTTTTAGAGTGTAGATCAAGTAAATAACGATATACAATATATATATATATATATATATATATATATATATATATATATATATATATATATATATATATATATATATTTGTTTCTTTGTTTTTAGTCTGTGCAAATAAACAGGAATAAAATGAATATAGAAATTAGTATTAATTAGTCATTTAATTTTAGAAGTTGTATTTAAGTTTATTTAATTTATATATATATATATATATATATATATATATATATATGTATGTATGCATGTATGTATGTATGTATATATATATATATATATATATATATATATATATATATATATATATATATATATATATATATATATATATATATATATATATATATAAAGAAGAGGTAATTATTGTAATGAGATGCAACATCAAAATATTGACTTAAAATAATTTTGTACACTGTAATAAAAAGTTGCTGCCTTACATTTTTAAGTACAATCAACTTATGTTTAAGTTATTTCAACTTACATTACAAAAACATGAGTTGACTCTTGTATGAATTATTTTAAAAAAGTTGAAAATTGCTTACCCTACTCTGATGAGTTAAAGCAATGAAAAAACATATGTTGTCATAACTTATTCATCATGTTTTTTACAGTGTAAAGGAACTAAAAAAGCCATGCAAACTTGTTAATTTCCTAAAGTTGCATGTGTGACTTTATCACAGCATCATCTGTGTATTTATTTACTTTGAGAAACATTTACAGAATGACGCAGGTTCATTGCAAATTGCACATTAATAATGTTAAAATATGACAGAATTCCCGAGGGGGAAAGTCATGCTTTCAGCGAGGAATGCGGAAGTTGCAGGGGATTTCCATACCTGTCCGGTTCAAACCCTGATACTAATGACCTCACATTCCTCACAGATGAATACGGATGTGGCTCTGAATATCAAAGCATGAGTTTCATCTCAGACTTATGGGGCAAAAAGCCCCTTTTTATAATGACGTGCCACTAATTCAAAACCAGGCAGCGGTTTGAGTGCGCCAAATCGGAAACGTATTCATGCAATGCAACATTTGTTTTGCCGTAATGAGCCGACGTGTTTCTCTCAAGCCCATTAATAATAAGTCTATTTTTTGAATGCACGTTTTGTCCCGTTCTTCCACTTTGATCTGGATGTAATAACTTCATCATTACAACCCGGACCGACGGGTCCATCGCTCTGCCGTCTCCTGGCTCAGACGTGCTTCCATCCCTCATCCAGCCTCCCGGTGTCTCCCATGTGTCATCCTGATGCCATTGGCCTATAATTTCGTTCTTCCAGGAGTTCCTTTTCATCCCATGCATGGAAAATGATAAACGATTCTCGATCTCATTGAATTTGTAAAGGAAGGCTGCACTATAAACAGTCGTCTGACAAGAGAAAACACCAGGTGATTTATGTCAGGTATCACGGCCCGCGCTTTCCTCTGTAACGCATGCAGAGCTATGGTTTCCATTCGCAGAGAATTTATTTTCTCTCTTCTCCGTCGCTCAGATGATCCAATAGTTGTAAATTTCGCTGGTGTCATCGACAGGTAAGAGGGAGAATGGGAGGGAAGTTCCACGACTGAAACGAAAATATTTTGCCAACTCATTGCTCTTGCAATAGCACTGGCAAAACAATTCATCGCTGGAAAATAAAGGACAACTGGAGGGATTGAGTTACTCAGACAGAAACTGCGAGAGAAATGGGGTGGAGAATGGAGAAGGTCTACTTTCAGAGCTGGCGGAGGAGCCGGAGGGTGTAGAAACCAAAATTGGACTCTAGGGTGGGGCCATCAAAGGGTCAATAGACGCAGTCGAAACCATTGTTGATCCTGGCAACGGACAGGAGCAATGTCACTACAGGGGAGTCTTCCTTACTGAAGTGGATCAGCAGAGAATAAAACAAAACAGAATTGATAGCCTTTATGGCCCCCGGCGGAGCAACATTTCTTCCCGGGCTCAACGGTGAGCGGCAGTTTGATGACAGAACAGAGCGAGAAGACCGGCAACGTTCTGTAGGTCATCGACTCGGAGCGCTAAATGATTGCACACTCGCTCCTCATTTAGATTTCATCCTGTGTTAGATGCGTCTCGCCGTCTGTTATTCTGCTCGCAGGTCTGATAAATATTTGGGAAGGCCTGACGGGTTCTTCGTCGGCAGTGATGCCAGGTGTCTCGTTAACATATTAGATCGCACTAATCCGTTAGCGTATGGGAGTTAATATTGCATCCTTCTTGCTGTTGCAAGCTCAGCTTATGGGAAGCACATTTCTCCGGGTCGCATCAAAGGCCAAATGCGGATTTTCCGAATTTATGGTCAATTCAATCAAGTTTCTGTGCATGGAGAGACTTGCAGTTCTTTGAGTGCGAAGGAAAAATCTGTAAATATAAGACGATGCTATTTCCAGTTGTTCTTCAACATTTTATGTTTAATTAAACGTGTTACTTGCCGTTTCTGTAATTATTTGTGAAATTTGTTTCAAAGTCGGCTACACTACCCATCAAAAGTTTGGAAAATTATGATTTTTTTATGTTTTCAAAAGTCTATTATGCTCACAAATGCTGCATTTATTTGATGTAAATTGTAGTAAAAACAGTAATATTGCAAAATAGTTTTGCATTGTTTTATTGTTTTAAAATGTTTACAGTTGCACTTATAATGTAAGTATGATTTTTACATTAAAAATGGTCTTAATTAAGAAATAAAAGAAATTTTTACAGATATTTGTAGCCTCTGATTTAAACACTCTGTATGAAGGGGCTACAAATATCTGTAAAAATCTGCGTGTTTGCTGTGAGACTTCAGTGTAAACGCCCACTGCTGTGATTGGCTGCTGTGAGACTTCAGTGTAAACGCCCACTGCTGTGATTGGCTTTTGTGAGACTTCAGTGTAAACGCCCACTGCTGTGATTGGCTGCTGTGAGACTTCAGTGTAAACGCCCACTGCTGTGATTGGCTGCTGTGAGACTTCAGTGTAAACGCCCACTGCTGTGATTGGCTGCTGTGAGACTTCAGTGTAAACGCCCACTGCTGTGATTGGCTGCTGTGAGACTTCAGTGTAAACGCCCACTGCTGTGATTGGCTGCTGTGAGACTTCAGTGTAAACGCCCACTGCTGTGATTGGCTGCTGTGAGACTTCAGTGTAAACGCCCACTGCTGTGATTGGCTGCTGTGAGACTTCAGTGTAAACGCCCACTGCTGTGATTGGCTGCTGTGAGACTTCAGTGTAAACGCCCATTGCTGTGATTGTCCACAGTGAAATGTAGTGAAGACAAATAAATAATGCTCAACTGAGACGTTCACATTGTTGAGAATAAATAAGCACATTGCTATTATTAGGATCCTTGGGAAGGTGATGTCATTTGTAGTCCATCCTGTATCGCTCTTCTCTCCTCGTCATCTCACTAACACTCCAGGGGGCGGAGCCAAAGTTGTGATGATGAAGTAGGCGTTGATCTTCTTTTGCAGAGGCGGTCTTTTCCCATCTATTATAGGCTCATTCCACAACGAGTCGTTCTCTGTGTTTGGTTACAATAAATGCTGACCTCTAATATGTCAAAAGCCCCTTTAAAATAACTGTTTTCCATGAAAATATGTTCAAATGTAATTTATTCCTGTGATGCAAAGCTGAATTTTCAGCATCATTACTTGTCACATTAACCTTCAGAAATCAGCTTTGCCACCACAGAAATAAATTACATTTAAAAATTAAGTTATTTTAAATGATAGCCAAATGATATTTCACAATATTCTATTTTTACTGTATTTTTCATCAAATAAATACATTGAGCATGTGAGACTTCTTTCAAAAACATTGAAACAAACGTTTGGACAGAAGTGTCTGCCCACTTCTCTTCTCCAGAGGTGCTTGGCTACGACAGCTCGGCCCGTATAAGACCATTGTGCTCTTATTGAGAGTGACGACTTCCCCCAGACACCAGTCACATGCGATCGGGGCTGATCAAACCCGTCCCGCCATCATTAGCCGGACAGCTTTGATTTATGCTCTCAAACTCCTGACCTCGACCCTAGAGTCTCCTGATCCTTGCACCCAGTCCTTCTCCTCCCTTTCGTCCCTCCGACCGAAACACTTAACGAGTCCTCTAATATCATGTGTGCCTCTCCTCAGCTGTTTGTTTTTCTCTCCAGCCGCTTTAGCTTACCAAAATATTTTCCGTGACTTCTTAAAAACGGTATCTGTGTGGATGCCGCTGGTTCTCGGAGGTACGGATGAGGGTCCCGGGCGTAAACATAAACACTGAGCCCGGTTGTTTGGCCAAGACTGGGCCGTTTTGAGTGAAGAGGAAACTCGCGCCCCTCGTGAAGATTGACGTGTAAATATTGCCCCAGCTCTACGGCACCCCTGAGGTTTTGGAGAGTGTCTGTTAAGCTAACTGGTGTTGATGCTCATCACAGCCAGTTGTGCTGAAACCGAGGGTTTTGTTTTGTTTTTTCTTTTGGAGAACGACCGGGCCACTTCCTTCTGACGGCTGACTTTAATGAAGTGTTGCGAGTTGATCGTCATGGAGGGCGCAGTCATGCAGAAAATCTGGACATGTCATTTTTAACAGACTGTAAGTTTCATACTTCGAATTTTACAAACAAGTCTGCAGTGCAAAACTCTTTAAAGTGACAACTTTCCCTGGCTGGTGTTTTTTAACACAAGTGATTCTATCCCAGCTGTGAGAGCTCTGGAGACAGCGACATATCACTCTAAAAATAATCTGGGTTGTTTTAACCCAATGTTGGGTCAAATATGGACTAACCCAGCAGTGCGGTTGGGTTTAATGTTTGCTTAAGACAACCCAATCGCTGGGTTAAAACAACCCAACTGCTGGGTTAGTCCATATTTGACCCAACATTGAATTGATTTTTACCAAGCATTTTTTAGAAAGTTCTGGCATTGTTTGAGTGTGAATAAAACAAATCCAACTCTTGTTTTTAGTGGTGCTTGTTTAGGCTCAGTGAGCGCATTGATGTATAATTGTGTAATTTTTTTGTAAGGATCAAGCATTTAATTCATCCCACACTGTTTTTGCACTTTTGTTATATTGTAATAATATAAACACTACCTTACACTACTGTTGTTGTTGTTTTTTGTTGTTGAAAAATGCATTAAATTGATCAAAGGTGACAGTAAATATATTTATAATGTTACACAAGATTTATATGTGCTGTCAATCGATAAAAAACAACTAATTGCACATTTATCTCTAATTAAGCATGATTAAAAACATTGAAGTTTTTAATATTTTTATATTGTAATAATTTCACAGTTGCTCTCCAAATTAATGTAGAAACAACCTAAAGACAGTATATTTTAATTATTTGTAGTAATGGCATCTTTTTATGAGTGAAGGTCAGATCACTGATCCTCATGACTCTATAAAAACATTAATAATGGACACTCAACATTACAGTCTCTTTGAAAGCTATCAATTTAATAGCTGGAGCTTTATTTAATTAATCTTCACATAAACCCATTATAATTATGTCATTTACATGTGGCTTTCATATATGATCATATATATTGAATAAAGTTATCAAATGCTTCACAGTCTTACCTGCATTAAATTTGAATTAAATATAGATGAATCCTTATTAAAGCTACACTATTCTCTGTTCCCTTTGCTGTGACAGATCTGACAGAATCCCAGCAACTGGTTTATCGACTGCTGTCACTTTAAGATCTGCCGCTGCCGAACTTGACTCGGATTTGATGTGCATTTCATTTTCTCACAACTCTTTAAGTTCATTTAAGATGTTATTCAACTCATTTAAAGGGGCAGTGTGTGAATTTTAGCAGCATCTAGTGGCGAGGTTGTGAATTGCACCCGCTCACCACTCACTGCTTCCTTTTAAAGCACATAGAGAAGCTACGGTGGCCGACACAGGACAAAGATGTCGTTGTCTGAGACAGCAGAGAGTGACTAGCACTCTGTAGAGAAGTTTGTCCCTTTAGGGCCACTGTAGAAACATGGCGGCACAAAATGGTAACTCCACAGTAAGGGGACCTGCGGTGTGTGTAGATAGAAACGGCTCATTCTAAGGTAATAAAAACATAACAGTTCATTATGTAAGGTCTTTATACTCCAGTGAAAACATCGTTATGTATATTATATTGCATTTCTGTCAATAGATCCTCATAAATACAACACACTGCATCTTTAAGAATGCTCTTATGAGAATACTCGCAGGGATATTTTGGCATAATTCTCTGTGATATTGTTCATTCAAGCGGGAAAGAGAACTTGAATATGGCGCGCTGTCTGTGCGCACAATACTGTCACGTGTCTTTTCATGCATTGTGTGTGTGTGTGTGTGTGTGTGTGTGTGTGTCATAGTCAGGACGTTCACAGACAGTGCGTTCTCTTTTGTCTTGTCGCGCTTGAATGGTTTAAAAGCGTTTGCATGAATAAGAGCGTGATCATATAATGTAACACTAGCCAAAGGATGACAGAAAAAAATGGATGCTGTGTTAATTGTGTTAAATATTTTTTATGCGTTAAACTGAATAAAATAACCATATGCGTTAATGCGCTAATTTTGACAGCACACTTTTTTAAAAAAATTTTAATGATCATTTCCACAAAAATCTGAAGAAGTGCAACTGTTTTCAACACTGATAATAATCAGAAATGTTTCTTGAGCAGCAAATCATCATATTAAATGATTTCTGAAGGATCATGTGACACTGAAGACTGGAGTAATGATGCTGAAAATACAGCTTTGAGCACAGGAATAAATTACACTTTAACTTATAGTCACATAGAAAACGGTGCATTTAAATTGTAATAATATTTCAATGTTTTTACTGTATTTTTAAATAATTCAATGCATTTCAAAAAGATTAAAAGTCTTACTAAGCCACACTTTTGAACGATAGTGTTATTAACAGTAGTAGTGTTGTTGTTGTTGTTATCTTATCCTTTAAAGTGTATTTATCAGTGTCTTATCATGTGACTTGTACTGTATAAGAGCAAACATAGATGCCATGAAAAGCTCAATCTCAGAAGTATTTGCCTGTAATAACATTTTGCCAGTCTTTCATTTCCAAGGATATATTTTTTCCCCTCGTCCTAATGTGGGCCCGGGGAGGATGCATTGCACTGTGGGGTGCTGGAAAAACACTTGCTGTTCTGGGCGCGATTCTGGGTTCCTGAGCAAGCATTGCAAAAAACAGCATCAGCTCAACTCCAGCCAACTGTCGGGATCTTTTTTGAGGATTTTGTTTAGCCTAGGAAAGTGAAATTAAGTGGAATTCTCCAAAAATACACATCCTTTTTGAATTTAGTTTAACTACAGAATGAAAATAAGTCTAGTGCACAACCTAAATCATTTTGAGTAACCAAATGCTGGCCTAAAGTGACCTTTCCTTGAAAAATCCTCTTAATGGAGCTCTGCAGTGAATAGGCATGTTTAAAACGTATTTTGTTTTTTTTCATTTTTGATTTAGGTTCAGTATGTCTCTGTGGTTGCGGAAGACTTACGACATTGAGAGGTTACCATAACAAAACCCTTCAAAGGGGACATTGAGATTTGTCTGTGTTTTCTAAACTAAGTACCTGAACGTTTGCATGACGTTACTACAATCAAGATGGTAAAGCCATCACCAGAGATTTAGCTTGGATATTCAGGTTATCATATTTGAGCACTGGAGAGCATGAAAGAGGAAAGTACACACCACATCTGCAGCTTCACGTAGTGTTGCATTTGGTATTGTGGTAAATCTACTGTGCACTGATTGGTATGCACAGTTGTGTGGATGAAAATCTGCCATCATGCCAAAATTCCCCATCCTTTATCCTTCAGCGAACCACTAATACCTCATTGAAAATGGCACATGCAATCAGTCAAACATATTCTGGTTTGCCATTAGATGGGATCAGGTGATGTCTTGGCCTGTGCTGCTACCCGGGAGGCAAAGTAAAGAACTCGAAACCTGAATATTTAGGATTTTTTTTTACATTTTATCATAAACATTTACATTACCTTATGCATAACTACTTCCAAAACCATAAATGAGGTGCAGCGGTGCCCAACATTTGGAGTCTCTAGAGCAACCTAATTTAAAAAGAGAAGCTCGGTCCATTGGTGTTAACCTAGGTAAGCATGACTTTAGCAGAAATAAGAAAAAAAAACTTATTACAGTAAATCTAATAAATGGAAAGAAGGTAACTTGTGGTTGGGAGTATCGTCCAGGTTGCAGTCCAGTCAGGTCAGATTTCACCACCACAGACGTGTTATCCTACTGCAAGTCTGAATATGCCTACTAGACCCAGACATTTGTTCTGTTTTATTTTCACAGGATTTGCAGAAACCTTTAACCATTTGTCAAGGGGATGAAGCCTGTCAAGGTCTCACTTAAGAAGCAAAGATTCAGAGGTTTATATCCTTATTTTTAGTAGTTTAAGAAGCTGCAAACAAATTATTTCTGTTGTTGTTTTATTTTGTTCAACCTGTTAACTGTCCACCCCCCTTATTGAGCAGATCTGAACTGAAATAATTGTAAATTATGAATGCTTTTATGAACTATTTAAACCATGTCTTTACTAACTTTCTGGCCTTGAAAGTTGCAATGACATTGCAGTCTATGGCTGGTTTAGAAACCTCTCGGATTTCATCAAAAATAACTTCATTTATGTCCCGTTTGGGACAAACTAACTAACCCTTTTAAGAAGACAAAGGGAATGGCTGTCCTGTATTATATTAAATTACTCATTACCTACAGTATTTGTGTAATTCTTCCTGACCTGATTTGTGGTTAAAATGGTATAAAGGCCATTTTTGGCTTTGTCCGGCGTGTCTGACAAGAAGAACCAGGTGCATTCTGTCCTTTTTACGGTCACATCTTGTGTCACCACATCCTGTTTTTAGTTTGTTTAGATGTCTTTGGTCCATCTGTTATTTCAGTCAAACCACACCAGAGTTTGAGTGGAAGTGGACAGAGACCCCTGAAAAGGTGCATCTCTCTAGGCTCGTCGATAGGGTTCAGTTCCTTTTAATCAAACCAAACCTGCCAAGTGTGAACACTTATTCTGACTGTAAAGCACTGAACGGTGCCTGGAGTCACAAGACCTGTAGAAAACAGCCCTGAAGTTTGCTCTGCAATCACAGCGTTGCAGAATTCTCCTGCTCTTGTCCTTTGCTTTAGAAAGCACATTCTCCTTCACTAAACATTCTTTAACATGGCTAGATGGTGCATGCTTCACAATAAATGTATTAAGCAAGCTCAAATTTTGTACAATTTTGGAACACAACTCTAAAAAATGCTGGGTTATTTCAACCCATGTGTGGGTTAATATGGACAAACACAACCGTATCAGGATAATTTATTCAATATAATTACCCTTAAACACAAGATAGGATATTATATAGTGAATATCAATTATATAATATAATGAACAATTGTATTTATTTTTAACTTATTTGACTTAACTTACATTTTATGGACCTAAAATTATAATGTCAATATTTATTTTTATAAAGTTACCTGAAAAAAACAACAACAAAAAAAACAAAAAAAATGTATAGTGAACATTTTGTGCTTTATAGAAAAAAATATCTAAACAAGTTTTGATGGCTGATAATTGTTTTAAAAGTATTGATTTGAGAGCAAAAATGTATTGGGAAGTCATAATTTGTCAAAACCAATGATACAATTATAGTTCTATTAGGTTTTAATTTTGTAACATTGTAACATTTTGTAACATTTATTTGAATCTGTAATTCAGATAATTCTTTTTCCTGTAATTCCAGTTCCGCTTCCTGTGGAGTTTGACCATTTCAGACATTCTCGGGTTTGTCCTGTTGTAAACAAGCGTAAATCCTAAGCAGAGTGTTCATGGGACGTGTTCACCAGAAGTCTCTTGAAGGCCAGATGCTTATTGTGAAATGAGTAATGTTTTACTCTTCAGATGTTTCACATTTCCCTTTCTGATTGAAGTGAAATGGAGTGCTGCTCCACACCTCCCCAACTCTTTACCAAAGTGTGGTCGGAATTCCCTTATTATCTAAACAAGTGTAATGGTTGCTATTAGCTGGTGGAAAGATTTGCTGTCTCTTTCTCATCATTCTCCATCGTTCAGTAATCCTTTTTGGGGGTTTGCCTCCTGTACAGTGTCTTCCAAGTCTGTGTCAAAATTGTTTTGTGAACAAAAAGGGGTTTGGTTTCCTTTTGTGTGTTTGTTTGTGTGTGTGTGTGTGTGGACTGGTAATCCCTACGGTATGGGGACAAAATGTCCCCACAAAGATGGCAATATCCAAAATCCTTGTCCTTATGGGGACATTTTTTGGTCCCCATGAGGAAAACAGGTCATAAATCATACTAAGTGATGTTTTTTGAAAATGTAAAAATGCAGAATGTCTCCTGTGATGGGTAGGTTTAGGGACAGGGGCAGTGTAGGGGGATAGAAAATACGGTTTGTACAGTATAAAATGCATTACGCCTATGGAATGTCCCCATAAAACATGGAAACACAACATGTGTGTGTGTGTGTGTGTGTGTGTGTGTGTGTGTGTGTGTGTGTGTGTGTGTGTGTGTGTGTGTGTGTGTGTGTGTGTGTGTGTGTGTGTGTGTGTGTGTGTGTGTGTGTGTGTGTGTGTGTGTGTGTGTGTGTGTGTGTGTGTGTGTGTGTGTGTGTGTGTGTGTGTGTGGCAAGCCTGGTTGCTGAAGCATGACTCAACAAGGGTTTACAAAATATTTCCATGAAAGCCATTGCAAAATAAACCAGTAGCTCAGTAGAAGACTTTCAGGCATACAGAGGCAAACATGGGATACAGTACTAGGACATTAAATATTTATGTAACAGATCACAATCTGCCTCTCAACAGCAACCAATGGGTTCTGATTTTAAAACCAAGAGTGTGAAAAATAATAAATAAACACTTCCTTTATGAATACCACTCACCAGGGTATTTATGATACAGAACAATGTATGCATACAGAAAACTCACACCCCACAACATACATGTTTGCACTCAGTCTGTTCAATAAAGAGCCTCTATACTTAGCATTAGTCTTTGAGTGGATGTGAGAAAAAACAGTTCTGGAAAGATATCAAAATTACATATACAAGAGTTCATGTCTCCTAAAAAATCATTTTAAAAGATAATTGCGTTTTGTATCTCACAATTTTCAGAGAATTTTGAAAGCCCGAATTGCTAGACATATAAAATTGCGAGATGTAAAGTAAAAATGGTGAGATGTAAAGTCAGAATTGTGAGATGTAAAGTCAGAATTGTGAGATGTAAAGTCAGAATTGCGAGATGTAAAGTCAGAATTGCGAGATGTAAAGTCAGAATTGCGAGATGTAAAGTCAGAATTGTGAGATGTAAAGTCAGAATTGTGAGATGTAAAGTCAGAATTGAGAGATGTAAAGTCAGAATTGCGAGAAAGAAAAGTCAGAATTGTGAGTTGAAAAGTAAGAATTGCGAGATGTAAAGTCAGAATTGCGAGATGTAAAGTCAGAATTGTGAGATGTAAAGTCAGAATTGTGAGATGTAAAGTCAGAATTGCGAGAAAGAAAAGTCAGAATTGCGAGATGTAAAGTCAGAATTGCGAGTTGTAAAGTGTGAGATGTAAAGTCAGAATTGCGAGATGTAAAGTCAGAATTGTGAGATGTAAAGTCAGAATTGTGAGGTGTAAAGTCAGAATTGCGAGAAAGAAAAGTCAGAATTGTGAGATGTAAAGTCAGAATTGCGAGATGTAAAGTCAGAATTGCGAGATGTAAAGTCAGAATTGCGAGATGTAAAGTCAGAATTGCGAGATGTAATGTCAGAATTGCGAGATGTAAAGTCAGAATTGTGAGATGTAAAGTCAGAATTGCGAGATGTAAAGTCAGAATTGTGAGATGTAAAGTCAGAATTGCGAGAAAGAAAAGTCAGAATTGCGAGATGTAAAGTCAGAATTGCGAGATGTAAAGTCAGAACTGCGAGAAAGAAAAGTCAGAATTGCGAGATGTAAAGTCAGAATTGCGAGATGTAAAGTCAGAATTGCGAGATGTAATGTCAGAATTGCGAGATGTAAAGTCAAAAATGCGAGAAAGAAAAGTCAGAATTGCGAGATGTAAAGTCAGAATTGTGAGATGTAAAGTCAGAATTACGAGATGTAAAGTCAGAATTGCGAGATGTAATGTCAGAATTGCGAGATATAAAGTCAAAATTGCGAGATGTAAAGTCAGAATTGCGAGTTGTAAAGTCAGAATTACGAGATGTAAAGTCAGAATTGTGAGATGTAAAGTCAGAATTGCAAGTTGTAAAGTCAGAATTACGAGATGTAAAGTCAGAATTACGAGATGTAAAGTCAGAATTGCGAGATGTAAAGTCAGAATTGCGAGTTGTAAAGTCAGAATTACGAGAAAGAAAAGTCAGAATTGCGAGATGTAAAGTCAGAATTGTGAGAAAGAAAAGTAAGAATTGTGAGATGTAAAGTCAGAATTGCGAGAAAGAAAAGTCAGTATTGCGAGATGTAAAGTCAGAATTGCGAGATGTAATGTCAGAATTGCGAGATGTAAAGTCAGAATTGTGAGATTTAAAGTCAGAATTACGAGATGTAAAGTTAGAATTGCGAGATGTAAAGTCAGAATTGCGAGAAAGAAAAGTCAGAATTGCGAGTTGTAAAGTCCGAGTTGCGAGAAAGAAAAGTCAGAATTGTGAGAAAGAAAAGTCACAATTGCGAGATGTAAAGTAAAAATTGCGAGATGTAAAGTCAGAATTGTAAGATGTAAAAAAATTGCGAGATGTAAAGTCAGAATTGTGAGATGTAAAGTCAAAATTGTGAGATGTAAAGTCAGAATTGCTAGATGTAAAGTCAGAATTGCTAGATGTAAAGTCAGAATTGCGAGTTTTAAAGTCAGAATTGCGAGAAAGAAAAGTCAGAGTTGCGAGAAAGAAAAGTCAGAATTGCGAGATGTAAAGTCAGAATTGCGAGAAAGAAAACTCAGAATTGCGAGATGTAAAGTCAAAATTGCGAGTTGTAAAGTCAGAATTGTGAGATGTAAAGTCAAAATTGCGAGATGTAAAGTCAAAATTGTGAAATGTAAAGTCAAAATTGTGAAATGTAAAGTCAGAATTGCGAGATGTAAAGTCAAAATTGTGAAATGTAAAGTCAAAATTGTGAAATGTAAAGTCAGAATTGCGAGATGTAAAGTCAAAATTGTGAGATGTAAAATCAGAATTGTGAGATGTAAAGTCAGAATTGCTAGATGTAAAGTCAGAATTGCGAGTTTTAAAGTCAGAATTGCGAGAAAGAAAAGTCAGAACTGCGAGAAAGAAAAGTCAGAATTGCGAGATGTAAAGTCAGAATTGCGAGATGTAAAGTCAGAATTGCGAGATGTAAAGTCAGAATTGTGAGATGTAAAGTCAGAATTGTGAGATGTAAAGTCAGAATTGCTAGATGTAAAGTCAGAATTGCGAGTTTTAAAGTTAGAATTGCGAGAAAGAAAAGTCAGAACTGCGAGAAAGTCAGAATTGCGAGATGTAAAGTCAGAATTGTGAGAAAGAAAAGTCAGAATTGCGAGATGTAAAGTCAAAATTGCAAGTTGTAAAGTCGGAATTGTGAGATGTAAAAAAAATTGCGAGATGTGAAGTCAGAATTGAGATGTAAAAAAATTGCGAGATGTAAAGTCAAAATTGTGAAATGTAAAGTCAGAATTTGCGAGATGTAAAGTCAAAATTGTGAGATGTAAAATCAGAATTGTGAGATGTAAAGTCAGAATTGCGAGCAGTAAAGTCAGAATTGCGAGATGTAAAGTCAGAATTGCTAGATGTAAAGTCAGAATTGCTAGATGTAAAGTCAGAATTGCGAGATGTAAAGTCAGAATTGCGAGAAAGAAAAGTCAGAGTTGCGAGAAAGAAAAGTCAGAGTTGCGAGAAAGAAAAGTCAGAATTGCGAGATGTAAAGTCAGAATTGTGAGAAAGAAAAGTCAGAATTTCGAGATGTAAAGTCAAAATTGCAAGTTGTAAAGTCGGAATTGTGAGATGTAAAAAAATTGCGAGATGTGAAGTCAGAATTGTGAGATGTAAAAAAATTGCGAGATTTAAAGTCAAAATTGTGAAATGTAAAGTCAGAATTGTGAGATGTAAAGTCAGAATTGCGAGATGTAAATTTACAATTGCGAGATGTAAAGTCAGAATTGCGAGATGTAAATTTAGAATTGCCAGATGTAAATTTACAATTGCGAGATGTAAAGTCAGAATTGCGAGATGTAAAGTCAGAATTGCTAGATGTAAAGTCAGAATGGCTAGATGTAAAGTCAGAATTGTGAGTTTTAAAGTCAGAATTGCGAGAAAGAAAAGTCAGAGTTGCGAGAAAGAAAAGTCAGAATTGCGAGATGTAAAGTCAGAATTGTGAGAAAGAAAATTCAGAATTGCGAGATTTAAAGTCAAAATTGCGAGTTGTAAAGTCAGAATTGTGAGATGTAAAAAAAATTGCGAGATGTAAAGTCAAAATTGTGAGATGTAAAGTCAGAATTTCGAGATTTAAAGTCAGATTTGCGAGATGTAAAGTCAGAATTGCGAGTTGTAAAGTCAGAATTGCGAGTTGTAAAGTCAGAATTGCGTGATGTAAAGTCATAATTGCGAGAAAGAAAAGTCAGAATTACGAGATGTAAAGTCAGAATTGCGAGTTGTAAAGTCAGAATTGCGAGATATAAAGTCAGAATTGCGAGAGAGAAAAGTCAGAATTGCGAGATGTAAAGTCAGAATTGTGAGATGTAAAGTCAGAATTGTGAGATGTAAAGTCAGAATTGCGAGATGTAAAGTCAGAATTGCGAGATGTAAAGTCAGAATTGCGAGATGTAAAGTCAGAATTGCGAGATGTAAAGTCAGAATTGCGAGATGTAAAGTCAGAATTGCGAGATGTAAAGTCAGAATTGCGAGATGTAAAGTCAGAATTGCGAGATGTAAAGTCAGAATTGCGAGATGTAAAGTCAGAATTGCGAGATGTAAAGTCAGAATTGTGAGATGTAAAGTCAGAATTGTGAGATGTAAAGTCAGAATTGCGAGATGTAAAGTCAGAATTGTGAGATGTAAAGTCAGAATAGCGAGATGTAAAGTGAGAATTGCGAGTTGTAAAGTCAGAATTGCAATCGCAATTACTTTTTTTATTAATTCTGTGGTGTAAACAAGCTTCCATACTCAGGTTATCCCAGATGTAGTTATCTTTTTTTTCTTCAGTAGGACAGTAAAGAGTGTTTTTAGCTGAAACTGAAGTCCTTGCTGAGTTATATAATGCAAGTCATTGGCTAGCGAGTTAAAAAAGCATATACAGGCAAAACAAAATGAAGACCCATGACTCCAGTCCAGTGCTCCAAAAGAAACAATATATATCGACAAATCCATCAATTAACGAATGAATTCCTGTTTGGCATCTCTCTTTAATGCCACCCATTACCCTGTGTTCAGAGTCGTTTCTCTTTCATCCACAAAAATTATCCAACAAAAACCTTATAATTAAGGATTAGAGTTGATCTTGTTTAAGCTACTATTATTGTTAACGGGCAAATCGAGACAGTACTTTGCAATTTCTCAAGAGTGAGCCCATGTGTACATGTGTTCAGTAAATTAGACGCAGTATTAGCAGGCGTAAGGTGTGGCTGTGAGGCTGGATTGATGTTCAGACCTGTGCAGAGCATAATTAAAGACTGCTCACTTACTCAGTGAAACGCACCAATGTCTGGGCTTGTAATTTAGGCTTGTTTTTATTTCATCTTTTTTTTCTTCTAAGCAAATTCAGGTCACCAACACAAACCTCCACAAACAAGCACAAACAGGTGAAGGGAAACTTTTTTTTTTTTTTTTTTTTTATGAGCATGCAGGGGTAGAGGAGCGTTCCCCCTAACAACCCCTTCTCCACACTTCTGGAGACATGCGCAAAACCTCTGGAAAAACGAATGGCCTATTTTGAAAGTCATTTATGGGAATCCCCGAAATTGCTCCTAATAGGTCTGTCTGCAGTGTACCTGTCATTCTTTGGCTCGATGTCTGACTCCTGGGTGAAACGGCATGGGCCGAAACCTGCCAGAGAAATAAAACATAATGTAATGCATGTATCATATATTATTTAACCATTAATTTTACATTCAAAACAATTCAATTTAGTTTATTTATTGGAGAATGAAAAGAAGAAAAAAAAACATAGCCTATTACTGACTCTACGCTGAAAAAAAGTGTGTTGGATTTACATGATATAATTGTGTACATCGGTCCCACATGAATCAGTTAAGTTAATCAAACATAATTTGTTCATGTAACTTCAACATCATGGAATGAATACATTTTAAGTAGCCATATGGAAAGCATACTGGGAACTAACAAGCACCGCCCAGTTTCAGTTGATGCTACACAAATCATTCATGTAATCTCAACACAAACGGATTAAGTAAACTTCAATTTGACCTATATTTAAATGGATTGAACACAATCAAATTAAGTTAGGACAAAATGTATAGCAATTGAGCAATTGTGTTGCTTTAGCTCATTTTAAGTAAGCAATTCAAACAATCAGTAAAAAAAAAAATTCATTGTACAGCACAACATCATATTTGTTTTCAAAAAAAAAATTCATTAATTTGTTCTTAGGATCCAAATGTAATGAAATTAATGGTAAAAAAAAACATAATAAATAAATAAATAAATAAATTCTGGGTCTTTAAAAGGATTTTAAATTAATGTGAAATAAATACACTGTAGATTTATTTATTTATTTATTTATTTATTTATTTATTTATTTATTTATTTATTTATTTATTTATTTATTTATTTATTTATTTATTTATTTATTTATTTATTTATTTATTTATTTATTTATTTATTTATTTATTTATTTATTTATTTTTGAAGTTGTAAATAAAACAAAGATAACGAGATTCCGTTTTACAACAGAATACTATTTCAGTCTTTCTACCTCAAAATGTTCCGTTTAATTCAATGTGTTTGTTTTTGCAATTTGAAATGTATACTGTGAAAATGTCATAAGTAAATCCATTTCTTCTTCTTCTTCAGTGTATTGTTACAGTAGTCGTGCTTTTAAAATAATGCAAAATATTTGTTGCAAAGAAGTTTAATTGAGTAGTTACTCAACATTTTGTCTTCTGATTCCAGCGGATTAGGGAAGTGTACTGTTTAGTTACATTACCGGGCAATTTAAGTCTCATTTGTATACACTGCAGTCGCAGAGCACTCTGGCAGATAGGTGTAGAGTTGCAGCCGCTTTCAGCAACATACAGTCATGGAACTTGTCAGAATGTTTTTGGCCCACCAATAAAGCCCGCGGTATTGAACACAAGCATGTCTCTATTTATGTTTTCCCTCTTCCTATACGTAAATACAGGCTATACGTGATATATATTTATGGATTGAGAAAGATGGAAAATGTTCTTCATCCATACAACAACTTTTAGTAAAAACATCATGCTGACATTTTTGACCAACAACAGCCAATGAAGTGAAAGGTTGAGCTGTTCTTTTGTTGGCATGGCATGTTAGTGGTTAATTTCATGGAACTGAGCTCTTTTAGACCAGTCTGCTGAATGTCTCTTTTGGAAATATTATGTTCTGTGTCAGCATTCGTTATACTGCAGTGGGAAAATGTTCTGTGGTAATCTGATTGTTAAAAAAAGTGGCTCTCAAACTATTGTCTGACTTGAGCAGTTAATGACAAATTATAAATGAGAGACAAGCCATGGCTTTTATGAAAAAACAATCTTATAAATAGTTTTCCTTCAGATCAACTGGTAGTGTCTGGTATGCTAAAAAAAAAAAAAAAAACTAAGTTGCAAAATTTACTAGCAAGTAAATCTGAATAAATGTAATTGTGCTCATGAATAGTCCACATAATATTTGGTAAACTGACAATGCAAACTAATGCAAGATCCGGAAGAGTCGAATGCATGCATGTTCAGGACATGTTGAAATAAATGAATGAAATGAATATGAAAGTGTAGTTGGTCTGGCCTGCAGACGCTTCACTGGCTCTCGCTCTGTTAGCCTTTGATAAATGAAGGCTTTGACACGGCTCGTTTGTGCTGGCGCTGGATCAGTCTCACACACCGTCCCTGATCTGCAGGACGTAAAGCTGATCAGAGAATAAACTGCATATTAAAGGAAACAAACATCATTATTTACATGCTCAAACCTAGAGTATAACTTCATATAGACCCTGTCAGTTAGCAATATATAGTCTCCGTATCCACACAATTACAGCTATTTCCTTTACTGTCATGTTGCTTGAAAGGAGGATGAGGAGGAAGGAGAAAGGGAAAAAACTGGAGTAATTGGAAATAAAAGGGAACGTTTCCAGGAGGAGGCTGATCTGTCTGGTGTGGGTGTTTTGACTGCAGTCGGATTTAGGGCTGTTTTCTCTCCTTTCAGAAATAATTTCCCTCCAACAGACCCTGCCTCCACTGCCAGAGACCGTGTGCTGCCTCTCCTCCACTGATCCACGGTCAGTTTTATGCTTTCAGTATTAGAATTTCAGTAGGGAAGCTGATCTGAGATCAGCATAAATGGAGTTAATAAATGCAGCATAAATGGAGTTGCTGCTGGAAAGAAAAAAAATACAAATAATTATATATATATATTGTTGTTTTTAGAAATAAGAATTAGAAGAACAAAAATATGCTTTTGTTATGTTTATACTGTATTTTATAATCGCAAATGACATAACATTTTATATAATATATAAATATAACAAATATGCATATATATATATATATATATATATATATATATATATATATATATATATATATATATATATATATATATATATATATATATATATATATATATATTCATTTTTATTGATGTTTTTATTGTTTTATTTTATTTTTTAAATTTTTAAATAACAGTATGTTAGTATATATATATATATATATATATATATATATATATATATATATATATATATATATATATATATATAACATACTGTTATTTAAAAATTTACAATATATTATATTTTGTAATGTATAATATTTTATTAGATACTAAATATGCATCATATTCTGGTTAGATGGTAATTGTTCACTTGTTTTGTGCTTGTACTTGTAGTCTTTGTGATTGCACAATGTAGTCTGTTTTAAAACCGCAATATATTTCTGGACATGACACTTTATCAAAAGCCTTTCACTAGCAGGTTCAAGTTCACAGAGAAGCTGTGAGATCCACCCCGTCCCACAGCTCACACCTGACCTTCCTACTTCCTGTTCCTCTCTGCCCCGTTCACACCCTCCCACGTATCTGACCTTTGACCTCAGGAGCTCTATAATGAGCTCATTTGTACTACAATACTGAGGCCCCATCAAATAGCGACAGTGAGCGATGATAAAAAGAAACTTTTGTCTCTTTCTTTTTCCCATAGCTTCCTGAATATTGTCATTGAATTTGCTATATGTTTTGTTCCCATTCATGTTTTATATCCCTCATAAAAGTTGCACTTAGAAAAAAAAAAGAACGAAGGAAGGAAAAAAAGATTCGGATCCAACAGCGGCACTAAAATCGCAGTAAATCACCGGAACTCCATGTGCAGAGTCACAATGGAAAGTGGGCATGGTCTTCATTTAAAAAGGCTGATCTCTGCTGCTTTCCATGTACAGGATCTGCTGACACACACACACACACACACACACACACACACACACACACTTATATACCCAAACTATCATTCCCTCCTGTAAGCAGGTTATCAGCCTACAAATGACTGGTTAGACATGAACTAGGTGGACACTATTAGGCCCGAAGCCAAAGCGAGAGGTGCCACATAATGAAACCACGTTGATACACAATGTAATTGCTAACAGCAACAGAGCTGTGGAAACCGCAGAACCGCGTACCCAGACACCGCCGAGCTGTTTTAATGAAAATAAATGGGAAGTTTGATTCAGAAACCGGAGAGAAGAAGAAAAATGTGTGCTTTTCCTCCAAGCCCATTTGCTGCTAATTAGAAAACATGTCACTGATTTGAACTGGTGTAAACACTGGCACATCTGACTTTCATTACAATAAAGAAATCAAATAAACTCGGAGCCAGAAGGAACAGTAGTAACTCCACGCTTCATTACAATGCAACATGGCCGACTCTACATCATGAAGTACTTAGTACTTCTAATTACCAACCTGAACCCTTTCGGTTTCGCCACCATAAATATACAGATTGGAAAAATATTTCCACTTGTGTCGACGCAAGTCTTCGCTACGTAAAGAACACGTCCCGAAGGTTACAGATCAGAGATCCGCACGGACAGTCTGGATACATTACAAGCGCCTGCAGCCTCTGATCATGACTCCCTCTGATAATATTTGAGTGTAAAATCAACAGTCAAGGGTTCACACTCACAAATCATTATATTTTGTTTCTTTTTTTGTTAGTATTTTATTTTTATTTTTTTCACTTACTCCCAAAAGTTGAGAGAATTTTTGGTCATTTGAAATCCATTGGATAAATAAATTTTGATAAACACAGTAAATTAAGTTTAGGTTACTAAAAAAAAAAAAGTACAGTCTGGATGTCCATAAAAAACCCTCAGCTTCTTTTAACGACATGATTGGTGCTTTCAGTGAGAATCCTTAAATGGGTCATGACCTGCATTGTTTTATTGTTTTATAATATGTCCTGTGGTGCACTTATAATGTTAGTATGATTTTTAGATCAAAAATTGTCATAATTTAGAAATAAAAGGCATTTTCCTACCCTGCTTTTAGCCTCTGATTTGAACGCCCTGTTTGAAGGGGCGTGTCTGCTGTGAGACTTCAGTGTAAACGCCCACTGCTGTGATTGGCTGCTGTGAGACTTCAGTGTAAACGCCCACTGCTGTGATTGGCTGCTGTGAGACTTCAGTGTAAACACCCACTGCTGTGATTGGCTGCTGTGAGACTTCAGTGTAAACGCCCACTGCTGTGATTGGCTGCTGTGAGACTTCAGTGTAAACGCCCACTGCTGTGATTGGCTGCTGTGAGACTTCAGTGTAAACGCCCACTGCTGTGATTGGCTGCTGTGAGACTTCAGTGTAAACGCCCACTGCTGTGATTGGCTGCTGTGAGACTTCAGTGTAAACACCCACTGCTGTGATTGGCTGCTGTGAGACTTCAGTGTAAACGCCCACTGCTGTGATTGGCCGCTGTGAGACTTCAGTGTAAACGCCCACTGTTGTGATTGGCCGCTGTGAGACTTCAGTGTAAACGCCCACTGCTGTGATTGGCTGCTGTGAGACTTCAGTGTAAACGCCCACTGATGTGATTGGCTGCTGTGAGACTTCAGTGTAAACGCCCACTGCTGTGATTGGCTGCTGTGTGACTTCAGTGTAAACGCCCACTGCTGTGATTGGCTGCTGTGTGACTTCAGTGTAAACACCCACTGCTGTGATTGGCTGCTGTGAAACTTCAGTGTAAACGCCCACTGCTGTGATTGGCTGCTGTGAGACTTCAGTGTCAGACGTTGAGCTCATGAATATAGGATCTTATCATTGCAACTCTATTAAAAAGTCTGTTTGCAAAGCCTGCGCCGAAACTGCGACTGATTTCCCAAAGAATCCACAGTGAAATGCAGCGAATACAAATAAATAATGCTCAACTGAGACATTCACATTGTTGAGAATAAATGAGCACATTGCTATTATTAGGATCCTTTGGAAGGTGATGTCATTTGTAGTCCATCCTGTATCGCTCTTCTCTCCTCGTCATCTCACTAACACTCCAGTGGGCGGAGCCAAAGTTGTGATGATGAAGTAGGCGTTGATCTTCTTCTGCAGAGGCGGTCTTTCCCCATCTATTATAGGCTCATTCCACAACGAGGTTACAATAAAAGCTGTTTTTGGACTAAAAAGGAAGTTTTCAGTTCTGAAACTTAAGGGAACATTTTATTTCTCAGTTCATGACCCCTCTAAGCATCAAGACTGATACAAGGAGCATCAAAATTGTATCATTAATCAAATTATATCTTGGGCATTTTGCCTCAATAAACTTCAAATGTACTGTTTATTAATAGTTAGTAGGATAGTTGTTGAGTTTAGGTATTGTGCGATTAAGGGATGTAGAATATGATCATGCAGAATAAAGCATTAATATGTGCTTTATAAGTACTAATAAAAAGACAATATCCTAGTAATATGCATGATAATAAGCAGCAAGTTAATAGTGAGAATCGTACCCTAAACTAAAGTGTTACCTATATACCAGTTATTTTTATTTTATTTTTATTTATTTTTTGTATATAGGAATATCTGATTAAATACATAGATAAATATGTACTCAATATACTCTTTTAAAACTTTGGGGTAAGTGTGTTTTTAAATTATTATTATAAATTAATAAATGTATTCATCCCTTCAACATTGATAATAATCATAAATGTTTCTCATCATATTAGAATGATTTCTGAAGGATCATGTGACACTGAAGACTGGAGTAATGATGATAAATTCAGCTTTGATCACAGGAATACATTATAGAGAAAACTGTTATTTAAATAATTTTGCTGTTTTTACTGTATTTTGAAACAAATAAATTCAACCTTGGTGAGCAGAACAGACCTTATGGTAAAACATATTGCTAAGCATAATAAATCGAATCAACCTTGAAGTTATTTTCATCATAAAATGTGTGTTGATTCCAAAGCTGTCTTTCTGTTAATGGTGAGGTTATTGGCTGTTTCAGGGTAAAGAGGCTGAAGGCAGCTTTGGCGTTTGCATGGTCACATGTAGATTTCCTGTTTAAACATCATATCTGAAACCTGCTGGGAGTTAGAAAGAGCCGCTATATACTCCTGAATCCAAGTATATTTCTCAGATTCAGAATCCCTCAACACTGTGTACTGATCTTGGCAGTGTCGTTGCATTTATTCCCAAAAATGTGACTTCATTGATGTAAATTCTAATAGTGGCTGGGTTCAGCTTTGCTTTTGAATGGCACTGGGTTGGCTGTGATTTTTTTTGCAAATAATGGCAAATCTTACAGCAGCCACACCCAGTCATTACAAAATGACTAATCTGAGTGTGTATTACAGTGAAGTCTGGTACAGATTAGAACACATGCAGTGTTTGCATTCACTGACATACTGTATGTGTGTGTATGAAGCCAAGCTGCATTTCACAGCATTAAGCGTCTCTGACACACTCAACTTGATGTTGATTTAACTCAATATTCAGGAGTGAAAGAGCTTGCTTGCT